>JAOXOE010000765.1:15245671-15259266 GCA_028565055.1 Phoeniculus purpureus | reverse complement strand
GTTAGGGAGCTGTTGGGCTGAGGGCTGGACTTGATGATCCTGGAGGTCCTTTCCAGCCAGGATGATTCTATGATTCTCACTCCAATGCCAATCACTGTTCGTCCTCAATTGCTAGGAGCATCAAGTGTGTTTTTGAAGCAAACTTTCCCTGGGGATCTTCACTAGTCGCATCGTATCCCACACCTCTTATAAAAGACAACAAAAGGAAGAACGGAAATCTAACCCACTGGTGTCCTTACAGGTAAACAGGCCAGAGGAAAGGACCATATGAAGAGCAGTCAGCAGCAGTGCAGTGTAGAGAGGGAGAATCCCCTCCCTCGACTGACTGTCACTGATTCTTTTGATGCAGCCCAGGACACAGCTGGGTCTCTGGGCTGCGAGGTTTAAATTACCTTATCCCACAAAATGTAAATCCTTCTTGAACTTCAAGGATAAGTTATTTAATACCAATAAAAAAAAAAACCTATAATGAAAATTCATTCTTTAACCCTACTTTTTGTATGGATATCAATCTTGAGATTTTAATCCTGGATAGGACTTTGTCTTGGAGCATGCAATTTCAAAGTAATGTTGAACATCCTTCTCCAGACTCAAGATTTTTAGATATTCAGCAATTGTTTTTCTACATCATCTTTGCTCCTCCAGCCGGCCGCTGGAGAAGCAGTGGCTGTTCAGCTGTTCCAGTGCAGAATAACCAAGGCATTCTCATTGAGATTTTTAACCTGAAGGAGACTCAGGGGGGACCTTCTCCTTCTCCACAACTCCCTGAAGGGAGGTTGTAGTCAGGTGGGGGGTCAGGCTCTTCTCCCAGGCAACCAGCACCAGGATGACAGGGCAGGGCCTGAAGCTGCCAGGGGAGATTTAGGTTGGGTATTAGGAAGCCCTTCCTCGCGGAAAGGGTGATCAGAGCCTGGACTGGACTGCCCAGGGCAGTGGTGGAGTCCCCATCCCTGGAGGTCTTGAAGGACAGGCTGGCTGTGGCCCTTGCTGCCCTGGTCTGGCTGCTGTGGTGATGTTAGGTCCTGGGCTGGGCTGGATGAGCTCAGAGGGCTTTTCCAGCCTCAGTAATTCGGTGAATCTGTGATCTTTATCTAGTAAAAGCACCCAGTAAGCAAAGGTAGGCAGATGACAGAATGAAGAGAAGAAGGAATTTTGATTTTGCAGGAACTGAATAAAAAAATCCCAAGCTTGTCAGGTGCTTCCCAGGATGTCTCCTACCAGGGAAACCACAGTGCACAAAGGTACAGCAGCAGCAGCAGCTGTATAAACAGGGCCAAGCCAGAATACGAATTGCCTATGGCACAGAAATTCTATCTTCGTCTGCAAAACCAAGTGTTGTAGTTGGAAAAGCGGAAAACTCAGCAATATTTCATCAGTCACAATGAAGTTCTGCTTTACAGCACGAGGAATACAAGCACACGGAGAAAACAGCTTCTGCCAGGCTGATGCTGCTCAAACACATATAGACAAATAAGATAGAAAGAATTCATCGGATTCCCTATGTGGTTACTTGAAATGGCTTTTTGAAATTGGTTTAGGTGATCCTGCTCTGGCAGGGGGATTGGACTAGATGATCTTTCGAGGCAGAATCATAGAATCTACATCATTTTTGCCACGCTCGGTGGCAAGAGCAGAACTCACATGTTAACTACAGAATCACAGAACATTTGTGATTGGAAGGGACCTCGAATGATCATCCAGTCCAATCCCTCTGCCACAGCAGTATCCCCTCGATCAAGTAACACAGGAACATGGCCAAGTGGGTTTTAAACATCTCCAGAGAAGGAGACTCCACAACCCACCCTGGGAAGCCCCTTCCACGGCTCTGTCACCCTCACAGGGAAGAAGGTCCTTCTCAGATTGATGTGGAACCTCCTCTGTTCCAGCTCACACCCGCTGCCCCTTGTCCTATCACTAGATGACAATGAGCAGAGCCTGGCTCCATCCTCCTGATACCTGCCCTTTCCATATTTATCAACATTCACGTGGTCACCCCTCAGTCCCCTTTTTACCAAGCTCAAGAGCCCCAGCTCCCTCAGCCTTTCGTCATCAAGGAGTCACTCCACTCCCTTCATCATGTCTGTGGCTCTGCACCGGACTCTCTCCAGGAGTTCTGTGTCCTTCTGGAACTGAGGGGCCCACAACTGGACATAATATTCCAGATGCGGTCTCATCAGGGCAGAGTAGAGGGGGAGAAGAACCTCTCTCAATCTACTAACCACCCCCCTTCTAATCCACCCCAGGATGCCATTGGCCTTCTTGGCCAACAAGGTCCACTGCTGGCTCCTGGCCATCCTGCTGTCTCCCAGGACGCCCAGGTCCCTTTCTCTTATGGTGTCTTCCAGCAGGTCAGTCCCCAACCTATACTGGTACCTGGGGTTGTTCTTGTCCAGATGCCAGACTCCACACTGCTCTTTTTCTAGCTCATTAAATTTCTCCCTGCCCAGCTCTCCCACCTGTCCAGGTCCTACTCAATGGGAGCACAACCTGCTGGGGTGTTCGCCACTCCAGCCAGCTTTCAGTCATCAGCAAAGCTGCTGAGAGTGCACTCTGTTCCAAGTTGTTAATGAACATATTGAATAGTACTGGTCCTAGCACTGACCCATGGAAATTGAGAAAGTTCTCCTACGAAGTAAGAAGGAGCTTAGTCCATGCCTAAAGTCTGCTCTGGCTCCTCTTGAATCTCCAAGCTCTGTGGAACTGCTGGTGCAGCTCCAACATAGAAAGTGATTGCAGACTTCTCAGCAGCAAAGCAACATGGTCCCACTAAAGGGAGAAGCAAATTACCCTCGTAAAAACAGCATGGCCAATGCCTTAGAATGGGCTGCTTCACTTTAATTGTTGTGTTAAAACTTTAAGCTGCAGTTTGTTAACATTTTTCTGCACCCCAGTTGGGAAGAATTCAAATTATTGCTCTGAAAACCATAAACATCAGATTGCGGTAGCAAGATCACTGCTGATAATTCACCAGGATGGAAGATGGCACTGCAGATGGTCTTTACCATCTAAAATCATAGAATCATAGAATGCTCTAGGCTGGAAGGGACCTCCAGAGGTTGTCTAGTCCAACCTCCCTACACAGAGACAACTCTGCTCAGGTGAGATTGCTCAGAGCCTGACGTGACCTGACTCCAGGGATGGGGCCCCCACCACCTCCCCAGGCAGCCCACTCCAACTATCAACCACCCTCACAGTGAAGAGCTTGTTTCTAAGATCCAGCCTCAATCTCTCCTTTCCCAGCTTGAACCCAATGCTTCTTGTCCTGTCCATACAAAACCTCTTGAAAAGACCTTCCCCTGCCTTCATGGAGGCCCCTCTCAGGTACTGGAAGGTCAAAAGAAGGTGTCCCCAGAGCCAGGCTCAACAGCCCAAACTCTCTCAGCCTGTCCTCACACCGAGAGATGCTCCATTCCCCTGATCACATCTAGACTGACAATAGTTCTCTTAGGTGTCACTCTAGTCTGCAGTTTCCTTGCCTACAGCTCAGAATGAAGAAATAGCTTTGCCTGCTCCATAAACACTTGTCTGCACCTTTAGCACCTCTTCTTTTCCTTCCTGGATCCACCTTACTCTAAACTAGAACAGATGGCTCATCATTTCGCTAATGTATGGCAATAACTGCAGACTCCTGTGCTTGGGGTGGATGTGGAGAACACAGAACAGTGTGTTTCTGACCTACTGCTGAAAGCCTGACTGCTGCCATCTTACAGGGACTATCAAATGTGAGCCGCAGCAGCAGCAGCAGCAGCACCGCTGACCTGAAAAGCCTCCCTTCCCAGCACGTATTTTTCCAAGGAATCAAATTCTGAGGTCATACCCTTTTTTTTTTATTTCACTTTCCAGCACTTCAGGTATGCAGAAAAATTAGGGCTACTACTCTGGCAAATGGGATTAAGCATCCTCTAACAACTGTAATTTCCTGAAGGGTACAAGTGCACAGCAGGGCTGCAGAAAAACAAAGTAATATGTAAAAGCTTCTGCACGGCTACTGCTGACATCAATACGGTTACCCTACAAAGTAATTCCAGATAGCTCACCCTGGAAAGGTTCTGCTAATTTTAAGGACACACTTTTACCTGCTCATGGGACTAGTGATGTCTGATGGACCAGCTGCCTTCTCTGGCAGACTCTTCTCATAGCTGTTGTTTTCTATCTATAGGTTTTTACTCATCAGGGGTGTTAAGGATGCTGTCTTTTACATGGCTACATGTCCTACAGAAATGGTGTGAAAAGGAGCATTCAGACCGCTTATCTCCCAAACCATCCAATGCATTTAAAAGTGAGGAGCAGCAGGCTGGGGATAAGGCTGTGAGAAATTACTGTCACACTCATTTCACTTCCCCAGAGAAATCACAGGATCACAGGACATTAGGGATTGGAAGGGACCTCCAAAGATCACCCAGTCCAATCCCACTGCCACAGCAGGATCCCCTAGATCCAGTCATTAGGGATTGGAAGGGACCTCCAAAGATCACCCAGTCCAATCCCCCTGCCACAACAGGATCCCCTAGATCCAGTCATTAGGGGTTGGAAGGGACCTCAGATCATCATCCAGTCCCATCCCCCTGCCACAGCAGGATCCTCTAGATCCAGTCATTAGGCATTGGAAGGGACCTCAGGAGATCATCCGGTCTAATCCCCCCAACGCAGGAGGATCCCTAGATCCAGTGGCTCAAAAAACCTGAATATGGGAGGGAGCAGAGGAAACAAATTCTCTCCGAATCCCATTCCGTTGCTGCCAGATGTGACCTGGGGGAGGACTTGTCTCATTCCAACAGAGGAAGAAAAGCTCTTTCCGATTCCCATCACATAAAACAACCTGGAATCTCCATGAAGAACAACATGTGTGAACTGCAGGAGAAACTGGGAGAGCAGGGAGGGAAGAAACTGGGAAGAGGAGGGAGGGAAGAAACTGGGAAGAGGAGGGAGGGAAGAAACTGGGAAGAGGAGGGAGGGAAGCAACTGGGAGAGGAGGGAGGGCTGGTGCCAGCAGCTCTGCAGCCCCCGAGAGGCCGACTCGGGCACCTCGTGTGCATCGCCTCCCTCGCACAGCAGCACCTGCCATCGCCCCGCACCCTGCGCAGCCCTGAGCGCAGAGAGCTCCGAGCATCAGCCCTGAGCGGGGCTCCCTGCACCGCCTGCCTCGGCGGCGGGAGCCCAGGGATGCCCCAGGGAGGTGCTGGCAGGTGGGGGCTGAGGGAACTGCCTCTCGAGGGGTGTTTTCCTGGGGATGTTTTCCATGAACAGCTGTTTCTTGCAGTTTTGATGCTTTTTATTCCACCCCGATTGATCTTAATCCGCCAGCAGCGTTTTCTCTGCTGCGGGGGGGCAGCATCTCCGCCGGAAGAAGTGACGGGACACCAGGAACAGCCCCCCCGATCCCGGGGCTTGGCCTTTCCCCGCTCCCCAAGGGGAAGGCAGCCTGAGCAGCAGCCTGTGAACATCCCCCTCGAGCCACCTGCTGCAAAGGGAAGGTGAAAACCCCGGGGAGAGAAGGCAGATTTCGTTGTGTCTGAGGAGCGGCGGCTCCACGCAGGGCAGAGAACTTCAATGGACAAGAAGGGTTTTATCCAGGAAGCTGAGCACTAATAATAACATCGGGGCTTCCTGCGATGAAGGGTCCTTCCCCAGCTGCTTCCCTCTGCCCCTGCTTCCTCCCAGCGCTGCCCCACACCTTCACACCCCCAGTCTCTGTCCATCCCCCAGGGTACCCACCCCTCCCCAGTTTTCCAGGTGCCTTCACTCCATCCTCCAGCTCTTCTATCTGGATTGTCTATCTGATTCCCCGTTGTTTTCTCCTCCAGGCAGAGGAATCCTCTCCAGATCCAGTGCAGACACAGAGGGATTGGAAGGATCCTCAAAAGATCACCCAGTCCAGTCCCCCTGCCACAGCAGGATCCCCTAGATCCAGTCATTAGGGATTGGAAGGAACCTCGAAAGATCACCCAGTCCAGTCCCCCTGCCGCAGCAGGATCCCCTAGATCCAGTCACACAGGAGCATCCCCAGGTGGGTTTGAAAGGTCTCCAGAGAAGGAGACTCCTCAACCCCCCTGGGCACCCTCACTCCCCATTCCTCCCCCACCCTTACTGGGAGAGCCCAGCTCCATCAGTGTGGAGCAAACACCCCCCTAGCAGGACAAGTCCAGGCGCTGGAGCAGGATCATCCCAGAGCCCCCACCAGCATCTTTTCTCCAATTCCCACAGCTGGCCAAGGCTCCTTTAGCAGGATGGAGGAGGACACGGCTCAAAGTCCCATCTCCCCATGGATTCCCAAACCCTGGCCGAAGCCGGAGGGGTCCCAGGCATCCGGACAACAGCTGAGAATCATTTCCTTACTCATTTTGTCTGGGCAGGAAGCCTGAGCCCACCCTCAAGAGCAAGCCCAAGCACCCCAGGGCACCAGCCTCATGTGTGGGTGTCGAGAAGCACTGCTGGGGGAGCAGACAGGCACTTCCCGAGCTGGGCACCCTCAAACCAGATGGGAAATGTCCTGGAACAAAGACAATGCCCTAATTTGCTCCTACCAGTGCGGAACAATGGGCTGGGGAGCCGGCAGCCGTTGCAACTGGTGGTCCCCATCCCGCTGGAGCAGCGGTCCCTGTCACCAGAGCTGGCAGGACACACTGGCGGCTGCTTCGGGAGCCGAGGGCTGAGTGGGGACCTGCTGGGACCAGCCCCAGGGGAAGGGCACAGCCCCTCACAAGGCAAAAAGAAACCAGAGAGAGAGATTGAGCAGCCAGAAACACAAACTGTTGGACATGAAGTGGAACCTCGAGGAAACACAGAGCTGGGAGAGTGAGGAAACAAGCAGGGAGCTGCCTCGCGATGGCAGCTCAAATCCATCAGCATCCTGCTGCTCTCAAGGGGAGCAGAGGGTCTCATCCTCATGAGATGATGAATTTGAAGAGCAATGAGCCTGGTAACACAGGGAATAGGAAAACAGGGGGAAATAAAGGGGTTTAAGGGAAACTCTTGTTTCTAACCTAAAGAGGTTGAAGAGGCAGGATGATTCAGGGGCTGCCCAGGGGGGTTGTGGAGTCTCCTTCTCTGGAGCAGTTTCAAACCCTCCTGATCATGTTCCTGTGTGACTGGCTCTAGGTGATCCTGCTGTGGCAGGGGGACTGGACTGGATGATCTTTCAAGGTCCTTTCCAATCCCTGATGTTTGGGATTCCGTGATCCTAAACCTAGTCCTACAGGCAGAGGACAAATGTGGGGTCAGGAAGGCAGGAAAATGTCCTATGGGCATAATGTCAGCGCAAATACGAAGGAGGGTTCGTGTTTACAGACACAAAGGGGGATAAATTAGATCCCAAGTCGCAGTTGTAATTGAATAGTAGCTCAGGACACAGAACCACAGAATCACAGAACATCAGGGATTAGAAGAGACCTCCAAAGACCATCCAGTCCCATCCCCCTGCCACAGCTGGATCCCCTAAATCCAGTCATTAGGGATTGGAAGGGACCCCGAAAGACCATCCAGTCCAATCCCAGTCCCCAGCCTACAGTCCCACGCCGGAAGCCTGCGCTGCACTTCAGCCCAGTCTACTGGGGGCTGTGGGAGCCTTGAGCTCCCTGTTTGTGAGCTCCTCTCCATCGAGGATGTGATGAGTAATACGAGGAGCTGCCATCGCTGCTTTTTAGGAAGGTTTCTCCCCTAGCTGGCTCTGGAAACGCTGTTTTAAAGGGTTTCTCGGGGTCAATCCCATGCTGCAGCGCCTCAGCTCAGGAGTAAGGAGCCCTTCAGTCGGCATCTGGAGTGGGACTGCGCTTTCACTTCTCAAAAATGGACTAACTCTTGGAAGAAGCCCACAGCCTGCGGAGAAGCTGCTGCTCTTCTTGAAAACCAGTTAGGAGTTAATGGTAATTCCACCTCAGGCAGGAAGGAAGGGTTGAGGCTGAACACCCCCGAGTGAGTCGGGAGGATGTTAACCGCAGCCCCGAGCTCCTGCTGAACGGGACCACAACACCCCGTTTCCAGGAGATCCATTAAAAACCCTCCAGAGGAGCGATCACTGCTGTCAGCACTGAGGAAGGGAAACTCCTGGAATGGAGTTTCTCCATTCAGCTTCTCCTCTGGCACCTCCAGAGAAGGAACTCTGCATCCTAAATATGGAGGAACGGAGATGAAACCACGTGAGAGCCGTCGACATCTCGACCCCTACAATGGAATCCTGTGTGGCTTGGTCTAGGGGATCCTGCTGTGGCAGGGGGGTTGGACTGGATGAGCTTTCAAGGTCTCTTCCAATCCCTAATGATTCTGTGATCCCTTGGGCTGAAGGAAACATTCAGAGTCACCACAGAATTGCAGAACATGAGGGGTTGGAAGGGACCTCCAAAGATCACCCAGTCCCATTCCCCTGCCACAGCAGGATCCCATAGATCCAGTCATTAGGGGTTGGAAGGGACCTCGAGAGGTCACCCAGTTCAATGCCCCTGCTACAGCCCTATCAGCACTACTCAATCTTGCCCCCCAACACAACATCTACTCTTCAACACCTCCTCGGATGGTGACTCAACTCCTCTACCCCAGCTCAGACCTTGCAGCACCCAGGAGATGGTCACCTTGGAAGAGGGAAATGAAAATGAGACTGTGGGTCCTGTAGGTTCCTTTGTCTGCAGGATCTGAGCCTGGAGCCCGTGAGGACTCTGGGCTGCGGGATCTGAGCCTGGAGTTGGTGGAGACTCTGGGCTGCGGAATCTGAGCCTGGAGTTGGTGGAGACTCTGGGCTGTGGGATCTGAGCCTGGAGTTGGTGGAGACTCTGGGCTGTGGGATCTGAGCCTGGAGCCAGTGGAGACTCTGGGCTGCGGGATCTGAGCCTGGAGCCAGTGGACACTCTGGGCTGCGGGATCTGAGCCTGGAGTTGGTGGAGACTCTGGGCTGCGGGATCTGAGCCTGGAGTTGGTGGAGACTCTGGGCTGCGGGATCTGAGCCTGGAGCCGGTGGAGACTCTGGGCTGTGGGATCTGAGCCTGGAGCCAGTGGACACTCTGGGCTGCGGGATCTGAGCCTGGAGCCTGTGAGGACTCTGGGCTGCCTGACAGACGCCCTCCCCAAAAGAACCCCATCCCATAAAACAGGCAGATGGTCCTGAAGCCCGCGGTGGGGGGAGGGCGGGCTGGAAGCAAGGAAACCAGATATTAAAAACCGTAAATGAGAGGGAAATGACAAAAAAGCATCAAGCTCCTGTCCCTGAGGGAGCAGCTGTGTATGCTAATCCCTCCTGGGCTGCTCCTTTTAGGATCTCCCTTCCTTCCTTCCTCCGTCCCCTCTCTAATAGCCCCCTTGTTCCTGCTGGACAAAACCAGCCCTTTGTGGCCGCTCTCAGCACAACATTAAAAACAGGAATAGGGAAATTGTAAACAGGAGGCTCTTGGCCCACGGGCCAAGGCACACACCGGCCCTCTGAGGTCTACTTCATGCTAAGCAAAGAAGCAGACCTTTGTTGCCGAAGGGATTAG
This sequence comes from Phoeniculus purpureus, assembly GCA_028565055.1. NCBI lineage: Eukaryota > Metazoa > Chordata > Aves > Bucerotiformes > Phoeniculidae > Phoeniculus > Phoeniculus purpureus. The sequence continues at coordinate 15,249,805 of JAOXOE010000765.1, read as the reverse complement.
GGCCGCGGGACTTGTGCGGAGGCATTCAGCTCCGCCTGAAGTGGGGGCTTTGTAAAGAGATACCCCCCGCGCCGGAGCCCGGCGGAAGCGGCCCCGCGCTGCGGGCGATGGGGTAACGCGATAGCGCCGGGCGGCTCGCGGGGGGACCCCGTCTGCTCAATGGCAGATTCTTCTCGCCGGCTGGCTGCAGGGGATGGGGCGGCATCGGTACCTCTGCTGGATGCGGCGGGGAAACCCGCCCGTCGTTAACCCTTCGGTGCTTTAATCGGCCGGGCGGCACAGGGGGTGACGAGGGGGGAGGCTGAGATGAGGTCTGGGGAGAACTCCCTCCCTGGGACGATGCTCAGGTGCTGGAACAGGCTGCCCGGGGAGGTCGTGGCTGCTCCTTCATCCCTGGCAGTGTGCAAGGGAGTCTAGCGACAGGACAAGGTCAATGGGTTCTAGCTGAGGGAGGGGAGATGGAGGTGAGATCTGAGGCAGAAATCCCTCCCTGTGAGGAGGCTGAGGTGCTGCCCAGGGAGGTTGTGGATGCTCCATCATCCCCAGCAGTGTCCAAGGGAACCTAGTGAAAAGACAAGGTGAATGGGTTCAAGCTAAAAGAGGGGAGATCTGAGGAGATCTGAGGCTGCTCCACCATCCCCAGCAGTGTCCAAGGGCAGGTTGGACGGGGCTCTGGGCACCCTGTCTGGTGAGAGGTGTCGCTGCCCATGGCAGGGGGTTGGCGCTGGGTGAGCTCTGAGCTCCCTCCCAACGCAAACTACTCTGGGATTCTGGACCAAGAGACCACAGCCACGATGGTCTTGCAGTACCCGAGACAGTTTCACCTCAAACAGAACCACAGATGGAATGGTTTAGGTTGGAAAACATCTCCAAGCTCTCTGAGTCCAACCCTGACCCCAGCTGTCCCATCCCACCTCCAAACCCTGCCCACACCACCTACATGGGATTTCCCACCCTTAACCTCTAACTAGATCCTCCAGCAGAGGGTAAAAGCCACAAGAAGCATGTCACCAGGAGCCCCCACAGCTCCAGGGTGCTGGAAGTCTCTCCTGGAAGGCAGGTGACACCGACCCTGCCCACAGCCAAGCCCTTTGCAGACCACTCGCATGGGACAGGCAGAGGTGCCTCTAGCAGGGATAACTAACAATCAACCACAATCTCCCCCCAGGCTGAGAGTCGCTGCAGCTGGGAAGGTGGGTTTGCTCTGGGAATGGAAATCCCTTGCAGAGTTTAGAGAAGAAACTCAACATGAAACCACCAGTGTCTGGGGCCACTGGAGATGAGAACCTGCTCAGGCCATGCAAGTGTCAGCTCTGCCCTCCCCGTGGGGCATCCCCATGCAAGGAGCTGGTTTTGTCGCCACCACTCCAGGCTGTTCCACCTCTCCAACAACACAAACTGGCCGTGTCTGAACAGAGGTCATCAAGACCCATGAGTTTGATGTTTACAAGGTGGCCACAGGCACAAGGCCAGCTGCAGCATCACATCAGCAGCCACTGCGGGTGTTGCAGCAGCTCAGCAGCTGCTCGGTGCTTTGAAGAAATATTTGCCCTGGTAAGTCTGGACCGGGTTGGGGTGACGGGCTTGGACAGGCTGGAGCAAAGGGCTTGGACGGGGCTGGAGCCAACGGGGTGAGGTTTAACAGAGCCCAGTGCCGGGTCCTGCACTTCGGTCACCACAACCCCCAGCAGCTCCAGGATCGGGGCACAGGGGCTGCAGAGCTGCCTGGTGGAAAAGGACCTAGGGGTGCTGGGTGACAGCCGGCTGAACAGGGGCCAGCAGGGTGCCCAGGTGGCCAAGGAGGCCAGCAGCATCCTGGCTTGGATCAGGAATGGGGTAACCAGCAGGAGGAGGGAGGTGATGGTGCCCCTGTGCTCTGCACTTGTCAGACCCCACCTTGAGTGCTGGGGGCAGTTTTGGGGGCCACAGGACCAGAAGGACATTGAGGGGCTGGAGCAGGACCAGAGAAGGGCAGTGAGGCTGGAGAACAGACCCTGTGGAGAGCAGCTGAGGGAACTGGGGTTATTGAGTCTAGAGAAGAGGAGGCTGAGAGGAGACCTCCTTGCTCTCTACAGCTCCCTCACAGGAGGTTGGAGCAAGGCTGCTGCTGGTCTCTTCTCCCAAATTCCTGATGATAGGACGAGGGGAAATGGCCTCAAGTTGCATCAGGGGAGGTTTAGATTGGATCTTAGGGAGAAGCACTTTCCTGAGAGAGTGGTTGGGCACTGGAAGAGGCTGCCCAGGGAGGTGCTGGAGTCCCCATGCCTAGAGGTGTTTAAAAACTGAGTAGCTGGAGCCCTTGAGGCCGTGGTCTAGAGGTTGGGGAGCTGTTGGGGTGAGGCCTGGGCTTGATGCTCCTGGAGGTCCTTCCCAGCCAGGATGACTCTCTGCTTATGAGAGGAAATCAGCACGCAGTCCCCTTTCCCCCACATCTCAGCCTCCAACCTTCTTGGCTCTGCTGTGGGACCCCCTTCCCAGGAAAACATCTGTAAAACTCGTTTGCTAGAATTAGAAACAGGATTCCTTGAAAACCCATTACTGGAACCCTGTCCTGCAGGCGGGCGCTGGGGAGACCCTGGGGCTCGTCCTCGGTGAGACGGCACCGCGAGAGCGGCCACCAGCCTGACGCCTGCCCTTTGCTGTATGGCGGCTGGCGGTGGAGTTCCAGCCCCCTAAAGCAAGTGATGATGCGGGGTGATCACAGCATCTACACAATCCTGACACCCTTTAGCGTGGAAAAGAGCATCAAGAATCGAATCCAGGGTTGCTGCCTCTAGTAAAGATTATTGATCTTGCCCCCAGTGCCTGGGGAGGGCTCCAACATGAGCGGGAAGAACAGGGGCTGTGCATGGGTTGGACTGTCTTGTGTCTGGCTGCTCCCCTGGGGCAGCTCTGCTCACTGCCCTCTCAGAATCCCAGAACACCAGGGACTAGAAGGGACCTCGAGAGACCATCCAGTCCCAACCCCCTGCCCTAGCAGGATCCCCTAGATCCAGTCAGTAGGGACTGGAAGATCATCCAGTCCCATCCCACCAACACAACAGGATCCCCTAGATCCAGTCCCACAGGAACATGGCCAGGAGGGTCTGAAACATCTCCAGAGAAGGAGACTCCTCAACTCCCCTGGGCAGCCCCTGACAGGGCTCTGGCACCCTCACTGCCAACAAGGTCCTTCTCAGACTGATGGGGAACCTCCTCTGTTCCAGCTCACACCCACTGCCCCTTGTCCTGTCACTGGGTGCCCCTGAGCAGAGCCTGGCTCCATCCTCCTCATACCCACCCTTCCCCTATTGATCAACATCCATGGGGTCACCCCTCAGGCTCCTTTTTTCCAGGCATAAGAGCCCTAACTCTCCTGCTACCTGTTTCCAGGACTCGCAGTATCTGGCCACCAGCATCACCAGTCTGTACTGGCACAGCCTGCACTGAGGGGTACATGAGGTGGATCACCACCTCACCCCGAGGAGGAGGGGGAGCATCACCACAAGGACAAGGTACATTTGATGCTGTGACCAAGCCCAAACCACACCCCAGTTTTTGATGCTCCGGTGCTCTGAGTGAGGAACTCACACTGCCCCTGGACCAACACAAAGGCTCCCTGCAGCTGGAAATGAGCAATCCCAGTCAGGGACCAGCACTTCCCTTGCCACCTTCCCCTTCATCCCTTTGCATGAGTGCAGAGCCTTTCAGACGCAGCATCCCACTGCCATCCTGCACCACGGCAGCCCAGCATCCCCCTGCTCTACCCATCCCAGAGCAAATACAACCCCCGTTGGGTCATGTTTGCTTTAAAGGGAGAAGACAAGAACAGGCAGCCCCTGAGCACATCCCTGCAACTGGGATTTGAGCTTTTCCTGTCCTGGGGTGGATCAGAATGGGGGTGGTCAGCAGATTGAGAGAGGTTCTGCTCTGCTCTGGGGAGACCACAGCAGGAATCTTGTGTCCAGTGCTGGGCTCCTCAGTGCCAGGAGGACACAGAGCTGCTGGAGAGATCCAAGCGCAGAGCCACAGGGATGATGGAGGGAGGGGAGCATCTCCCTGCTGAGGAGAGGTTGAAGGAGCTGGGGCTCTGGAGCTGGGAAAAAGGAGCCTGAGGGGTGACCCCATGGATGTTGATCAATATGGGAAGGGTGG
>JAOXOE010000765.1:15215392-15230094 GCA_028565055.1 Phoeniculus purpureus | reverse complement strand
GGTTCTTGGGCTCCCACTGCTCACCCTGTCCTGCCCCACAGACCAAGCCCCATGGGAGCCACAGGCTCAGAGCAGCTCAGGATGTGGCTCCTGGGCTGCCCTGCTGGTCCTGGCACAGCGTCCCCCCAGACCATCTGCCCCAGCACCCCTCTGCTCACCCACCCAGTGCCCCAGCCCAGCTCTCACCAGGTCTCCTCCAGCCCCAGGAGGGCTGAATAACTGAAGCTGGAACAACCCACTGGCTGTGGGATGGCCTCTCCTCTCCTCTCCTCTCCTACCCCGGCAGAAGAGGCTGATGAAGGGTAGATCCTCACCTTGTCCGGGTGTGGCTGCAGGAGCCCTAACTGGAGGCACCTGCTAAAGGGGGTCAGGAGTTGGCCAGTGCCCCAGCCTGTGGGCTGAGCGATCGGAACCTCCTCTAAAGCAAAACGGGGGCGATGCTGGAGGCCATAAACGGTCCTTATCGGCTGCTGCATCGCCCTGGCCCCGCTCCAGTGAGTGATGAAGGGTTTTCTCCGGGGTCACCACAGGGACCTTTAGGTTTAGGAAGGTACCAAGTGAGCAGAATCCTTCTAGTGAAGGGCTTTGTGGGGTCAGGATCAAACCGCAGCCGAAGAGCGAGGGAGAGCCACTGGTGCCATGCTGGGATCACGACACCAATCGCATGGTTAATGCGATGGGACGGGGCTGGCACCCTCCGCTCCGTGAGAGACTGGCTGGCACAAGGGACCCCTCTGTGCCCAGGGGACAGGGCAGGGCTGGGAGCAGCCTGAGCTCAGCCGTGGGGGGCTCCAGTCCTCCCTCAGTTGCAGCTTCTGCTCCCCCCCCGCAGCCCATGAGAGCTGCTTCTCGGGACTACTTCTTGCTGGGAGGTTCTTTTGGGGTTTGGCTCCAGTGGGCTGTTTCTTTGTTTTAAGAAGAATAAGTGTGAGGGGGGTCTCGGGATCAGGCTGCTGTGGGACTGTCCGTCCTGTGCTGCCGCCACCGCAGCAGCCCCCCTGCCCTGCCCTGCCGAGAGGGAAGCTCTTGGGGCCTGATCAGCAGCCGTGGGAAGGGTTGGAGCTCACAGGGGTGACCAAGTCCCACTTGGCAACCTCCTTGCTGACAGCCCAGATGCTCCTGCAAGGAGGGGGTGACCAGCAGGGTCGGGGCAAACTCTGTTCAATACTTTAGTGCCAGAGGAATAAAGACCCCCCCCTTCTCCTTCCCTTCCCCAGGGCTCAGACCAGAGCCAGCAGGAAGGAAAACCCCAACCCTTGGCAAAAAAACCCCCTGAACAGCTGCAGTTCCCCAGCCCCCAGCCCTTTGTGTGGAGATGCTGCGGGACCAGGGATGAAGCTGGGGGGCTACCAAGTTCCCCCCGGGCATGGCCAGCGCCTGCTTCCACCACGGCCGCCCCCGGCTGCTGGGATTTGCTGAGCAGAATGGGTCTGAAAAAGCTCAGAGCTGCTGGGCTATAAATACACCGGTGTTGCTGGGGAAATAAATAATAAACAGAGCGGCGCCGGCGATCGGCTGCTGCAATTGGTGCTGCGGCTGCGGGGGAAGCAGGTGCCAGGCCAACAGCCACCGGCGGCAGAGAACCCCCCAGCAAACCCCACACCGAACCCAAACAACAACCCCAAAGGTGTGAAGGCAGCTCGGGAGCTTCCCCGGCCCAGGAGGATTCTCTGTGTCTTAAGACTGCAGCAGAGTCATGGAGCACTTAAACAGGCTCCTGCAGAGCCACCACCCAGGCAGGAGGGTTCTCCATCCATCCCTGCTCAGGAGGGTTCTCCATCCGTCCCTGCTCAGGAGGGTTCTCCAACCATCCCCTGCTCAGGAGGGTTCTCCATCCGTCCCTGCTCAGGAGGGTTCTCCATCCATCCCCTGCTCTCCCAGCTCCAAGAAGGGCTGAGGGGTTGGCTGGGGCAGCAGAGCCCAGGCAGAGGTGCCTCCTCCATGGGGACGCGCTGGGACACCCTGGGGCTGTGCAGGCTGGCATCTCTCACTGTGAGGTGGGCAGCAGGGACCCCCACACTGGGATAACGGTGTCTGCACAGGGGCTGCCCTGATAGCAGCGGGAAATGCACCCCAAACCCCCAACGTCTGCATCAAGCAGCAGCAGGACCCAGCTGGCCGGGCTGTGGGGTGTCACCAGCCCCACCACAGCCCCAGCCGCTGCAGACTGGTCCCGGGCACCTCATCTAATGGCAGGGAGGGCATTTCCCAGGGCAGGGCCGAGAGACCCTTTGGTGGTTGCCCTGCGAACAGAAACCAGCCCTGGGAGGGGGGTTGCTGGTGCCACCCCATGAGGACTGAGCTTTGGGGGAGACCCCAGCACCTCCCCAGCTCTGCCCTTCACTCGCAGGAGGCTGCTGAGGGGCTGAGCTCAGCGCCCCTGGGTCTGCAGGTGTCTGGTCATCTGGTTGCCAGGAGGGAGCACCCAGCCCTGGGGGTGCAGCTGGGGTCACACGGGGCTGGTGCCGAGCTGGGGATCCATGGGGGGGGTCAGGGGTCAGACACCTCACCCTGCAGTAGGGTTGAGGGAACCCCCCCGGCTCTCCCACCCCTGCCAGCTCCCGTTCCCCCCCAGCCTGAGCCCTGCAGCAGATCTCCAGAGCCTCCAGCTGCTGGGCTGAGGTTTCTCTGCCCTCGCCGAGTGCGTCAGCGAGTTTTAGAGCCCAGGTGCGATCTGCTGGCCCCATTGTCTGAGCCCGGGGGGGAGAATCAGCTTCATTAAGGGCAGGGAGGGTTTCTAATCAGGCCGAGCTAGGTGCTACCTCAGGAGCTGCCCAACACTTGGGCTCAGTTACAGGCTGCTGCGGCTCATTCGCAGGGGATCAGCTCCCCAGCCCAAGAGCAGAACTTCCAGGGGCTGTTTCCTCCAGACCCCTCCAACCTGCTTCAGTGAATCTGCATCTCCCCTCAGCTCAGCCCCAAGGCACTGGAGGGCAGAGCGTCGGTGCCCTCAGCTGCAGGGCTGCTCCCCCAGCTGCAGACTCACCCCGCTTCCAGCGATGCTGGTTGGACTGGGTGCTGCTCCCAACAGCTGCCTCACAGCACCCACCCCCCTGGGGTCATTAGAGTCACAGAATCATTAAGGTTGGAAGAGCCCTCCGAGCTCATCCAGTCCAACCATCAACCCAAGCCCACCCTGCCAGTAAACCCAGTTCCCCAGGGAGAAATCCAACCCTGAGCAGTGCTGGGGAAGGCTGAAGGGGGGATCTCATCAACACCCAGGGAGGATGTGACCCAGAGACAGGAGTGGGGACACAGGAGGCTGCACATAAGCATCACCTTGAGGATCGCAGAGCCTTGGACCGGGCTGCTCAGAGAGGCTGCTCAGAGTCTCTGCTCTGGAGACACCCCAAACCCACCTGGATGCTCCCGGAGTATCTGCTCTAGGGGATCCTGATTTGATCAGATGAACTTCAGAAGTCATTCCCAGCCCCACCAGTCTGTGATACTGGGAGGTCCCTGCTGCAGCACTGGGACCTGTTCCTCTCCCTCTGCAGTGTCCATCCCACTGGTGATGCCCCTCGGGTGTCTGTGGGGTGCCAGCACCTGGGGCAGGTGGATTTCTCCAGGAGGAGCTGGAGGGCAGCGCCCTGGGGCAGAGAGTCTGGGCTGGGCAGAGGGTGAGAGCAGGGCAGCCAGAGCCTCCTGCCCAGTGCCATCACCCCTCAGGAGTGGCTCCTGCTGGGGCACGGCCGGGTCCCCCTGACCCTGAGGGTCATCACCTCCGGCTCAGCTGATGTGGGGACGGTGGAGCCAAGCGCTCACCCCAAATCTGCCCCCCACCCCAGCGGGGTCGCAGGGCTGGGGGGGCGGGTGCTTTTCCCGGCAGGTCTCGGGGGTGCCCCCACCCCAGCACTGCTGTGGGAGCCCCCCAGCCCGGCTGACAGGAGCCGCGGGGCTCCTCTGCCCTTTGACTCCCAGCAGCTGCCGGGATCAGCCCCGCGATCCTGCCGGCGGAGGCTGGAGGATGCTGCGCTCTGCCTGCAGCCAGCAGGGCCGCCCCGGCTCCGGGGGCTGCTGCGGGGGGGGGGATTTCTGGGCTCTGTATTTCATTACCGAGAGCTATTCCGGGCCGGCGGCCCCGCAACCGCGGGGTTCGTCCTATTCCGGGCTGGCCGGGGAGGAGCAGGACCGGGCTCTGGGTGCCCCCACAGGATGAGGGCAAGACAGCGCTGAGCTGATGGGACAAGGAGGGTCCCGGGTGCTCACAGGCTCTTGCTGGGGCTCCCGGAGCCTCCCCGGGGCCGGGCTGAGCTCAGGAGCTCCAATGGGTTTGGGGTGGAGGGTCCCCATCAGCCCGGGGAGACCCTCCATCAGGTGGCCCTCGCTGGAGAGCAAGTGGCAGAGCAACGGGGACACAGGGAGGAGCAGAAGACCCTCTGCATCCCCACGGCAAAGGATGGTGTCTGTTTTCAACCGCTGTGTGGTGGCCACCAGGGCTGAAAGGGCTTCTCAGCGCCAGCCGCAGCCTCCGAGTGTCTGGGGCGCAGCCCCGGCTCTGAAGAGACCCTTCCGTGAGCCCTTCGCCGCTGCTGGGCAGCTCCTGCAGCCCCAGCGCTCCTCAGGGCTGAGGAAAAGGCTCCTGGAGGCACCTCGAGGGTGCCCGTGTGAAGCTGCTGGGCTTTGGGAGGTGAAACCTCTCCGCTAGACCCAAGTCACCGACTGCTCCTCAGCCCTCTAATGCAGCCAGGAGCTGCGGGACCCAGCGGGGACAGGGCTCTGGCCAGTCTGACCAGCATCACGCAGCAGCAGGGACCAGTGGGAGCCCGTCCGCAGCCTCAGCCCCAACCCTAACCCCAACCCCAAGCCCATGGTGTGAAATCCTCACTGCTCCAGGGCACTGCCACTGCTCTAAGGCTGAGTCACCACTGGGACTGTGCTGGGAGCCACCAGCTCCTCCAGTGCCCCATGAAGGCTGTAGGGACTGTGCTGGAGGAGCAGCTTGGGATGGGGTGGGATGGGATGGTCCCAAACACAAGCAGAGCTCATTAACAGAGGAAATCCTACTGCCGGGGGGGGGGGGGTGTCCCCTCTGTTCCCATCCCAGGGAAGAGGTTTAGTTCAGAGCCAGCCCTGAGGTGCCAGCACCACCCCACAGCATCACAGCAACTGCAGGAGCATCACAGAATCATTCAAGTTGGTTGGAAAAGACTCTGGGGATCATCGAGCCCAACCACCAGCCTGCTCGGGGGGGGTCACCCCTAAACCAGATCCCCCAACACCACATCTCAGCCGCCGCCCAACCCAAGGAGGAAGCAGCCAGGGAGACCCCCCAGCTTGATCCCTGCAGACCTCTTGGAAACCCTTCAAGGAGGAAACACAGGGCCGTGAGGAGGCTTCACCCACCCCTAGAGCCCAGCATCCCTACAGAGGTTGGGGTGACGCTGACAGCCCTGGGGGAGCCGCTCTGCCCCCCACCCTGGGGACAAGGGACCCAAAACACCAGAGCCACCGATTCCTCTTCTTTCTCCAAGACAAAACTCTGGGAAGTTTAATGACTGCAAAAGGAACGTCGCGAGGTCTGAGCTCCTCACTCCCGAGTGGCCCCCCAGCAGAGCCACCGCGGAGGCAGCCCGGGGCTGGGCTGGATGGGGATGCGATGGCCAACGCGTCGCCGGGGCTGGTTTCCAGTGTCCCTTCGCTTCTCCCGTTACAGGGCTCCTAAAAATACCAGCTCGAGCTCCGTCCCCCTCCCAGGCTCCGTAGGAGCCTCTGTTTTCACAGCAATTCCCTCGAAGAGCAGAGAGGGAGACGACAGTGAACCCCATCGCCCCGGCACCCTCGGCCACGGAGGCAGCAGCCCCCTCGGCCAGGGCAGCTGCAGGGGTGGTAGAGCTGAGGGCTCCCCAGCTTGGCCACCACCTTCTCCTCCTCCTCCTCGCAGCGGTGCGATGCCAACGGGGCACAGACTGGCACAGACGGGCTGCAAGCATGGAGAGCGCCCGGGAAGCAGCAGTGGGGATGGCAAAGGCAGCTCCAGCAGAGCCCGTGGGGCACAGGGGGCCAGTGGGGCTAGCGGGGAGGAGGTGCAGGCCAGCCCAGCAGGATGGGGGGGTGTTTATGTGCCAGGGAGGCAGCGCAGGGTGGCAGACATTGGCCTCCAAGGAGCCTCCATCCTCTACCAAAGGAACCCCCCCGAGATGGAGAGGTTTGGTCCCCCCGACCCTGCCGAGTCCTGGCAGCTCCCGGCCGGCCCCGTGCCCACCCCGCAGAGCCCAGGGGGCACCTCGCTCTCGCCTGCAAGAGCTGAGCTCTGCTGGAGGGCGGCCACTGCCCTGCCGGGGGCTGCTGAGCGGCTCAGCCCGGCCGCTGCAGAGCCCCTCTGCGCTTCGGCAGCGGCTCCTCAGCCCAGCGCATCCTGCCAGGGGCTGGGCTGCTCCCCGAGACCCTCCCGGAGAGCTGGGCAGGGTCCGGGAGCGAAGGAGAGCTGGCGACCGGGGTCCCTCACCAACGGCGGGGCGCAGCCGGTTGTCTCGTCGCCGGTCGCCGGCCGCGAGGGTCCTCCGCGGGGCCGGGGGCTGCTTCGGGCATCGGTCGCCGCTGGCAGGGCTGGAGGAGAGGGGCAGAGCCTCGGGAGCGCTGCCCGGCAGCAGGTGGCACACGAGGAGCCGCAGACACGGGCCTCGGCGGGGACGTCCTGCCCCTGAGCCCAGGGTCTGCGGGGCCCCGCCAGCGGCTCCATGGATGCCATGGACAGCCCCGCCGCGGGCCCCCCCGCGCCCGCCGCTATAGGAACTCCACGTAGTTCTCGGGGATCAGCCCCGTCTTCCCGTTGAGGGTCCCCTCCAGCCAGCCGGGCTCCTGGGACGGGTGCACTTGGGGAGAGAAGGAGAAGGCAGGTCAGTGCCGGGGGGGACCTGCTGCTCCCGGCAGCCTGCAGAGCCCCTCCTTTGCTCTCGCCTCGGACACGAACTGCTCTGCTCGGGGCTGGGGGGGCTCGGGAAGCTCAGGAGCTGCCCCCCCCCACGGAAAGGCAACCAGAGCTGAGGCAGAAGCGATGGTCACACAGGCACCCCCAGCACCGCCTCCCCCCGGCACCGGCCCTGTCCTCGCTGCGGGTTCAGCTCCAGGGAAACCTGGCACCAGGCGCGAGGCACTGGGCACAGCTCCTGCAGGACCAGGCACAGCTCCTGTGGCACCGAGCACGGGGCACTGGGCACAGCTCCTATGACACTGAGCACAGATCCTGCAGGACCAGGCACAGCTCCTATGGCACCGAGCATGGGCCACCGGGCACAGCTCCTATGGCATTGAGCATGGGCCACCAGGCACAGGTCCTATGGCACTGGGCACAGACCCTGTAGGACCAGGCACAGCTCCTATGGCACTGAGCACGGGGCAGCAGGCACAGCTCCTATGGCACTGAGCATGGGGCACTGGGCACAGACCCTGCAGGACCAGGCACAGCTCCTATGGCACTGAGCATGGGGCACTGGGCACCGGGCACAGCTCCTATGGCCCCTGGCACAGCTCCTGCAGGACCAGGCACAGCTCCCATGGCACTGGGCACAGCTCCTAGGGCACTGAGGTTGGCTCCTACGGCCCCAGCAGCAACCCCAACCGCACCAGGGGGTGCAGCCTGATCGCAGCGCTGAGCAGTGAGATCTTCCCCCATCCCCGTGTCGTCGCCAGGGTGCAGCACTGCCCGTGCCCTCCCTGTGCCCTCCCCGGGGCACAGCACTCACCGTTCTCGAACACGGTGCCCGCCGTGAAGGAGAGCTCGGAGTCGTGCTCGGCTTTGCAGGCGTAGAGGGCTCGGGCTTTGCGCAGGGGGGAGCTGCAAAGGGAGGACAGGCACTGGGGTTAAAGCAGAGCCACAGATGCCTGCTGCTGCCCGCCGCTGTGCCCAGGGCTGAGGGGCACCCTGAGCATCTCTCCTGCTCTGCAGCGGGTCGTGCTCTTGAGGGGAGAGCTGTGAACACATCAGGGGAGTGAAGGATGAGCCCTGGGTTTTCACCCCAGCAGAGTCCAGCTGGCAGCGGCAGAGCCTGTGCCCGGTGCCCAGGCAGCTGTGGGTGCCTGGAGAGCACCCAGAGAGGGGAGGAGCAGAGCAGGCAGCTGGGCACCTTCTGTGCATCTCCACAGGCCCTGCAGCCACCTGGAATGCTCCCTGGGCAGAGGTGGCACCCGGGCAAGGGCGGCTCTGAGCTCAACGTGCAGGTCCGGGAAGAATTTGCTGCTCTGCTGCTGCTGCTGAGCAGTGCCCGGGGCTGGGTCTGCAGGGCAGCGAGGTCTCTCCCCGCTGAGCTCCAACCAATGCCACACGCTCCCACCCCGGGACGGGCAGACACCCCTCCTGCTCCAGAGAGGGTCCCTCGCTGCCCGGGAGGCACCGCTCACCCCAGAGAGCTCCGGGGGTCACTCAGTGAAGAGCAGGAGGTAGCTGCAGCCTCCAACTGTCCAACTCACTGCTTTTCTCCCCAAAACCGAGCTCCCCCAGTGCAGGCAGCGAGGGTGGGGGCCGAGCTCTGCCTGTGCCTGCAGTGACCAAACTGGTTCCCCGAGAGGAGGGACTGGTGCCCCCACCCTGGGCCGGCTCTTGCCAAGGGGCTGGGACTGGGGGCGTCTGGTGGGGCTGGACCTGCTGCTGCTGGGAGCCACTGGAAACCTTCCGTGGGTCTGTCTGGAGCAGCAGGAGGCTTCGCTCCAGCGGTGCCCAGTCTGCCCAGCAGGTGAACTGGGCTGCCCACCCCCTCCCGTGTTCCTGACCCTCCCTGGACTCCAGGGTGGGAAACAAGTGGCCCAAGAAGGAGGAGCCCCAGTGTTTGACAGAATTCCAGAGGGTGGGAGCTCTGGGGGTCACCCAGCCCCAACCCCTCGGCCCTAGCAGGTTGCCTGGGATGGGTCTGGGTGGGTTTAGGGTCTGCCCAGAGCAGGGACCCCCAGTCTCTCCGGGCAGCTCCGGCATCTGTCACCCTCCCAGCACAGAGGCTTCTCCTCCCGGTCAGGCAGAGGACCCCGAGTCCCAGCTGCAGCCCACCCCAGGGCTCCGGGACCCTTCTCTGCAGCCCTGGAGCCCCCCATTCCCTGCAACGACAGAGGCGCCTGTCCCTAACCCTAACCCCGGCAGCGCCGGGCGGCAGAGCCCCTCCTACCTGCTGCAGAGGGCAGAAGCAACCCAGGGAGCCGGAACGGCAGGGTGGACCCGCTGCAAGCCCCAGAGCCCCCAGCACCGACCTGGCAGCTGCCCCTCAGCTCAGCACCGACCTGCCGGGGGGCTCAGAGCGGGGCTGGAGGTGCAGAGGCTCCTCTGCCGCAGGGTGCAGGGCGCAGGCAGCCGGGCGCGGGCGAGCAGGGTGCAGCGGGCACGGGGAAGCGAAGGAGGGGGGATCCGAGGGAACCCCGCCGAGAGCAGCAGAAGCAGGGCAAAGCGAAGCAAAATCTGCCACAGACCTGATGGGGGATGAGTCGCTGGACGTAGAGGAGGTGGGCATAGGACTTGATGGCGCGGAGAACATGGGCCAGGACGGTGACAGGGGTGACGTTGGGCTTGGATTCTGCGGGCTGCAAGACAGAACCAGAGAGCCCATCAACGTGCAGCCGCAGGAGCACAGCCACAGCCACGCACAGACGTCCGACCACAGCCACAGCGCCTTGGGCAAGCCCTGAGCGCCTTGGGGATGCCCCGACCACCTTGGGCGAGCCCCGAGCACCTTGGGCATGCCAGGAGCACCTTGGGGATGCCCCGAGCACCTTGAGGATGCCCTGAGGACCTTGGGGATGCCCAGAGCGCCCTGGCCATGCCCCGAGCATGGAACACAGCCACAGGATGAAGCACCAGACCTTGGGAGATGCTGCAAGGCCACTTCTCTGGCCAGTGAGAGCTGGACTTGCAGTTAAGCCCTGCTCCATCACTCTTGCTGCTGGCAGCCCAGCACTCACCTGCCTCATGCTGCTCCCCGAAACAGCTGGTAGGATTTCTGGCCGTCACCGATGCCCTCGAGCAGCCTCCAACCCCCTTTAGCCCTGGCCCCGACCCACCGTGCCCGGCCAGCAGCCCCTGCTCACACTTCTACCACCCGGGTCGTGGAGCCCAGCAGGGTTTGTGACCCGTGGGATGGAGTCAGCAGGGCTGCTGCTTCCACGCCATCACCTACCTGGAGACAGCGAGCAGGAGAACGTCTCTGTCCCACCCCACTCCACCCCATCAGAGGGCTCTGCCGGGAGCCCGGAGCGTGGAGCTGGTGCTGCAGCTCCTGACTCAGTGAGGCTCATGGGCTTGTTGGCCACGTTTTGCATCGAAAACCTCCTCTTCCCCTCCATGAAAACCTCTTGGTTCTTCCCTTCCCTCTACAGCCGCCAGCTGGAGGTGACTCAAGTGCCGGCTCTAGCTGGCCAAGGGGCTGGGGCCAAGGGGCTGGTTGCCTCAGGGCTGCTGGATTCAGGTCGCTTTGGGGTTCAGCGAAAGCAGCCCTCTGGGGAAGCACCCGGGGGGAGCCTGACTGAGCTCCCAGGGCTTCCGTGTTCAGCGGCTGCTCTGCCAGACCCCATCCCCGGGCAGACACCACAGAAGCTCCTCCACACCGAACCCACCTCTGCCAGCCCAAGCCTGGCCGCAGCATCACCCAGTCAGCACCTCCAAACCAGAACGTGGCACCCAAACACCAGTCCCCCTCCAGTTCTTGCTCCTGTGCCATCAGGCTCCTCTCGGGGTGGGGGTCTGGTCTCCCACCCACCACCACTTGCCAAGGGGCTAGTGGCTGGCCAGCAGCTCCAGGCGCCTGCAGCCAGCACAGCCTGGCATCCTCTGATGGTCACCAGCCACGACTGGGAGGACAGGGCTGGGGCTTCGGTCCAGTTTGCAGGGGCAAGTGCCCTGGCTGCAAATACCCCCATAGCCAGGGCCCCTGGAGGACACCCCAGAAGGTTAAATTGGTGGCCTGGGCTCCTCTGAGCTCTTCCCAGTGGGTGCAGCGGTCTGGCCACTGGCCAGGGTGCCCTGCCGTCCCCTACCAGCACCCAGCCACTGGTGAGGGTGTCCTTGGAACCTTCAGCAGGGTAGGATGATCCTGAGACAGCCTGGACAGCTGTGGCCATCAGCCCATCTCCTACTGGTCACAAACCCAGTGGGCAGCACCCTAACGACCTCCAGGTCTCCACCCTGGGGGTGGGAGAGAGCGACCAACCACGGCAGCACAGAGCCACAGAACACTGGGGACTGGAAGGGACCTCGAAAGACCGTCCGTCACGAGCTGCTCTGGGCCAGCCTCTCTCGGAAGCCACTGGCAATCTGGAGCAGGACCTGCTGTCCTTAGACCCTTGGTGGTGGCAACAAACCCCACCCTCCGTGGCCACTACACCAACCTGAGGGTCGCTGGGTGTGAAGGACCACCCTGTTCCAGTCCGGCTGCTCACAGCAGCAGCAGCAGCAGCAGCAGCAGCAGGAGGACGTGAGCTGGACCTCCCGGTGCCTGCAGCCCGAGGGGCTCTGGTGCCCAAGAGGCTTCCTCGCCCTTCTCTGATCGCCCAGGTGCCCTCCCCAGCCCCTGGGGCTGCAAGACCCGGGTCCCACCCCGCTGGAGAAGGCGGTTCCCGAGCCAGCAGAGGGTTCTGAGGGCTCTGGCCCTTTGGGAAAGGTTTTCTTGCAGGATCCAACCCCCTCTCAGCTTCTGGGAGGCACAGCAGAGGCTCTGGGGGGATGCTGGCTGCTGCCTTTCCTGAGGCTCCGACTGTCGCCCCAAAAGCATCAGGGTGTGGGGCTGGGCAGGACGAGCAGTCACGGCGGCTGTGGGGCACCTGCACCTCCAGCTCCCGTCTCCCCAGGGCACGGGAGCTGCTGAGGAATGTGCTTGGAAGAGAGAAGCCTCCTCCCTGCTGCTGCACAGGCTCCCGCTGGCTCTTCTCCTCGCTGCCTCAACATGCCACAGCCGGGGAGCAGCTCCTGCTCCCAGCCTCCAGCCCCCTCTCCAGCTGCTACAACCCCTCCCGTCTGCCCCCTCTTCTCCATCTTCACTCCCTGTCCTCTCCGTCAGGGGCCCTGCCTTCACCCAGCTCAGGTCCTCAAGGCAGTTCTCCGAAGGGCTGCTCCCAGCAGGGCTTCCAAACAGCTGCTGCTGCTGCTGCTGCTGCCCTGTTCCTCTGGCCAAGAGGCTCCACAGGTGGGGGAGCAGCGCAGCACCCGGGATGCGGGCGATGGGCACATCGTGCCACCACCACGTGGAACAGCCTCCCGTCCGCGGTTCCTCACGGGGAGCCTGCAGCACCACCAGCAAGTCACCGACCCACCAGCTCTGTGGAACATCCCAGCACCAGCCCTAGACAACATCCCAGCACCAGCCCTGCCGAATATCCCAGCACCAGCCCCGCCGAACATCCCAGCACCAGCCCTGCAGAACATCCCAGCACCAGCCCTGCCGAACATCCCAGCACCAGCCCTGCAGAACATCCCAGCACCATCCCTGCAGAACACTCCATCATCACCCCTACACAAGATCCCAGCACCAGCCCTGCAGAACACTCCATCATCACCCCTACACAAGATCCCACCACCAGCCCTGCAGAACACTCCATCATCACCCCTACACAAGATCCCACCACCAGCCCTACTCAACGTCCCACCACCAGCCCTGCAGAACATCCGGCCAGCACTGGGGCAGGCTTGGTGCCCAGTGCCCTGTGCCAACCACGAGCGGCTCCAAGCTGAGGGTGGCCCCACTACTGTGGGTCAGGGGAGCTGCAGGAGAGCTGACCCAGACATCACAAGGTTGTCCCCGCTGCCAGCTCCTACCGCCCCAAAGCCAGGGGAGGACTGCCCCAGCCCTCTGCCTGAGGCTGCTGGAGAAACCACAGCCCCAGTCCTAACCCCTAACCCCAGCCCCGTCACCCCAAGAGGCCAGAGCAGCCCAGCCCTGGGCTCGGGGCAAAGGGAACTGGTCTTCAGTTCCCCCAGTCCAAACTCCCTTGCGCTGGCAGAGATGTTCTGCTGCAGAGAGCCAGCGAGGGGATGGCCACAGCCCAGGGGAGATCACAGAACAGTCATGGAACCTTTACAGCTGGAGAAGACCTCGAAGACCATCCTGTGGTCCTGTAAGAGAGATCCTGTACTGGTTGATGTTCTGACTTGAGGAAGCCGACCAGCAGAGGCTGAAAGAGCCCCTTCCCCGTGCTCCTCAACGCAGAGCTGATGGAAACAAACCTCTTCACCACCTAGCTCACGAGGACCTGCCTGCACAGACTCTTCGCTCCTCCAAGCAGCAGCAGAGCCATCGGTGAGGCTGGGAGAAGGGCCCTGCAAAGACTGTTGAGAGGATGGGGAAGGCAAAGAGCTTTTGGAGCTCCTCCATCACCTCCACGGTGCCACAGGGGCATCCTGCTGTGCCTAAGGCCCTCCATCACCTCCATAGTGCCACAGGGACATCCTGCTGTGCCCGAGGAGGCTCCTCCATCACATCCACGGTGCCACAGGGGCATCCTGCTGTGCCCGAGGAGGCTCCACCACCACCTCCAAGGTGCCACAGGGGCATCCCGCTGTGCCCAAGGAGGTGCCAGCCAGCCCCTGCTCCTCAGAGCGCCCTGGACGGGCTCCAGCAGAGTCATCCCCGTGTCTGAAGCAGCAGCTGTTTCCACGCCTGCGGCTCCCTCCCCTCTCCCAGCCCTCCAAGGGCAGTAGCCAGAGGGGATTTTCCTCTCCTCCGCGGCCACCTGCGTTTCCAGGCGGCACCAAGAGCCGCTCCTTGCCCCGTGGTACCAGAGCCGCCATCTCCGCAGCCCACGGCTGGGCGAGCAGGTGGCCACGGGGAGCCGTGCGGGGGCCACTGGGGTAACCACGGCGGCTTCTACCCCGCTGATGATTTCCCAGCTTAGCACAGCCCTGGCAGCGGTGCCGCGGGGCGGCTGGTGCGGGGCCAGCGTGCAGCTGGGCGGAAGGGCCGGGGCAAGGACGGGCCGGATTGGGTTACCTCCAGTTTGGGTTCAACTGGCGGCGTCGCAGCTCCGGCTGGTTTCTGAAGTTAATTAGGCACGAGGATCCTCTTTCCGAGGAGACAGGATGTCTTTGTGAGCCGGGCGGGGGGAAGTCGTCGGGGTTTGGCTGGGAAATCGGATCGTGGCCACAGGACAAGAAGGAGGGGGTGGCCGGACCCGCACGGCCACCGCGGAGGTGGTCCCCATCTGAACCCCGCTCACGCACCGCCCCGGCTCGCCCCCAGCCCTGGCACCGGGAGCTGCTGGGGAGGGCTGGGAGCTTTCCCAGCGCCTGTGTGGTACCAGCGAGCTCCCACACTGCCTCAAAGGGCTTTCACAAGGCAGCGTCTCGGCTACATCCCTGACTTGGAACGGCACCCGCCCGCAGGAAGAGCGGCCCGAGAACGCGCCTGGCCGCCTCGCCGCAGGGCTTGGCCCGCGGTGACTTTTATAGGTGGCAGAGAGACCTCATGGCCTCTCGTCGGGCTTTCAGCAGCCTCCATAAGAATCCTGGCCGGGCTCCGGCTCCTGAGATGCTGCCCAAAGGGATCTCGGCCACGGAGCCGCGGGGCTGAGCACTGAGCAAAGCCAGGTGGGTGGGAAGGGAAAGGCAAAGCAAGGAGGGACCAGGCAGCAAGAGGAGGCAGAGCAGCCCTGCACAAACCACAGCAGGGTCAGGCTGTGCTCTAGCATCTCTGACCCCTGCATCCGCCTCCCCACGACAGCCAGAAGCATCCACAGCGGGGCCAGGCTGTGCTCTAGCATCTCTGACCCCTGCATCAGGCGCCCCTCCCCAGTTA
>JAOXOE010000765.1:15181049-15203182 GCA_028565055.1 Phoeniculus purpureus | reverse complement strand
CGGGGCGCAACAGGTCCCGACACATCGCGCTCCCCGCTCAGCCCGTGCGCGGCCGCGCCGGGGTCTGGTGGGAGCCGGGCTGCTGGGCTCCGGGCACCTCTGGGGTTGTCCTGGGGATTTTTCCCCCCCTGACACGTTTCCCTCCCCTGGTTCGCTGCTGCTGGGGTTTTCTTTCTGCGGGAGGGTGTTGTTTGCCGTCGGGGGAATCGTCAGCTGGAAGAGCTGCGGGTTCCTCCCCTTCGTGAGCAGGAAAAACAGCAAAACAACCGAAAAACCCCGAAAACTGGAGGTAGATCGCTGGGATTTTTATATCTATTCAGGGTTTTTTTCAGCCGCCGTCCACCTTAAACGGCCCAAAATATTTGTGGCGTTGCTGTCCGTGAGGTTTTGGGGGGTTGGGTGGGTGCTGGCAGGAGCTGCCCCATTCCCGTTCCATGACATGTGCTGTTGTCCTGGGTGCCGGGAGCTGCCCTACTGCCGTTCCACACCGTGGACCGAGCTGGCAAGAGCTGCCCTATTCCCGTTCTGTACTGTGTGCTGTGGCTCTGGCTGGCAGGAGCTGCCCCGTTCCTATCCCCAGACCCACAGAATCCCACAACATTAGGGATTGGAAGGGACCTCGAAAGATCATCCAGTCCAGTCCCCCTGACACAGCAGGATCCTCTAGACCAAGTCAGTGGAAGGGACCTCGAAAGATCATTCAGTCCAATCCCCCTGCCAGAGCAGGATCACAGGATCCCAGAACATTAGAGGTTGGAAGGGACCTCAAAAGATCATCCAGTCCGATCCCCTAGACCAAGTTGCCCAGGAACATACCCAGGCGGGTTTGAAACGTCTCCAGAGAAGGAGACTATTCTATGCCGTGTTTGTTGACCTCAGCTGTGTGAGCACAGACCCCCAGGCATGACCACAGACCCTCTCCAAGTGTGACCCATGACACCCAACACCCCACTGAGGGACCCCCAAACTCAGCCTCGAGAGGCTGCACCGAGCAGTTCCCAAGCACTATGAAGGGTCTTTGCTTTGAGCATCTCCCACTCAGGATGTTTTCTCCCAGGCTGAAGCCTTGCTGGGGCCACCTTAAATTTTTTTCCACGTGGGGACTTCTTGTTGATCACAGCCTTAACTTTGGCATAGAGAGAGCAGCAGCAGCGGCAGCAGCGCTCAGAGCTCTGGAGAAAATGGGCGGCAGAGCTGGCGGGTTTATAATTAGGACGACCATAAACTTGATGTGAGCACTGCGGGGTCGCCTTGTTTCATGGATCGTTCTGAGTCTGGGCTTTTACTGGGGCATCAGCTCTTCTGGTGGGGTTGGGGGGGAGCTGATGGCTGTGTGCCGTTTGCTGTTGTATACAACGGCGTAGAAAGTTTGCCAAAGAATTTACAGTTGTTCTCCAAATATTTATGCTCTGTGCTGAGAGAATAAACGTAGTAAATACAAACAGATGAAACTTGGGAGAGATGTGTTTTCGGTGTCAGCCCCGTGTTTGGAGAGCAGCCGTGAGCCGTTAGAGCGTTTGAAGCTGGTGAGGACTGTGCTGTGTGTTTAGTTGGCTTTGCTAAGCTCCAGGTTCGTTTAGAGGATTGTGCCGGGGTTACGGCCGGATTCCTGGGTTAGGTTTTAAGCTGAACCTGCGTGGAGACAGGAGGCTGCGTGTGTGTTGTGGTGGAGAGGTCGTGTGGCTCGTGGACAGTAACAAACTGCTTAGGTTTTGGCTGGCTGGTAGCACCAGGTTTGGGAGTTGATTTGGTGACTGATCCCCTCCTCACCTGCCCTGCTTGAGGTGTAATTAATTAAACACCAGGGAATACGACCTTCCTGAATCTGTAATTTGGATACTTCAGTGATTTTTATTATTAATTTTATGGTATTATTATTCCTGCCCTGCGAGGATGAGTAATAGAGCTGGAGCGTGCTCAGAAAGATCTTGTGCTGCAGTCACCACTTCGTCAGGGTTTGGTGAAGCTTTAAAAGAAAAAAACCAATCAACTTCCTTGTTACCAGTCAGGAACAGGAAAAACCCAAGAAACAAACAACCTCACCCCTAGCCCAGTGGGTTTGAGAAAGATGGGACGCTCATCCCTTCGGATCTCGGCTTGCTGCGCCTGAATTCCCAGAGCAGCTACACCAGGGTCACCAGGATAATGATTTAGACTTTCTTTTTCTGATTTGTTATTAAAATACCCTCGCTGCGCTAACTCTGACTGTTTCTCGTCTTTTTATAGCTGATGTTACAGTAATGGATTCCAAAGAATTGCTTAACTCCTCGGATCAAGACGAAACAAGGAAAAATGTGCTCATCAGTACCAAAGGAGGGATCGTGATGGACTTCCATCCACCCTTCAGGGGTGGAGCTACTGTCCAAGCCCCTGTGTCTACATCTCCTCGCCTCGCGTCTTCTCAGTCGGATTCCAGTCAGCAGCCTGCTCTGGGTGACTTTTCGAAGGGGTTAGGAAACAATGTGCCTCAGCCAGACCTCTCCAAGGCAGTGTCGCTCTCGATGGGACTCTACATGGGTGAAACAGATGCAAAAGTGATGGGAAACGACCTTGGATTTTCGCAGCAGGGCCAGATCAGCGTCTCGTCTGGAGAGACGGACTTCAGGCTCCTGGAAGAAAGCATTGCGAGCTTGAACAAGTCCTCGAGCCTGGCCAAGGACGCGAAGGGCGCGCCACCTTCTGAGGTGTCGCTTGAGCCCGACTTCCCCGCCATGGCTGGCCGCAGCGTCCCTTTAGAGTCAGGAACTGCAGTCCAGAGCCAGGTGGGCTCCAACGGTGGCAACTTGAAGTTGTTCTCTGAAGACCAAAGCACCCTGGATATTCTCCAGGATTTAGAATTGCCGCCGGTATCGCCTGGCAAAGAGCCCAACGGGAGCCCGTGGAGGCTTGACCCACTGCTAGATGACGGTGGCATACTGTCCCCTATATCTGCAGACGACGCGTTTCTCCTGGAAAGCAGTCTCGGGGAGGACTGCAAACCTCCTGTTCTGTCTGACACTAAGCCCAAAATGAGCGACCGCGGTGACCTTTTGCCCAGTTCCAAAATGCCGATGCCCCAAGTGAAAACAGAAAAGGAAGATTTCATCGAACTCTGTACTCCTGGCATAAAGCAAGAGAACATGGGCCCGATTTACTGCCAGGCCAGCTTCTCCGGGTCGAACCTGCTGGGCGCTAAAGTCTCGGCCATATCTGTGCACGGTGTCAGCACCTCGGGGGGACAGATGTATCACTATGATTTGAACACAGCGTCGCTCTCGCAGCAGCAGGATCAGAAACCAATTTTTAATATCATTCCATCTCTTCCCTCCAGTTCGGAGAATTGGAATAGGTGCCAGGGATCCGGCGAGGAGACGTTGGCTCCTTTGGGAACGCTCAACCTCTCTGGCAGACCTGCTTTCTCTAATGGCTATTCAAGGTAATTAGTTTTCCTTGCTCTTTATTAAAATGCTACAAGCACGTTCAGCACCGCCGTGCGTGTGCTGCTTGCTTTGGGTGTGGGGGGGTTCCTTTCCGAAGGCTGTCTCTTGCTTGTGGGATGAACGTCGGGCACGGCTGGGCTGTGTTTATTCCACCGGGTGATAGTGGATTAACCCAGTGCTCAGCTCTTGGTGTTAAAGGGAATGAGGAGGAGGGGAGAGAAATAAACATAAGAATCGTGAGATACAGCCCAGGGGGAGAGTCGAGGACGCGGTAGAAGGATCCAACAAGGCCACATAGAAGGAAACGTTTAACTGTAGACAAAAGCTGCTTCATTCTCAAGGGTTAGAGGATCAGTCACCGGGTTTGTTGGTTTTTTTGGGGTGGGTTTTTCTTTTTTTCACTTCCTAGTGTTACTTAAATGTTAAGGGCAAAAATAACTCGGTTGCTGGGTAAATGTCTAGGATTGCATTGGAGCTGAGTTTTCGCTTTGCTCGGTATCGCATTTACCCTACATGGAGAAGAAGATTCCGAGTAGCAAATATTGGGCGGTTTGTTTAATAGCTGCGTTTCGCCAGAGATAAGAGTATTTGCAGTAAGATTTAAACAGACCCACAGTTTTAACTCTTCCCTAGAGCTGCATGAGGGGCTCAATTCGAGGTGGTTTTGTGAGAGCAGGGCACCGGTTAGGGAGTGGAGGAGGAGTGTTTTCGGCGAGGGACTCGATGGTGCAGCCGCTCGGCCACTTCTGCTGCGCCCGTCGGGAGCGAGTGCCATGGTGGCAGCTTTCTCAATGGGCGGCTCGTGGTGCTGACTCCAGTGTGAGCTCCTCGCGGGACGTTTTCCTTAGCACCTGTCTTTGTTTAACGTAGAGTCTCTCAAGCACGAGTGAGGGGAGACGGTTTTACGGTGACTCTGTGCGGCCTTAGGTAGAAAAGGGCTCCTCACGTCCACGTGTGTGCAACCAGAAACTGAAGGGTCTGCTTTAGCTTCATTTTTCACCCTTGCCCCCCGTCCTGGGGCTCTCCTCTGCCTTTCCACGGGTGGAACGAGGGGTGTGAGGAGTTTGCTTTAGGAAGATAACTTGGAACCTGCTTTCGTTCTACGTTTCTGTGTAGGTTTCAGGTTTTGTGTTGGAGGTCGGGTGTTTTCCTCGTTTCTGAAACACTTAAAGCTGCCTGTGACATGAAGAATCCACCAAGGAAAATGGGACTTTGTGGGTGAATTTCTGTTTGATAAGTGAATAATCAGTGTGCCTGGTTTGCTCTGAATGGGCTGCCCAGGGGGTTGTGGAGTCTCCTTCTCTGGAGAAGTTTCAGATCCACCTGGCCATGTTCCTGTGCGACTGGATAGGGGATCCTGCTGTGGCAGGGGGATGGGACTGGGTGATCTTTTGAGGTCCCTTCCAACCCCTAATGACTGGATATGGAGGATCCTGCTGTGTTGGTGGGATTGGGCTTGGATAATCTTTCAAGGTTCCTTCCAACCCTTAATGTTCTGGGATTCTGTGAAGTAGAAATCCTGTGCACTGGCCTTTTGCATCATCAGTCCAACTCCCATGTTGGCTTTGGTTTGGGCCACAGGGCTTTTTGTGGTGGGCGTTGTTTTTTCCTCCCGCTGTAGCTGTAATGGAATCCAGTTAAAACCTGCGGCAGAGCAAGAACCCTGCCTGGGTTGGGAGGTGGGTTTCGGGGACTGTTTCAGTCAGCAGGTTCCCTGTAGGTAGTGGGACCTGTGAGAAAACTCTGAAGTTCAAGCGCTGTTGTTATGTAGTTGGATAGAACCCGAGGAAGGTTTGCACGGGGTGGAGGGGGGGGTTGTGTGGTGCTGGGGGAATTCCAGAAACACCAGGATTATATCTGGGCTGTGTTTCTGATAAAGTGTGATGAAAAAGCTGCCCGAGCTACAGAGCACTCGGTCTCAGAGCGCAAAGGACAGCCATGCCCCGTGTTCCCAGGGCTCCTCTGCAGGAGCTCTGAGGTGGGTGCCCGGTGTGTTTGTGCTGGACCCGGGCACGGCTGGCAGGAGCCCCCGGCCGAGCTCCTCGGGTGGTCGAGGAACCGTCCTCGGAGTCATGGGCAGAACTCGGCCTCCACCATCCGACAGCATGTAACAGCCTTGTGCTGCGAGGATTTATGTTCTTGCCTCCTCGTCGAGTTTATTCCTCTCTTTTGCCTCAAGATAATGGAATGATTTTTTTTTTTTCTTACTCTGAGGAATGTGGAAGGAATCTTGGGGGGGCTCCTGGTCGAGTTCTGCACAGAAACCCATTATCCCTGCCCTCTGTGGAAGCTGGTCTTGCTTCCCGAGGACTTCTAAACACTAAGAGTTCCCAGTCCCATTCGAAGAACAGCAGTGTTGGGTTTGCTTCATTTATTTATTTATTTCCCCCCATAAAACAGAGGCCAACTTCATCTTCTACTTAAAATGTTTGAGATACTAATGACCTCCGTTTGAGGCAGGAGTTCTCTTTCATCCTGGGCTCTGTCAGAACTATTTTGGTCTCAGCTGGGTTAGTTGGGGTTCATCTATTGTGGGTTTGTTTGTTTATCCTACAGGAGAATGAACAAACCTGGCATTTGTTGAAGAAACCAAGGAAGGGTGATCTCCCCGGGCTCCCGGGTGTTGGGGGCCATGGCAGTGTGTGATGTCTCCTTGGAGCCACACAGCCTGCACAGGCCTGGGTTGATGTCCTGCCATTTGTGAGGGATTTAGCTCCTAAGCACGGCGCAGCGTGCCGCCTTTAATGAGGCGAGCGCTAACGAGGCCTGAGAACACTAATCGATGTTCCCCGGGAAGGCTCTGGGGTGTTTGGGGCTTAGTGAGCACGGTGTGAACTTCAGAAATGCCTTGGAGGCCAGTGAACAGGCAGGAGTCACCCAGGGGCTGCCTGTAGCCCAGGGTTGTGCAGCACCAGGTGTTTCACCAGCTCTTGTTGGGCAGCGGTGAATCCACGAAGGCAGCAGGAGTGCGTCGTCATGGTGGGGCTGCCTTGGCGAGGCCTCCCCAGTGGAAGGAACCATGGAGAGGGTGGAAGGAATAAGGAGGGGGAAGGAGGCTGAGACAATCGCCCTTAAATTTTCTTTAATGGAAGAAGTGAGACAGCGTCTGGAAGAGGAGCAGAACGGGTTGCGAGAGCATTTGGTAAACGCTTCACTGAAGAACTGGAGGGTTCAACAGCGTCTGCCTGATGGGATATTATTTGTGATTTATTACACGAATGCCAGTGAAAATCGTGAAGTTTCAAGGAAATGAGTTTAGCAACGCGCGGCCCCGGCGCTGCGGCGTGGTTTATGCATTAAACCCACCGCTCAGCTTGGGTTTATTCCTCCGGCTTCCTGGAGATGTGGCTTGTTGTCGGGGAGCGGAGGCCGATGAGGAGCGCCGCGGCAACGCGGGGGTTTTGCTGTGCTTTTTCCTCTCAGCCTCCAGCCAGAATTCACAGACCTTGGGCCCCACTGGCAGCGTTACGGCTTCTCTTATTACATTTGAAACCGTTCCTAGTACTTAAGCTTGTGGGGGATAAGGATCATTAAGGAAGTTTAGGAAAGGGCAAGAGCTGAGAGAAGCCATGCAAGAGGAGGAGACTCTGGAAGAGGGGAAAGAAGTCCTGCTGGTCAGCCAGCTGTGGTCCAAAGCCTGGTTTCCTTTCCACCATCACTCTTGAGCTAGGATTCGTCTTGGACTAGGACGCTGTGCTAGAAGGAAGGGGAAAGAAGGGATCGCTTGCTAGAAATGGGAAAGGTCAGTCGTCCGTTTGTCTTGCTGCATTGTTTGAGCTTGGCTGTTGGCCAAGGCCGTTGGCTTGGCAGGGCTGGATGGAGGGCTGGAGATGTTGTCTGACTCAGCAGTGTGTAACGTATGGAAATCTGGGGGTTTAGCGATTCTGTTTTGATACAAACCCCAGATTTGTTATTTGGAGGGATCGCTCGGGGTTTCAGTAGTCTCTGTTGTGATTTGTCAGCTTAATGTAATACCGGGCTTGGGTTCGGAGCCTTGGAAGTGCTCAACAAAAAATCTGGTGGGTTTGGCAGAGAGGGATGAGGGGAATGTCCTGCAGAAAGAGCTCCAGGGCGCGATGGAGAGGCAGTGAGACGAATGGTAGGTCATGTAAGATCCCATCCATCTTCTCCCAGATTAGCTGATCCGTTCAGCTCTCTGATAGCTGAGATGGGCTTTGTAAGTCCAACGCAACGGACAGCAGATTCCTGCTAGTTTATTTCCCCCTCCCTAGCAATCTCAGCTTTAAGCCAGGCTCCAGCTTGTGAAACACAGGTCAATTGTTGTTGCCCGCGACCTTGGAAGCGATGGTTGAACCCCGTCGCACTCCAGTGCTGACAGTGAGGTGACCCAGCTCTACTCACAGCCCTTGTCCGTGCATGTGAAATCTACGTGTTGCACAACTCGTCAGCGCACACTTCCTCTGTCAGAGGTGACTCTCACGCAGGGAGATCAAGTCATCGCGGGGCTGCGGATGCCACTGGGGACTTCTGCTGGCACTGCTCACCCTGGGAATGAACGAGTGGCTGAGTGCTCCAAGTGTCTAACACTAACCTGGATTGTGTCGGTATTCTGTAGGGTTTCCACATCCCGTTTTACAGCCACCCTGGGCAGGTGGGTGTGAGGAGGCTGCCTTGACTTTTTTTCTGATGTTGCCTAACTGTGGGAGAGAAAATCCCAGAGGAGGAACCTAGCGCCGTTGCCCTGATGTAACGCTGGTACCAAGTGTGACTGTTGGTTATGTTCTGCACAATCACATCCGCTGCTTCTCTCGTTAGGCGCTGGAATGGGCTGCCCAGGGTGATGGTTGAGTCACCATCCCTAGACGAGTTTAAAAGATGCTTAGATGTAGTGTGGGGGGATCTGGTTTAGCGGTGACCTTGTAGAGTGGGGTTGATGGTTGGACTTGATGATCCCAGGGGTCTTTTCCAACCTGAATGATTCTGTGATTCCACATCAGGTCTGGTCTCTGTCTGTTCCCCAGTGCTGAACCTGCTTGAGTGTCCAGGGCAGATACTGTTCTAGTGAACAAAACCTCTGCAGTTAATCTGGACTGTGATGGGAGGGGCAGTGCCACTACCAGCATGTCCTAGTATCTCTGACTGGTGGAGTTGGAAGGGACCTGTGGAGATCTTCCAGCTCAACCCCCCCTGCCGGAGCAGGTTCTCCTAGAGCAGATCACGCAGGAACACGTCCAGGCGGGTTTGGGATGTCTCCGGAGATAAGGCTTCTTGTGTCCTTGGGCTCAGTGAGGTGTCACAAAGCTTCCCAACTCTTTGCCGCCTTCTTCGTGAGATGCAGGCCAGTGGAATAGATGCTGGACTGGTGACCTGGACTCCTCTGACCTGGTGGCTGAAAATATCTTGACCACACTCCTTTATATTTTCTTCTTTTATTTCTGTACAATGTTCAAGAAAGAAAACTCCAAGCTCATTATCCTCTTACCTCGCATAAGCTGGTCATCAGAAGAAGCTGGTAGATTATTTATTTCAGTAGCCTGTGGCCTCTGGATCTCATCACACTGTGGCTGTGAGGAACAAATGAGGGACCCAGTGTTGGCACTTCAGTGCAAAAAGGGATTTGGAGCCTTTTTTGTAGGACATTCTGTTAAAACTCTTTACCACTGCCCTGACAAATGTCCGTTCCCACACCACTGGATGTACCATCAGCGCCTTACGAGAGGAGAACAAGCACTCAGCACTCAGAAAACTGCCCGGGAGCGAGTGAGCATCTGTTTCTCGGTATAGCCCTACTCCCCGCAAAGCCCTGGCTTGCAGAGTGTGCAGGACACAATGAGCTCCTCAGTCCTCTTCTGGGCTTGATGGAGGCTGCCAGGGCCCATGTCCTGCTGCCAGTGTGCTGGTACAGCCTACCGGGCACTGCGCTGGTGGTTCCCATGTCCTTATTCTCAGGATACCTATAAAATTCTGTTTGCAAGGCGAGTTAGGAGGGTCGGGGCAAGCTGTGTGGAGCTGTAGTTAGAACCATCTTGGGTTTGTGTTATTAGAAGAACTGACAGCTCGTCGCCTCTGGCGTGCCGGAGTGCACTTTTACATACAGCCATAAAATTAGCGACTTCTGACTGGTCTTAGAAACCCGGGAACAAGTGTCTGTGCAGCAGGGTGGTTCCTCCGTGTGGGACACGGAGCTGCAGACTGGCTCGGTGTGTGGGGTAACCGAGCTCCCTGCACTGTCATGGTCTGTCTCCCAGAGCTGGGCAGTGTGTGCACGTCCTAATCTGATTTCCTGGGGTATCAGTGTGTTGTGCTGGTGTGTGTGCAGTTAGTTGTGCTCTGGTCACAGCAGCTTCCTGGCTGCTTCCCTGCGGCATGATGCCCATAGAGCCTTTGCCTAATTATCCAAGGCACTTGCGGACCAGGAGTTAATCCTGTTCTCTATGCTGGGGACTGGAAATACTGGGCAGATGCTGTCAGTGGATGGCCTCATCCCCATGGGACACAAGTGAACCAGGACAGCTGGAACAGATGAGACACACACAGAAAAGCAAGAAGTTATTTCAGCTCATTGTCTCGGTCCTGTCTTCACATCAGCTGGGTTCAGATTTCAGTGGGAAAAGGAAAGAAATGCAAACATCGGCTACTTTGGCCATAAGGGAGGGCTGGGCAGATCTGTTCAGTTTGGGGCATCTCCATACAAGAGAGACACTGAGGTGCTGGATGGGGTCCGGAGAAGGGCGGTGAGGTTGGTGAAGGGTCTGGAGATTAAACCTTGTGAGGAGCAGCTGAGGGAGCTGGGGCTGCTTAGTCTGGAGAGGAGGAGGCTGAGGAGAGACCTCATTGCTTCTGCAACTGCTTGACAGTAGGGTGGAGAGAGGTGGGAGTTGGTCTCTAATCACAAGGAGCAAGGGATAGGACCAGAGGAAACGGCCTTAAGCTGCCCCAGGGAAAGGTTAGGTTGGCCCTGAGGAGAAACTTTTCCCAGGTTGCCCAGGGAGGGGTTTGAATCACCATCCCTGGCTGTGTTTCCCAGTCGTGGAGATCTGGAGCACAGGGAGAGGGTTTGGGGCTAGGATGAGACAGCTGGGTTCAAGGTTAGACTTGATGAGCTTGAAGGGCTTTTCCAACCTGAATGATTCTATGGTTCTATAATTGTAACTGGCTCTCCTGGTCACCTGCAGAGGAATGTGGGCAGAGCATGATCCATCCTTGTGTTGGGGCACTTAAGTGTTACAGACTTAATTAGAAGGAAACACAAAAGACTGGATGTGCAGCTCTGGTTGCCTTTTGGCAGGAGTACGTGGAGGAGTGGGTTGTCCCTGCTGTGGAACAAGTCCAGCACCCTAAATGACGGTGGTGACTGGAGGGGTGAGTGCTTGTTCTTCCAGAAGTTGTGTGTTGGCGTGGAAAAACAATTTAGTGCAATTAATGCTCTGTCCCAGAGGTTTTTATCCTTAGTGCTTCTTCCCTGCAGAGACGGTGTCGTGTCGTGCACATCCCTCCTACAGCCTCACCTGACTCAGCTGTTGCTAACCCTTGCCATGACGTTTCCCACCAGAGCTCTGTCCCGGGCTGTAACAGCCTTCCTACGTGCGAGGTGCACGTGGCCGCGCTGCCTCAAACACGACTGGGTTCTGTGGTGGAAGCACATCCGCTCTGCTGCTGTGGCTGTGCTGCTGCAGGCACCATGTGGCCCTTTCACGTGGCCCGGAGATGTAGCTGCAGTTTGTGCAGCTCTTGCTGAGGGAGGGGTGATGCTGGCCAGCACCCGGCTTCACTTTGGTCACACACAAGAGGTCAGTTCTTGCCGCTCTTGTGTGAGGCTTGAACTTAGACTCCAGGACACCGTGTTACTTCTCCAGGATATCACGTAGAGCTTTAGAATAAGGGTTCCTTAAATCAATAATCACTACGATTGTGTGGGTTTCTGGAGGAAGTGGTGCTCCTCAGAAGTTGTCTTGACATCTTCTGCCGAGTACATTGCTGTACCAGCCAGCTGCGTTCTTCAGATGTTCCCTGTCATTGGTGATCATCAGATCTCCGTATACCTTTGGGAACCAGCACTTGTACCCTGGGGGCTGTGTAAATAGTCTGCTGTACAGTCACCATGGCCTGTGGCTTCTCTGCCTGCCCATCCATGCTCAGTTTCTACTGGGATAAGCAGAGGCTGGGAATGTCAGTGGGTCTGGATGGGGAACATTTATTGAGAGCTTTTGGAGGCAACTTTTGGATGCAGATCCCCACATAAACACTGGGTCCGGTGTTGGGCATTGCAGCACAGGAAGGACGTTGAGGTGCTGGAGAAGGTGCAGAGAAAGAAGCTTGGCCGAGTCTGATGAGGAGAGGCTGAGGGAGCTGGGACTGTTCAGCCTGGAGAAGAGGAGGCTGATGGGAGACCTCACTGTTCTCTACTGTTACCTGAAGGCAGGTTGTAGTGAGGCTGTTGGCCTCTTCTGCCTAGGAGCTGGTGATAGGAGCAGAGGAAATGGGGTTGGGTTGTGCCAGGGGAGGTTCAGATTGGATCTTAGGAAAAACATCTTCCCAGAAAGAGTGGGGAGGCCTTGGAACAGGCTGCCCAGGGAGGGGGTGGAGGCGTGGTCCCTGCAGGGGTTCAACAAATGGGCAGACAGAATGTTTCAGGCAATGGGGATTGCAGGGCAGACAGTTGCACTTGATGATCTTGAAGGTCTTTTCCAACCTTGATGATTCTGTGATTCCATCTGCACCTACAGAGCTCTCAGTCGGGGTTATGTCTTCCTAGGATGCTAATTTTGATGCGCTTTGAAAACGAACATCCATCAAGCTGCTAACAGTATTCTTCTGCACAGCTCCCAGATACCTCAGTTCCCCTGAGATCACAAAGGCAAAACTGCTCTGGGGGAAGGGTTTCCAGAAGAACAGAATGACAGAATGCTTCAGGTTGGAAAAGACCCCTGGGATCATCGAGTCCAACTGTCAACCCTACTCTACAAGGTCACCGCTAAACCAGATCCCCCCAACACTGCATCTAAGCATCTTTTAAATTCATCTAGGGATGGGGACTCAACCCTCACCCTGGGCAGCCCATTCCAGTGTCTGACCACTCTCACCGTGAAGAATTTTTTTCCTGCTGTCTAATCTATACCTACCTTCTTGAAGCTTAAAACCATTCCCTCTGGTTCTGATGCTAATTCATCAGAGAATCAATCACAGAACGTCAGGGATTGGAAAAGACCTCGAAAGATCATCCAGTCCAATCTCCCTGCTGCAGCAGGATCGCCTAGATCAAGTTGCACAGGAACATGGCCAGGTGGGTTTGAAAAGTCTCCAGAGAAGGAGATTCCACAACCCCCCTGGGCAGGCCCTCTGTGTCACACTCACTGTGAAGAAGGTCCTTCTCACATTCATGTGGAACCTCCTGTGTTCCAGCTTACACCCGCTGCCCCATGTCCTCTCACTAGATGACACTGAGCAGAGCCTGGCTCCATCCTCCTGACACCCACCCCTCACATATTTATAAACATCAATGAGGTCACCCCTCAGTCTCGCCTCCTCCAAGCTAAAGAGGCCCAGCTCCCTCAGCCTTTCCTCATAAGGGAGGTGTTCTGCCGCCTTCATCATCCTCGTTGCTCTGCGCTGGAGCCTCTCCAGCATTGGGACTGAATGTCTTGAATTCACTGCGTTGCTGCTGCAATTTGGTTAAGAAACGCGGTTCCATATTGGCTTGTGCAGTCGTTCTCTCTCGGTGCTCCTTGTAGCAGGGCTGTGCAGTTACTGTGTGTCAGAACAGCTGGAGATCGTGACCGTGTTTATGCATCGTGGTCACGCAGGGTTTGATGTGTGAAACTTGTGAGCAGCAGGGCATGATTTACCCTTGCGGTGCTGTATTCAGAGCCTCCATGGTTATGGTCTCTCTCATTTGCACAGCTGTAAGTTTGAACTCAGTCAGCACTGCTCAGGACACTGGTCTGGTTTAAGGGTGGCCTTGTAGAGTAGGGTTGATGGTTGGGCTCCATGATCCCAAGGGTCTTTTCCAACCTGAATGATTCTGTGAAATGTGGTCAGCAGTGGGTAGTCTCCCCTCCAAGAGCTACTTGGGAAGCTGGTGGTACTGTCAGTACAAGCAAATAATTGTCACCTGGGTGTGTGGCTTATTCAGATAAGCAGGTGATGGAAGGGATTTTCTACCTCTGAGGTTGGTTTTGTTCCAGAGGAGCTGAGGTGCAGCGGTTTGGTTACCAGGAAAATGGGGAAAGGTCCTGTAATTGTCCTCACCTAACAGACCTGTTGGGGTAGCCCTCTGGCTGCATCAGGGATCTCAGTCTTGGATTCAAAACGAATCCAAGTGTGGGGTGTGGTGTGTTTGGATTTCTGTGTGTGTTCCTGTCTTGGAGTATTTGCATAGCTGCTTCTCCTGGAAGTGCTCACTGAGGAGAGGGGGTTGAGGGTGGAGGACATCTGTGTGCACCAGCAGGCTGTGTCCCTGGCGGGGTGAGTGGGGTGTGAGAGCAGGGGGTCTGTGCTGTGGAATTTTTCACATCTGAGGCTTTGTTCTTGGGTGAGAATCCTCCAGCCATGGTAGGGCTCTTTGCCAACTGGGTGGATCGCGTGTGATGGAGGAGGCTTCGCTCACTCCCTTCCTTCCCAGCTGGCCGTTCAGAGGGGACACTGCTGCGTGGGCGATGTGGCCGTCTGGCCTGGCGTTTGACTTGAGTGCATCTGGGGTTCTCTGAGCCCAGCGTCTTCGAAGGCATCTGTCCACCCCTTCACCTGCTTTGGGGAGCTCTGG
Organism: Phoeniculus purpureus; assembly: GCA_028565055.1. NCBI lineage: Eukaryota > Metazoa > Chordata > Aves > Bucerotiformes > Phoeniculidae > Phoeniculus > Phoeniculus purpureus. The sequence continues at coordinate 15,189,040 of JAOXOE010000765.1, read as the reverse complement.
GCTTCTTCCTGGGTTTTGTTGCCTCGTTTTGTGAGGGCTGCCTGCCGCTCGCTCCTGAGCAGAGCCTGGTCATGGAAAAGAGCAGCTGATGTGGTTTATTTTTGTTGTCATTGCTGGGAGAACCTGCTCGTCTGCTGCCTTTGTGTGAGCGGCTGTAATGATGCAGTAATGGGGTCTGGGAGGGCTTTGGTGCCACTTGGTGTGGAAGGGGAGACGTCAGACGCTGCGTGTGACAACTGCTTCACGGTGCAGCATCTCCAGGAGAACCGCAATCACACTTCAGATGTTTGTCATGGAGAACTGGCTGGTCTGTGCCAGAGCCTGTTCCTGTGCTGCTCTCCTCAGCACTTTTGAAACCACTTTTAATTCATCTAGTGACACTTTTAAGAGCCGAGGGTGCATGGTGAGGCTTTGAAGGAGGTGGACTGTCAAATGGATGCAGCGTCAGGAAGGGATGGCGTCATCTCCCATGTCAGTTAAAAGCGAGGGCTGTGTGGGTACAGTTAGGACGTGCTGGCCTTGGTAGATGTAGGAGTCTTCCGGAGCTGCTCAGTTGTTTGGGTTTTTTCCTTGCTTATTTTTGTTTCTTTCCAAGAGTTTTCTGTTGCCTCTCAGAAGCGATGACCTACCAAAGCCGCCACTGAGAGGTTCCTAATGAATCAGTGCAGCACCCTGCGCGCCCAGAGGCGGGTTTGTTCTGCAGGAGGCCACTCTTGCACGTTTGCTGGAAAAACATTTGCAGACTTGATAGTTTCATCTGCTGACTTCAGTTAGCATCTGCCAGGTCCTTTGGTGGTTGGTTTTCTTGTTGAGCTTGTGTTCATCTTGTGTTTTGTAGGAATTGCTCTCCGCTGAGTTGTGTTGTCTCAGCACGGGGGTGACGGAGATGTAATTACACCTTTTTTTGGGTAACTCTGCTTCTTGGTTCTCTTCAGTGGTGGTGGCCTGGGGACAGTTGGGTTAATGGTTGGACTTGATGATCTTAAAGGTTTTTTTCAACCTAAACAATTCTGCAGTGGGACTGGAGGAGCCTTTAGGGACCATGAAACCCAGCCTGTTCTGTCGTTTGGACAGAACTGGAGGGATGGGCTAAGAGGAATTTAATGAGGTTTGATAAGAATCAGCACAGAGTCCTTCACCTGGGAAGGACTAATGAGAACCATCAACACAGATTGGGGGACGATCTACTGGAGAGCATCTCTGTAGAGAGTGACCTTGGAGTTCTTGTAGACAACAAGTTCTCCGTGGAACAGCAGAGTACTCTGCTGGCCAAGGTCGATGGAACCTCAAGGAGAGTGTGTCCAGCAGATCAAAGGAGGTTCTCCTCCCTTTCTGCTCTGCCCTAGTGAGGCCACAACTGGAATACTGTGTCCAGTTCTGGGCTCCCCAGTTCAAGAGGGACAGAGATCTGCCTGAGAGAGTTCAGTGGAGGGCCACAAGGATGATTAAGGGACTGGAGCACCTGCCTTGTTAGGAAGAACAACTTTCATGTAAGGGTTACAGAGCACTGGAACGGGCTGCTCAGGGAGGTTGTGGAGTCTCTCTGGAGACTTTCAAGACCCATCTGGGTGTGTTGCTTTGTGACCTGCCCTAGGTTCTGTGGTCCTGCTCTAGCAGGGGGGTTGGACTCGATGACTTCTAGAGGTCCCTTCTAATTCCTCATGTTGTGTATCTGTATTGTGACTTGGTAGTTAATGCAGCTCACGAACCCTACTGATGTGGTTTGTGTTGACCAGCAGTGAGAATCAGCTTGTGTGCGGCAGCAGTCTTGTCTCCGGTGTAGGTGCTCTAAGCACTTAAAACTCCTCAGACTTCAGGATCGTGGCCTTGCTGAGGAGCTGAGTAGGGGCTGACACTTCCTGATGTGTAGCTGGTGAGACTCACGCGAGAAGCTCTTATGGCCGGCTCTCCCCAACATTGAATTGAGCTTCAGCAGCTTTGAGGTAGACCTGTTGTCCTCCTGTAAGGCAAGTGATAGCAGTGGAGGGTGACTGTGTTATGTAACGTGGGGCTGCACCTCACTCAAAGCGAAACTAAAAGCGGGAAGTGCAGACACCGGCTGTTAGGACTTTCTTTTCAAGTATTTAGGGCCTTTTGTAGGTGCAGGAAGGCTGACTGTGGCAGCCCTTTGAGGTCTGCACCCCAGCCTGGGGGAACAGTGGCGGTTGGGAGGAAGGGGGCTAGGGCTAGGGACCTGGGCTCACAGGGCAGAAGAGAGAGGTTTTGCGTGGTAAGAGATGGAGTTAAAGACTGCCTTGGGGGGGGCACGAGAAGGGACCCAGCTGGGCCAGCTGACCTCGACTGGCTCAAGGGATGATGCTGCAGACAATATGGCATTGTGCTGAGCAATTAAAGCTGGGGATGGAGGGGAAGGGGGGTGGTTTTGAGTGATGGTGTTTGTCTTCCCAAGTCACGGTTACACGTGTTGGAATCCTGCTTGCCCAGGGATGGCTGAACACCTGCTGCCCGTGGGAAGGACCTAACCGAGTCCTTGTTTGTTTTGCCTCTGCGTGTGGCTTTTGCTTTGCTTGCTGAACTGTCTGCAGCTCAACCCACGAGTTTTCTCACTTTTCCTCTTCCGATTCTCTCCCCCATCCCACCTGAGTGGGGCGAGCGAGCGGCTGCGTGGGGCTGGGTTAAACCACCATGGTCCTTCTTGATACCCACCATGGGGCTCGGAGGGTTGAGATAACGACAGATTTGATAGGAGTGTGCCAGATCCAGTTTGATGGTGTCGATGAATCTGCCTGCTCGTCCTACTGTAAATTAGAGCCTGCTGTTCGTTAGCGGCTACTCTTTGCGTTGGCTGCTGGCTCTGCCGCTGATCATCTCACTGCCGTGCCTGGGGACGCTCTGATAACAGCAGTGGCCATGTGCCTGGACTGGCAAGAGGCCAGGGCATCGCTGCTCTGCTTGACAGGCTGGAATTCCACTGTGGATTTGAGTCAAAGGCTCTGTGACCGGTGGATGAGCCCACACGGGAGCAGGACACCCCAGGGTTTCTGTGGCTGTGGATATGTCCATGCCAGAGCTCTGCAGGGATTGTTGTGGCCTGAGATCAACCCAGGCTGGTGAAGGTGAACCTCGGAGCATCCATGGCTACAGACAGGTCCGTGTGGGAGCAGGTACCACACGGCAGTGGCCACATGTGAGCTTGTGCTGCAGCACCTCAAAGCAGCCCAATATACAGAAGCGACCCTGTATCACAGATCCAGCTCTCTTGGTGCTGCCTGCAGATGGGAGCTGCTCCTTCAACACATATTTCAGAAGAAAGCATTTTCTGCAGCCTGTTCGGCTGTGCTACAGCCCAGTCCAGGCTCCTCAAAGGTCATGTGGCTGCTCTAGTGTCAGTGGGAAATCATCTGTAAGATCTGAGCCCTGGTCTGCCTTCGGGTCCCCTGGTTTCGTGTGTGACCTGGGCCCTTCCTGAACACAGGGTTCTGCAGAGCCCCACAGCTGCTGTTTTCTGCCCAGACAAGGAAGCTGTTCCAGCACCTTTGTTTTCCACAGCCCTGAGCTGGCAGGTTTTGTCATGAATTGGCTCCCCGTGGCAGGGGACCCACGGCTGTTGCAGAAAGCTGCCAGCCGTGTGCCCCATTTAATGAAAACAAAATCAGTGCTGCGGCTCCTGTGTGAAATACAGCTGTGATGAAACCCTGGGCGCTCCGAGCTCTTGGTTTGGAGGAGCAGAGCATTCCTGTTTGAGTTAAGCGAACGGTTAATATTGGGATGCCTGCGAGGTTACATCCTTAGTCACACCAGCTATCTGACAGCTTCTTTCCAACCAGAGCAACTGGTTTGACAAATGAGCTTGGACCTATTTTATCACTTGAAAGGTTCTTCCTTAAAGACTCTTTTAACACTTTAGAGCCTGGAAAGCTGAGATTGTGTGAAGTGCCACGCAGGAGGTTGGAATATTGCTGGTAGTCTCCCTGCTTTTGTGGGTCGGCTGTCTCCCTGCCGCAGCTGATGGCGGCACCATCAAGTGCAGAGCATACCATGGGGGGAGGAAGTGACGGGGCTTTCTATTCCTGGCTGACCCCAGCCTCTAACCGAGGAGGAGCTTTAAAGGAAATGCAGCCTTTAGCTCTATGAATCTTTCCAAGCTCTGCCTTCCTGCACGTGGGATTTCAGGAACGTGGAAATCTCCAAACTGCTGTTCCCGTGTACAGATAAAGCAGGACAAGGACTGACCAGCAAAGCCCTAAAAGCTCTGTGGGACCAGACAGCAAAACTGCCCCTCCAGGCTTCACCCAGGCCAACCAAACACTCCACGTCAGCAGTCACAGAGCTGGTTATTCCCCAGACCCCTACTGCTGCTGCCCTGAGGGGGGTGTGGATTCTTTTGACCCTTTCTTTGCTGAAGAACAAACTGGGGTTCCTTTTGGGATCAGGGAATCTCTCTCTAAGTTCTGTATTCAAAGGGGGAAATGAGTGCAACAGAGTTGTTTGTTCGCTTGTGTTTTTCCTTCTCAGAGCTGTTTGGAATGGTTCTGTTGTTATGAAGGTGGTGTAACTCCTCATAGGTATTGAAATGAGGTCTGATAGAGTCTGCTGTCACAGGGCAACTTCCTGCAGCGTTGGGTCAGATCTTTTGATTTGGTTTGGTGTCTGTGGCTCAGATCCAGCTGTTTTACCCCAGTATTGTGTCACAGGCTGCACCAAACTTTCCTAGCTGGAACTGGTATGGCCTTGGTCCTCAAGGCTTGCTTGAGGTGTCCTGAAAGTCCCTGTAATGCAACAGCAGGGAAAGGGGCTTCCAGACTGGGTTTCCAGTGTTGCAGTGAGGTGGGATTGCTGTGTTGCGGTGGCTGTCACAGGACTCCTGAGATAGACGCTGCTGATGGAGAAAGCAAGGGGAGTCCAATGTGCAGACACTGGTAGAAGGGGGAACTGTGGTAAGGCGATTGGCTGGAGAAACAACCCCAAAGCCAGAACCCACAGAAGCACCAAGGGGCCCCGTGCCAGACCCCTTCAGCATGGGCACACGGAGCTGGGCTGAGGGACATGTGCATGGGGCAGGTCACTGCCATGGCTCTGGGTGGCATTTGTCCGGGAGCCCGGAAGGACCTGCCAACCAGCAGAGGTGGCCTCTCCAGCAACCCAGCAGTGTTGGGGCTGCCAGTCTGCCTCCTGTTAAAAACATGGCTACACAGGACCTGAAGCGCTGGGCGATAGCGAGTCCCACTATTGCCCTTGGCAAGGTGGCAGCAGCCAAGCTATAAGGTCACTGAGCATGTGAGGCTCTTGGGAAAGAGCTATCTTTGCTCCTGGGTGGGAAACACCACCCCATCCCATTCCTTGAGTTCCTGTGAGGTTGTCGGAGAGCCTGTGGTCAGGGACATCCCGTTGACCTGAATACATTTGAATTATTCCTGTTGTAAGGCTCTGGCTCGCTGCTTTGCCAGAGGCCATTTCAAAAGAAAGCAACCAGCAGCTCCCCCAGGTTGTCATGGAACTGGGAGAGCAGCTCTTTTGTGGGCTTCCGAGCTGGCTGCAGAGCAGGGCATGAAAGGCAAGAGTTAGAGGCTCTCTTCAGGAGGAGCCATCGCCTGCCCCATTCCCCATGGGTTGGTGCTGAAATGGGGCTAATTCTGGATCAGCTGATAGGAGGCTATTTTGGGGCCAGGCTAGAGAGCTCCTGGAAAGCACGGTGAGCCACCCGGACCGGCCCATGGGGAGCCTCCACTGGGAATGAGTCAGCTTGGGGGGCCAGAGGATGTTGTCTGTACGTTGCTCATGCAGCATGGAGCTACCAGCTGGGGCTCGCGAAGACTCTGGGCTGATGAGGTTGTGAAATCCTTAGTGCACAGCTCTCCTGTTCCACACTGCCTGCTCTTGATAAGTGTTTAATTTATTTTACTTTGCTACCAGAATGTTTTTGTCCAATGTGTTTGTCTCCAGGGCTTAGCAGATTGTCCCCCAAGAGTCAACAGGCTCAACAGCGGAGGTGAAGAGCCTCAGCAAAGAGAAGGCGATGGGTGCTGCTGCCTGCAGCTGCCTGACAGGAGGGTGTGTGCAGAGCTGGGGGCTGGTCTCCTCTCATAGAGCACAAGTGACAGGACCAGAGGAAAGGGCCTTAAGCTGCCCCAGAGGAAGTTTGGGTTGGCCATGAGGAAGAACTTCTTCCTGGAAAGAGCCCTAAGGCCCAAGGAGGGTTTGAGTCGCCATCCTTGGCTGTATTTCAGTCTTGGAGATCCGGAGCACAGGGACAAGGTTTGGGGATGGGATGGGACAGTTGGGTTAATGGTTGGACTTGATGGGCTTTAACATCTTTTCCAACCTAAATCGTTGTTGTTAAACCCCGGTGACACCCATGGGGGTTGTAGCGTGTTCCTGCACGTGGGTTTTTCTCAGTGTCTGTACAGTCACTTATTCAAATTCCAGAGACATCTAGGCAATTAGATCCTCGTTTTAAAGGTGGGCTACTCCATCAGGCATGTTACCATCAGGAACTCTCCTGACCAGACAGGTGTTAGCAAGCCCAGGTGTGGACCTGGGCAATGCTTTAGCCACTCCAGTAGTTTGTTTTCTAAGGGTGGAATTCAGTGCTCGCATTTCTGATGGCTTCAGCACGGTTCTGTTGGCTGTTCCTCTGCTGGCAAAGCCTCCAGGTACTTCAATGCTCCTGGTGGTGTGGATCCGTTAAACCTGGGGTTTTTCCAAGGTGAGGAGATTGGCCGTTGGGAGGGAGCTGGTACTGAGCTGTTGCAGTGGTGTGCGCTGGGAATCCTTCGTGTGCTTCATCCCTCAGCATTTTCCCTGAGGTTTTTCTAAGCAGGAGGAGTCATCATGTGAGTCCTGCAAACTATTAATGGCTCCAACTTGCTCTGTGAGAAGTTAAAATGAATGCAAACTGGCTGGTGACCATATGGGGCTGTTACAGTGAGAATTATTAACTCGTCCAGCTTGTGCAGTGAGGAACTTGTATGGCTGTGAGTGAGACCAGGCTGGGAGCAGCTCATGATCCCGTCCTGCTGCACCATGCTGCAGGGCATTGGTTTACTCCTCTGCTGCTCTTTGTGGAGCTCAGTCAAGCAGCAGTTTCAGATCACTTCAACAGAAGCACTGCTTTATGTCCTGACCATAGGATTTGGTGATCTAGGAGATCCTGCTGTGGCAGAGGGATTGGACTGGATGATCTTTTGAGGTCCCTTCCAATCCCTAACGACTGGATCTAGGGGATCCTGCTGTGGCAGAGGGATGGGACTGGATGATCTTTTGAGGTCCCTTCCAATCCCTAACGACTGGATCTAGGGGATCCTGCTGTGTCAGAGGGATTGGACTGGATGATCTTTTGAGGACCCTTCCAATCCCTAATGTTCTGTGACTATGTGATAGAAATGTAAAACCAGAGCCCTTGGTCCAGCAGTTTCTCACCTTTCTTGCTGCTCAGGACCACCTGAGATCCTTCTTTTCCTGCCCTGTCTCTTCGGTCTGTGCACTTGAATGTCTTTGGTAGGTGTTTGGTGTTTCCATTTATGTTGCTGAGTGAGATGGTAGTAAACTGGAGAAGTCTGCTCCTGTCCTGCTCCTGCAGGTGTCTGTGCCGGGCTCTGCTTCTGTTAGTCCTTCAGTAGCATCACACTCCCCAGAGTGTTGACCTTTTGCTCTGTGCTGTAGGTGTCACCATCCTGCACCTCAGTGATGGGAATCAGCTGTTGGATTATGATAGTGTTACCTTGTTGACATCAACATCCTGTTGTCCACAGGGGTGATGAAGGGAGGGGAGCATCTCTCTGATGAGGAAAGGCTGAGGGAGCTGGGGAAAAAGGAGCCTGAGGGGTGACCCCATGGATGTTGATCAGTATGGGAAGGACGGCTGTCAGGAGGATGGAGCCAGGCTCTGCTCAGGGGCACCCAGTCACAGGACAAGGGGCATCGGGTGTGAGCTGGAACAAAGGAGGTTCCACCTCAATGTGAGAAGGACCTTGTTGGCAGTGAGGGTGCCAGAGCCCTGGCAGGGGCTGCCCAGGGGGGTTGTGGAGTCT
>JAOXOE010000765.1:15151260-15174916 GCA_028565055.1 Phoeniculus purpureus | reverse complement strand
ATTTGAGCCTATTTTAGGCAGAATAGCTCGCATGGCAGTTCCATAGTTCCTCTAGGTGTTCATGCAGTAAATAACTTCCAAATAATTACGTAGAAGCCCATTGATTTCAGAAGTTCTACGCCGTAGATTTCCTTACAAGATCTTTGTGACGCTGTGCAGCTTCTGAACTGGCCAGCTTTTTCCCCCTTCCCCTCATGATATTTATGACTATTTCATTATCGGTGCAATTAATGAATGGAAAATAAGCCTCGTTGAATAATCTTTGCTAAAATATACTCGCCGGGCTTTCAATCCGTTGAAGCTTCCTGCTGAATTTCACGGCAGTCGTGTCGTTGGCCCTGTTATAAACGGGAGAGACCTGGTTCTGTGGTTGGCCCTGTTATAAATGGGAGAGACCTGGTCCTGTGGTTGGCCCTGTTATAAACGGGAGAGGGCCTGGAAACGGAAGGATAATTGCTATTTGATAGTTATTCTGACCCAGGTTAACAGGCAGGTGAAAAGAACTGGTGTGTGTGCGTGGGGCTGCGTGCCCGGCACACTGATCTTTGACAGACACTTAGTGTGAAATCACGTTACTGGTACCATAGTTTGGTTTGGGGGTTGGGTTTCGGTTTGGTTTTTGGTTTTATATTAATTAAAATCTTTTGTACTTCCATTATTTATGTTTTCAGGAGTTGTAAGATATCAAATGTTAGTTTTCTGTACATTCTGTTTGTGATTTAGTTGTCAGTGTGTAAATAACGATGGATCAGAGCTCCCATAATTAACGATTTGGTCCTCCAGTGGTTGTGTAACGATTTGGATATTAAAATCACCCTGACGGCGGTTGGCTCGAGGAGGTTTGACACCATCTGAAGTGCTAAAATATTTTCAATCCTACTGTTAAACCCATTCTTTTCATAGCCACGAGAAGTAAAGCACAAAGGAAACATCCCCTCCAACTCTTTTCTTGCAGTAATTTTTATCGTATTTGGACTTGTATCACTTACTATTTTGCATAAGGTTTTTAAAATAAACGACAACAATAAGGTGTGGTTTTTATCCGACCTGTTTGACCGCTTTCATACAGCACCTTGTGGTACAGAACTGGCTGACCCTTAGGGTTGAACAACCACTTCAACCTCATCTTTTCTCCCATTGCGGTGGAGTAACGGATGCCTTGCTGAGGGGAGGTTTGTGCATCTCCCTCAGCCTTTCCTCATCAGGGAGATGCTCCACTCTATCATCTCTGTGGCTCTGTGCTGGACTCTCTCCAGTTCTGTGTCCTTCTGGAACTGAGTGGTCCAGTTACACCTTTTTAGTTACAGTTAGAGCTGTAACTCTTAACTGTAGGAAGGGAAGGGGAAACTGTAGGAAGGAGAAGGGAAAGAAGTAGGAGTTTTTTAGCTTGGGCAAATCAAGTGAGGTGAGTGGAGATGTTTGAGTGCAGTTTGAATACTGTGTCCAGTTTTGGGCTCTCCAGTTCAAGAGAGACAGGGTTCTACTGGGGAGAGTCCAGTGGAGGGCTGCAAGGGACTTGAGCATTTCCCGTATGAGGACAGAGGACTGGGGCTGTTTAGTCCAAAGAAGAGAAGGCTGAGAGGGATCTCATTACTGTCTGTAAATATCTGAGGGGTTTGGGTCAAGTAGAAGGGGACAGACCCTCTTTTGTTGGTGCCCAGTAACAGGACAAGGAGTAATGGGGATAAATGTGAACACAGAAGAGACACGAGGAGAAACTTCTTCCCAGTGAGGGTGACAGAGCTCTGGAAGGGGCTGCCCAGAGGGGTTGTGGAGTCTTCTACTCTGGAGACTTCCAAACACCCCTGGATGTTCGCCTGTGACTTGACCTAGGGGATCCTGCTCTGGCAGAGAGGTTGGACTCGATGGTCCTCAGATATCCTTTCTAACTCCTGGCGTTCTGTGATTTATCATTTTTAATAACCAGTGTTAATATAAAACCTATGTTTTATAACAAGCCACTCTGATGGAAGATCCTTGAAGCTCTTCACCTGAACATACCCACATGAAAATCACAGCGTTGCTCTGGTCAAGTTCCAGAGGGAGTTCCAGAGGGCAGTGTTATTCACAAAGCTCCTTTAGGATGTTAAAATGTTGGCAATGAAGAGGAGGTGGCCTTCCTGTAGCTGAAGGGGTTCTGCAATGAAGCTGGAGAGGGCCTTACTACAAGGGCTTGTAGTAATAGGACCAAACTGAAAAAAAAGGAGACTTAGATCAGATCTGAGGCAGAAATTCCTCCCTGTGAGGTTGCCGAGACCCTGGATCAGGTTGCCCAGGAAGGTTGTGGCTGCTCCATCCCTGGCAGTGTCCAAGGCCAGGTTGGATGGGGCTGTGGGCACCCTGCTCTGCTGAGAGGTGTCGCTGCCCATGGCAGGGGCTTGGCACTGGGTGAGCTCTGAGCTCCCTTCCAGCCCAACCCAGTCTGGGATTCTATGAAGTTTTCACACCTGAGACATTCCAGCTGCAGCACCAGTCAACACTGGTTATTTGTGTTGTAGAGACACCCCAGAATGTTCTCTGAATGGGGGAAGCACTTTGCTGGGTTGCCCGAGGTAGTTAATTTGCCTTTTCCTAATATGACCGATAAAAAGGCAAAGATCCAGTTCTACAGGGGCCTCCAGCAGCACCGAGCGAGCGGAGCGTGTGATTTCCTTTGTGTGTTAAAAGAGCCGTTTGCTGCTGAGGCAATCAGGGTTGAACTCCTGGCTCCTAATTCCTTTAATTGAATTTGCTTGTGGGAACCTAAATCAAAAATTCATAAAGCGCTGAGATCAAACGAGAGGGGAAAACCAGGCGGATCTTTGTCAGATCTCAGCGTCAAGAAGCGCCCTGACCGATGTCTTCGGTGAAGAAAGGAAACTTCCTCGCAGTCAGGTGAATTACAGCTGCTGTCATCACTCTGATAAAAGGAATAAACTAAACTCCTGAAGAGCTTCCTGATTAAACATCTGGAGATGAAAGCTGAAGCCTTATTTACGTAGGTCCTTCGTTAGCGGCTGAGCTTTATGAAACGAGGGAAGACGTAATGAATCGGAGGGTTTCAAACAAACGATACAGTTCACTTTTTACTAGCCTGGAAATCGGGTGTTTTAAAATATTTATAGTTTAATTTTCATTTAGCACCGGTGCCGTATTACCTGGCTAAGTCAACTGTCCTTGGGGCTGCTGCTCGGCTGTAAACAGGGTGACTGGAGGGAGGTTTGTCTGAGCAGGGTGGGCTTGAGTTATGGGAAATTAATTTGAGAACATGGAGATGAAAAATGTGACCTCAGACTTAAATGCTGTGAAAAATAACCGAAAGGGAGATATTTGTGTGGCTCTAACTGCTGGGAGTAGTAGGAGGTTAGAAGGGGGATGCTTTTCTGGCTCTTTGCTTAGTTGCCAAACAGCAGCTGCAGACCAGCATGGACAGGCTGTGGGCAGGGATTTTCCTGAGCTGAAGAAACCTGCCATGAGCCCTACTGGGGGATTTTATTGGGGGGGTTGGACTCGATGACCTCCAGAGGTCCTTTCCAACTCCAATCCTGTGATTCTATTGTCCTTAAAAGCTGAGCAAAACCAACCTGGCTGGGACTCACTTGAGCTTCCAGAGACCTCAGTCTTGAGACAACTATGGGGATGGAGAAGGGGAGGAGAAGAAGAAAGAGGAGGAGAAAGAGGGAGGGGGTGTGATCCACAGTTGTTCCCGCCCTGGAGGGGAGGGGTCAGACCCTCCAAGGCAGAGCTCTTCTGCTGCAGGTGGGGGCTGCAGCCAGGTGGAAGATGGTCCTGTGGCTACAGGATTCTGAGTTGTCCTCCCCAGCTCAGGAAGGTAAGCAGGTTCCTAATCCAGTTCCTCTTTTAAAGTCTTTCTTCCTCCTGGCTGATTTTCAGTGGGCTCTTGGTTTACCAGCCAGCTAGCCAGCACTGGCTCTGTTTGGGACAGAGATAGAACTGGTACCCATCAGGTAGCAGCAAGCTGTTACCTTGGTTTCTCATAAAGCCTTTGTGAAGCTCTCTTGCAAAACCAAGCCCAGATTTTACACTGCTAGAGCCTGTGGGAGTGACTAGTTAGAATCATTAGGGATTGGAAGGGACCTCGAAACATCATCTAGTCCAATCCCCCTGCCATAATGTTGTGTTTTGTTGCTGCCCTGCGGCTTGGAGGTTTCTCTTAGTTTGGGTTACTCGTTGTGATTGTTTTCTTAGAGGGGGGAGATCCTGGCATGGACCCACCAGAGAGGTTCTGCCCTGTCGCAGTGATGGCGTGTGCATAGCCCCCTGACATCTTCGCCCTTACAGCTTCCCTCTCCCATCCCAAATCCCAACCACAGCCACACTTTGTGCTCCTCTGAGGCTGAGCAGCTTTATGGGAGCCCTAAATCCTCGCGTGAGCCTGACAGAGCAGTAATCTCCAAGGCCATATATCCCAGGCACCACAAAGCAGCAGAACTAAGGACATCATTCCTGCACCATCTCTTTTACAACCAATTGTCCTTTAAAGTGGAGCTGCTGTACCGGCCCCTGTGAAACTTTGCTGATGTGGAGCATATGAATGTCCTCACCGTCATAAAAAATGGTTAATACCAGGGTCTCTCAGCTTCACCCTTTCCAATCTCTCTAATTAGAAAGGGAAGAATGACGTCGTTTCTGTAATTGGCCCTTAAATCATTAGCGAAATCGTTTCAGCAGCCTCTTTAAACTTATTTTTTAATTACAAGGTCTATCGCCTTGTTAAGCTGTTAATGCTGAAAATCGCCCATCTCCAGCAATTTCCTACCTTTGTGAGAATGAAAACGGGGAGGTCCCGTCATCCTCAGCGAGGTGCAGCCGTCGAGCTTTTATTAAAGATGGAGTGGAGCCAGATGAGACCCCTTTGTACTCTAAGCAGCACTGCAGTGGGTGCTGTGAAGCTCTTCAAGGAAGCTGCTGGGGTGAAGGAGTGAAGTTCAGGCTCACAGGTGCCCACAGGGTGCTGGGACATCACGTTGGGAGACTCCTGCTGTTGTTGATGTTGTTTTTGTTAGCAATTTGTGGCTTTTCGTCTGGTGACCCTTGATGACTCATGAAGTCCTTCCCATCCCTTGATTTACTGCTTGTCAGAGGGGAAAATCATAGAATCATCCTGGCTGGGAAGGACCTCCAGGAGCATCAAGTCCAGCCCTCATCCCAGCATCTCCCCAACCCCCAGACCATGGCTTCAAGGGCTCCAGCTACTGGGTTTTTAAACACCTTCAGGGATGGGGACTCCATCACCTCCCTGGGCAGCCTCTTCCGGTGCCCAACCATTCTCTCAGCAAAGAGCTTCTTCCTCAGATCCAATCTCCTCTGATGCAACTTGAGGCCATTTCCCCTCATCCTATCGTTACTGATTTGGGAGATGAGACCAGCAGCAGCCTCGCTACAACCTCCTTTGAGGTAGCTGTAGAGAGCAAGGAGGTCTCCTCTCAGCCTCTTCTTCTCCAGACTCAATAACCCCAGTTCCCTCAGCTGCTCTCCACAGGGTCTGTCCTCCATCCCTCTTCCCAGCTTCATTGCCCTTCTCTGGCCCCTCTCCAGCCTCTCAATGTCCTTCTGATCCAGTGGCACCCCAAACTGGACTCAAGGTGTGGTCTCACAAGTGCAGAGCACAGGGGCTCCTACTGCTGGTTGCCCCACTCCTGATCCAGGCCTGGATGCCGTTGGCCTTCTTGGGCACCCTGCTGGCTCCTGCTCAGCCAGCTGTCACCCCACAGCCCCAGGTCCTTTTCCACCAGGCAGCTCTGCAGCCCCTCTTCCCCCAGCCTGTAGCTGCTGCAGGGTTGTTGTGACCCAAGTGCAGGACCCAGCACTGGGCTCTGTTAAACCTCAGCCCATCATTCCAACCTCTGCAGCACCTCCCTACCCTCCAGCTTCATTTAGTGTCATCTGCTGAGGGTGCACTCGATCCCCTGTTAACCCTTGCAAGTGAGGGACGGTGTCTCAACCTTTCCAAAGTGCCCTCATGGAGTAGTTCTTGCCTTGTGCCAAACCCCAGTGACTCTCTTTAGGGTTTATTTTTTTAGGACTAGCTCATCCTTAAAAAATCCCATGTGGGTTCCAAATTAAATTGCAACAGGGTCAGTGTTCCTGAGCTGAGTCAGGAGCAGCTGATTAGCCTTTTGAAGGTCCCAAAGTGTTCACAGCAGCTACCTGATAATCCAGAGTAGGTTTTGATTTCTAATGCTCATGGTCTGTGAATCCCCACAGCTGGAGCAGCAGATGTTCAGGAAAGGAGGATTATAGTCCCCCTTGTCAGGAAGGGAAAGAAGGTGGAAGTGAAGGGCACAACAGCATCGTTGCAGGAATTCAGCCACCGTCTCCCAGACAGGGAATAGGATGAGGGGCAATGGGTGTGAGCTGGAACACAGGAGGTTCCACATGAGTATGAGAAGGAACTTCTTCACAGTGAGGGTACCAGAGCCCTGGAAGGGGCTGCCCAGCGGGGTTGTGGAGTCTCCTTCTCTGGAGATGTTTAAAACCCTCCTGGCCATGTTCCTGTGTGACTTGGTCTAGGGGATCCAGCTCTGGCCAGGGGGATTGGACTAGATGATCTCTTGAGGTCCCTTCCAATCCCTAATGAGTCTATGATTCAGTGATTCTGTGATTTGTTCACTATCATTTCTGGGAAAGATCCTCTGCCTGAAGAACAAAAGGCTCTGAAAGGACCTTATAGTGACCTTCCAATCCCTGAAAGGGGCTGTCAGAAGGCTGGGGAAGGCTGTTCACAAGGGCAGGGAACAATAGGACGATGGGTCATGGTTTGAAGCTGAAAAACAGCAGATTGAGGCTGGACAGGAGGAAAAAGTTGTTGAATCTGAGAGCGGGGGATCCCTGGAAAAGGGTGCCCAGAGAGGTGGTGGAGGCTTCATCCCTGGAGCCATTCAAGGTCAGGATGGATGGACAAGCTGGTCTGGTGAGTGATGGCCCTGCTTCATGTGGGGGTATTGGACTGGATGCCCTTGTGAGGCCCCTTCTAACCCTGTGATTTGAACAGTTGCTCCCTGGAGAAAGAAAACTGCCCTTGACCCTATCTGAATGGGGAGGGTTTGGGCTGTACTGTACCACAAAAAGGCCCTGTGACACCTGTGATCTCTGCAGTATTTGAGAGAGAACCTTCTTCTGGGCTCTTTGTTGTGGTGACCTTATGCCAAGGTGGCTGTGCGTGCTCGTGTGTCACAGTTCAGTGACTTGAGGGCAGGTGGTGGCAGCTGAAGAATCACAGACTCACAGAACATTAGGGATTGGAAGGGACCTAAAAAAAAATCACCCAGTTCAATCCCCCTGTCACAGCAGGATCCCCTAGATCTAGGTACACAGTAACATATCTAGGTGGGTTTGGAATGTTTCCAGAGAAGAAGACTCCACAACCCCTCTGGGCAGCCCCTGCCAGGGCTCTGGCACCCTCACTACCAACAAGGTCCTTCTCACATTGATGTGGAACCTCCTCTGTTCCAGCTCACACCCGCTGCCCCTTGTCCTATCACTGGGTGTCCCTGAGCAGAGCCTGGCTCTGTCCTCCTGACACCCACCCTTTCCATGTTGATCAACATTCACAGGGTCACCCCTCAGTCTCCTTTTTTTCCCAGCTCAAGAGGTCCAGGTCCCTTTGCCTTTCCTCATTCAGGAGATGAGGCCTCCCTTCACCATTTCTGTGGCTCTGCGCTGGGCTCTCTCCAGCAGGGTTCTCACCTGATTCACTGCAGAATGAGGCAGCTCAGCTGAGGAGCAGTGACCATATCACTGGATGACAACTGATGGTTCATTCCTTCCATCTATTTAAAGTCAGTATTTTGCTTTTCTTCAGATTTAAGCAAAACCATGGGAGGAAGAAGCCATGAAGCTTCAAAGCCCCAGTTCATAGAACCAGACTGGTTTGGGTAGGAAGGGGCTTTAAGATCTCACTCGGTTCCATCCCTGCAGTGAGCAGGGCCATCTCCACCCAGCGCAAGTTGCTCAGAGGCTCAATAGCCAGCCTGACCTGGGATGGTTCTTCCAGCGATGGGGCTTCTCCCAGCTCTCAGGGCACCCTAGGCCTGGCTTTCACCCCCCTCAGCATCAACAACCTCTGCCTTCTCATTGGCCCGAATCTCCCACTCCCAGTTTAACCATCACCCCTGGGCCTGTCCCCATCTTCCTTAGGGGCCCCTCCAAGCCCTGAAGGGCCACACTCAGGGCTCCCCGTAGCTCCTCCTCTCTCAGGCCCCGCCGCCCTCCCGCCATGTGGGCCCCACCCGCCATCTTGTCCCATCCCCACGGCAACGGGGGAGGTCACGCGGGCACGGGCGGGGTCACGCGGGCAGGGGGCGGGGCTGTACCGGCGCGTGCGCACTAGGAAGGCGGGGCCGGCAGCGCAGTGCGCAGGCGTGACCCCGCGCGTGCCCCGGAACCGCTCGCGCCGCTGGGTGACACGTAGTAGGGGCCGCGGCGGCGGGAGCGGGACCGGGCCCGGGGCTGCAGGTGGGGCCCGAGCGGCAGCCGCGGGGCTGGGGGTTGGACTGGGACCCCCGGAACGGCCCCTGAGGGGAGGGTCTGGCCTGTCCCAACCCTCGGTCGCGCTCTGCCGGGAGCCTTTGGTGGGAGGGGAACTGTGCCAGGCCCTTTGGGGGGGGGGTTGGGCCTGTGCTGAGACCCCCGCACACACGTCGCTGCTCTCCTGCAGGTCGCCGGCGATGTCCGGGTTCGACAGTTTCAACACAGACTTCTTCCAGACGAGCTACAACATCGATGACCAGACACAGGGCTACGATTACAGTGGGAGACCGTACAGCAAGTAACTTGTGCAGGGCTCGGGGAGCGAGGGGGGTCGGTCTCTTCTCTCCAGGAACAAGTGACAGGGCTAGAAGAAATAGCCTCAAGTTGCCCCAAGGGAGAATGAGGTTGGCTCTGACGAACAAATTCTGCCCCACAGGGGTTCCTCAGGCCTGGCCCAGGCTGCTCAGGGTGGGGGGACGTGCTCCCTGTCCTTGGAGAGAAGTGGGGCCAAGCCGTGGAGTTGTGGGGTGAGAGACAGGGGTTAATGGTGACCTGGCGGTGCTGGGCGAGCAGTTGGACTCGAGTTTAAAGGTCTCTTTCAGCCAACCTGCTTCTGAGATACGAAGCAGTTGTGCGTTGAATACTTTGTCTTCTGTGTTGTAAAACAAAGATTAGAGAGTTGAAGAAATTGTTGTATGAGTGCTTGGAATTGTATGAGTGATGGCAAGTCATTGAAAGAAGAACTATCAGTGTTCTCTAAATCTGTCTGCAGTGACTCGGGGACTAGAAGGTGTTGTGATGTCCCATAAAGGACCCCACAGTGCCTGTGGTGATCCCGAGATGCTAACAGGGAAGCAGGGCAGATGTGTGTAGGTGTGGGGAGCTCAGAAGATCCCCATATCAGCACCCAGCCCCAGGATGAGGGTTTTGTTGCCCTCTGACCTGTGTAATCCCTGGATAGACGTAGGTGGTTGATGCCCGTTTGTGTTGTGGGAAGGGTTACAGCGCTGTGATGAGGCTGAACTCCTCACAAGGGAAGAAAGGAAGAGGAGTTCTGAGATTTCCTTCTCTGTATTTGTGTTTCCATCATTAATTTGGAGTTGTTTAGTGAACTCCATGTAGCCAGGCTTGGAAATGGTTAGTGCTGGGAGTAGCCTAGAAGTTGTTTTAGGAGCAGAGAGCTCTGGTTGGGTTGGTTTTGTTTTAAAGGGAGCGGTGTGTATTTTTATCCAGGTAAAGCCTGTACCAGGGAGGGCTTCAGAGACACAGTAAAAGGATTTGTTAGTGAAGAGCAGGTGAAATCAAAACTGAAAAGTTGCTCTTTTCCCCCATCCCTTGCCCTGTGTGTCAGTGTCACAGGGTGTGTAAGGTCCCCGTTGTAATTCCCACTTATCTGTGTGTGATAGCACCTGGGGCCTGAGGCAAGAGGAAAACAGCTCTGGGGTCTTTTTTCCCCTCTAAGTTAATTGATTTGAAAGAGGAAGGGAACAACATTGATAGAGTGACCACTTTGTTCTCCACAGTGAGTATTCAGATAAACATTGTGAGCAGCAGGTTAATGCTGGCACCAAGCAAGCTGTCAGGAGGAGTTAAGGGGTTGTGTTTGAACATCCTGGTTTCACCAGGGTAGGGTCATAGATTCCAATTTCTGCTCAGCAAAGCTGCATTTTGGAGAAGACTGCAGCACCTGGGTCACTCAGAGTGTGGTTAAGGCATTTGCTTTCCTTTTCCCAGCTCCCCTTCCCGGGGCAGGTGTTGTAGGTGATGGAACTAAAAGGTTTGGGATGTAGAGCTCCCCTGCTCTTCCCAGCTGTGTAGTGGTGTTGAGTCAGTGGATAACACTCCTCTGACTTCAAAGGAGAAAGCAGTACTTGTGTGTGAAGCTGGAATTACCCAGCTGTTGATAAGGGTTTGGATTGATGGCCTTGGCTCTGGGCCTGAAAGGAGTCATCTCCTCTGGCCTTTTAGAGAAGAAAGGAAGGTTGTTTGCTGCAACTGACTTCCTGAAGATAAGCTTTACTCTTGCAAGGGGGTGTTGCAAATCAACTCTGTGTATGTCCTAACACCGTATCATTCTCCCTAGGCAGTATGGAGGCTACGACTACGCGCAGCAGAGCGGCTTTGTCCCTCCAGACATGATGCAGCAGCAGCCCTACACAGGGCAGATTTACCAGCCAACGCAGTCCTATGCTCCAGCCTCAGCACAGTCTTTCTATGGCAGTAATTTTGAGGATGAGCCTCCTCTACTGGAAGGTACAACTTTGCCTTATGGCCCAAATCCAGAGCTCCTCCCGCTCTGGGAGAAGCTGAGGAGCAGCAGCGGATGTTCCCTGCTTGTGAAAGTGCACAGTCAGTCTGAAATTCCTTCTGATTGTGTAACTGGGTCTGTGGGCTCCTTGCTGTGGTGTGGACTTCTGCACACAGTTGTGCAGTTGGGCTTTACTGCTTAATAGCAGCCGTTCTGGGGAACCTATAATCAGCCAAGTGGGTAATGGGGCTTCCTGCAGCTCCCAGCACTAAACACTCGCTGTTTGTGCTCTTTCACATCATGCTTGTCAGTGTCCACTGTGTGTGCAACAGATCGGTGGAGTTAGTTTCAGTTGATTCTTTGGTTAGAACAGAAGTGTTTGCTTGCTGAGCACTGCAGAGATCCCTGTGCTGCAGGATCCCAGAACATAGGTGGCTGGTGTCTGGATCTGGATCAGTGGGTTACATCCATCACTACTTAGCACCAAACAAAGGGAGAAACCCTTACTGTAGCTCAGAGAGCTACTGGAGAGCCTATCACCAGGAAGTGTTGGTGACACCTTCCACCCTGCTGTGCTGCTTTTGTTTCTTCAAAGAAGTGTTGTGTTTACTTAGATGTCCCCCAGGGGCTGGGTTGGGCCAGCAGTAACTGTATTTGGGAATAGAAAATGACAGAGAAATCTTGAGGGCTGTAAAGTACAGAGAAACCACGTGGAATTGAAAATCCTCAGACCACCAGTCCCTGAAGCTTGGGGAAATCTGCATGTTCTGCGTTTGTGCTCTTTGATTCACACCTGCCCTTGGCGAGGGTGCTGGGCTGACCCAGAACGCTGCGCTCAGGCTCTTGCTCAGGCCTGAGCAGTTCAGACTTGGCCTCTGCAGACAGCACCCGCAGCAGCCCCCTGGGATCGTGTCTCGAGGAGATTTAAGAGTGGAAATGCAGGGAAGGCTAGGAGTGAAGTGAATGGGGGGTGGCAGGAAGGAGGGAAATGAACTAAATGTCTAATCCTTATTTAATTTGTAGAACTGGGGATCAATTTTGACCACATCTGGCAGAAGACACTAACAGTGCTGCACCCGTTGAAAGCAGCGGATGGCAGCATCATGAATGAGACTGACTTGGCTGGACCAATGGTTTTCTGTCTGGCTTTTGGAGCCACCTTATTACTGGTAAGATATTGATCGCAGGACATTACTGCTGTGCATTAACACTCTTGGAAGCACCGGGGCTTTCGAAAGCCAAGGGAGAGGGGTATCGGAAGTGAATTGTTGGCATGGGAGCAGCACAAGTGATGGAGAATTCTAGCTCTGTGAGAGGAGCTGGGGCTGGATTTAGTGAGCCATACACACTCAGGTGGGGTTTTTGTCTTCTGTGGGGCAGCTACCTCAGTCTAATTGGTATTTCTTCTCACTTTGTTTTTGAGGAGCACTTTCGGCACAAGAGTGGGGGTGACCTGGGGTCTCAGATTTTTACCTGTCTGGGGTTGTTTTTTCTAATGGGTTGAGATGTTTTACGTTCAGAGTCATTGCCCGTCGTTTTGCAGCATCTCTGTTCCCTTGTTTCATCAGGATTCACAACAGCAGACACTCAGTACTTGAGTATTTCATTTCCTCGGTTCTTTAACCTGTTGTGTTTGACACTGGAGTCTGTTTCTCTGCCTTGGGTTAGTTATTCCTTGACTCCATGTTCTGGCTTCATTGTGCTTTCCTGGTAGATAATTGGGAGGGAAGGAAACACAACATTCTAGTGACTTCCTAGGTACTGATGCGTCAGGCACGACTCTGAGTGCCCGGTGTGGTGAAACACTCCTGAATAACCCGGGGTTGTTTGCACCTCGCCATAGGTTGGCAGCCGGGGAAGCCTGATGGGGAGTGTTTGCTGGGCTGAACTGAAATAAGATTGTGCTTCAGCGGCTCAGAAATGAAATGACAGAGCAGCAGCAACAGCTGTTCCTTGGCACTGAGACCTTCAGGGTTTTTAATCGGGGGTTTTTCCCTTCAGGCCCCCTGTTTAATTTTTGCCTAAAGGTTTGCGGTTTCTGCGGCGTTTGGAGCAAGGGTGGTTTGGGACCAAGGGCGCTTCAGGCCTGGTTTTATAAGTGGCCTTCAGCCATGGAAACTAGGCCAGCAGAATTCCTGGATGTATTTATAGGGGATACGCTCGAGTGGGCCTTGCCTGAGACATTAGCGCTTCCTCCTGGGAGCTTTTTGGCTTTTAAAACACATGGAATGCAGCGAGAGAAAAGCTTAGCCCAGCTGAGCTGGAGGAGTTAGTCGATTAAACGTTGAAGAGTTCACAGGTTTTTGCAGCCTGGATCCAGGAATTTGGTCAAGATGTGTTCCTTGGGGCAGGTGAAGCTGGGGTGGATGTGCCTCCTGGGCGCCTGGAATATACAGCCTGTGGAGTGTGGGGTGACAGTTGGGGTTGGGGGACAACAAGGAAAATGCTCATGCTCTGTAAACCACCTTCTTCCCCCCTGTCCCCGCTGTCTGGGGCAGGTGTTCCTTGCCCTGGTGACCACTGTGCCTTCCTCTGTTTGGCTTCCAGGCCGGCAAAATCCAGTTCGGTTACGTGTACGGGATCAGCGCGATCGGCTGCCTGGGGATGTTTTGTCTCCTGAACTTGATGAGCATGACGGGCGTCTCCTTCGGCTGCGTCGCCAGTGTCCTCGGATACTGCCTGCTCCCCATGATCCTGCTTTCCACCTTCGCCATTGTCTTTTCGCTGCAGTAAGTACAGACACCTCATGGCCTGGGAGCAGATTTCCCTCCCGTGAGCTGGTGCAGGGTGATGCTCGGAGGAGTTTCCATACGAAATGTATGAGGACTTGAGTACCACAGAGTCTGTAGCGAGCACTTCAGTACCAGCAGTGCTCAGCCCTTTCCTGGATGAGACTGACTTTGTTTCACGTGCACAGGGTTAATGTGCTGGGGCTTTTTTACGCTGCTGCAATTGAGTGCTGTTGTTCTGAAGGCTTTGCTGGAACTATTGAACATCAAACGTAAAAGCTCCAGTTAATCTTAGAGGCGTTAGAAGGAGCCGGGTTACGACTGCCGTAAGCTCATGCCAGTCCTGCCTGAACCCCCCTCTTAATTGTGTCTTTCCAGGGGAATGATGGGCATTATTCTCACAGCTGGGATCATTGGCTGGTGCAGCTTTTCGGCTTCCAAAATCTTTATTTCTGCCTTAGCGATGGAGGGCCAGCAGCTCCTGGTAGCCTACCCCTGCGCTTTGCTGTACGGAGTCTTCGCTCTCATCTCTGTCTTCTGAACAGACTGTCCCCAGGCTGGACTCCAGTGGGCCAAAACACAAACAGCCGCTTGGAACTTTGAGTTGGACCAGAAACAGCTGCCAACAGCTGCCTAGTGTTGCTGTCTCCAAACCCAGACCTGTTCTGAATCATCTGGAACAATGAGAACCAATGTCTTGTGGTCACTTTTTTAGGACTTTGGATACTGTTGTCGATCTACCTGGGCTGGGTAGAGCTTTCCCAAGGGTTCACACCCACCAGGTCCCTGTGCCCCCTTCCTCTATTCTTTAGGAAAGTACCTCTGGGTTGCTTCTGAGGGTTGTGTTCTCCCCTTGTTGTCTGTTCCGGGGATTTATTTTTTTAGGGGGGAGGGAGAAGGGTTGCAGTTCTAAATTGGCAGATCTTTACCCCAGAGAGTGAACAGACCTGCAGATGCTGTAGCTTCAGGGGATCCTTTGAATAAATCTGCAGTGATGAGGGGCCTGTTCCCTGCCCCCTCTCACCAAAACGCGATCAGAGTGTTTTCTGCCTTTTAACAAACACGCTCCTAAGCTCTTTGGTCTCAGTTCTGTGCTCAGTTTGGTGTGACAGCATTCCAGGATTCCAGATCCTTGCAGGATGGCTTAGGAAACAAAAGGACAGACGCTCGAGGCGGGAGAGAGGCTGTCGCAGCAGCTGTGTGGTAGCTTGGCTGTCTGAGGATGGCTTCAGCTCGAGTTTCTTCCCCTGGTGCTGCTGAGTGATCTCTTGCAGTCCTTCCAAGGAGAACACCGTTTGGAAAACCTCCTGCTTGTCAGTATTGTAGTTACTGTAAAGTAATTTAAGGCGTTGATTAAATTTTCCTTCCATTTTGAGAAAGGGGCTGGATTTTTCTCATTATTGTTTTAATTAGAGCTCAGTTACTGAATGGAAACTTCAATACTGAAGCAACAGGGTTTTACACCACTCGGTTAGTGGGTTTGGAGCTTGTTTCAGTCATACAGGGGTAGTCTTACTGGAGAAGTACCGTCTGGCCTGAGGACTTCCTTGCTCACTGGGTCTTACAGGCACAGCGAGTGGGAGGGAAGGAAGGAAGGCAGAAATGGTGGTTCTTCACATAAATACTTGTTAATTCTTCAGTGGAGCAGGAAAAGGCTGCAGGCACAATTTAGCATGGACTGGGGAGGGAGGTAGCTGACACAGATAGTGAGCTGGAGCAGAGGAGGTTCCATGTCAAGATGAGGAGGACCTTCTTCCCAGTGAGAGTGACAGAGCCCTGGCAGGGGCTGCCCAGAGGGGTTGTGGAGTCTCCTTCTCTGAAGACATTTCAAACCCTCCTGGCCATGTTCCTGTGTGACTGGATCCAGGGGATCCTGCTGTGACAAGGGGATGGGACTGGATGATCTTTTGAGGTCCCTTCCAATCCCTAATGTTCTGTGATCCTGTGACAATCCCCTGCCCTGGAAATGAAGCAGCTCTGACAAGACTCTGGTTTACAACCACTGGATCTTCAGCAGTTTAATCCAAAGGGATTGTGATGCTGGTGGTGGATCTGATGTTCTGCTGTCCTTGGAACGATCCAAGTTGAACCACAGCTCAGACCTGTTACCTTTACACCCGATGAGACTCCCCAGAGGAAAGTTCCCACCTTACTGATGCAGTTTTCTGTTTGCTCATCCCTTAGTTCTGTGTTCTCCTAAAAATATCTTCTAGTGCCTCTAGCAGGGTCCTTCTCTAGTGGCCTCAGAGTGTCCTGGGAGGGGAAGCCTCAAAGGACCAAACACTGCTGCACGAGCGGTTCTGGCTCGTGTTCTGTGCTGTAGCTGGCTGTTGCAGGGGATGTTAAAACTCACACATCGCTGCATTGTCTTTCCAGAAGTGAAGTCAAGAGACTTCAGACAACTCCCAACTCTGTTATTACAAATGCTCATCCTAAATAAAAGAGAGGTCTTGGCTCCAGTGAGTAACTGCTCTGCTCCGTGCTCGTAGCTCTGCTTTCCTTGGACCAGACAACAGCTGTCCTGGGCACAGCATCTTGTTGCTTTGGATGGAGTGTGATGTCCTGTATTTGTGCAGCTAAATTACAGTGATTACTTTCACTAATGACCCCTAATTAGCTACAGAATTGTTCTGGTAAGTACAAAACCCTTGAGCACACCAGGTTCTCAACCTGGTACTCACACACTGTGTGTTTGTGAAGCAGCTGATTGAACCTACCTGGCCCATACAAGTAGTTTGTCTCTGCCAGCCTGCCCTGAGCTGTAGAGCCTCCAGGGTGATGACTTGGCTCTTAAATGGTTCTGAATAACCTCTTCTCTCCCCACAGCAGGAGCTAACTGCACAGGAAAAGCACTGAAATTAGCTTGTCCCAGTATAGCTCTGGCAACGCAGCCTGAAATCAGCCTGAGAAGGTTTTTATTTACAGCTGTGTGTTCACAAAGGCCCTGGCACTGCAGGGTACTTCACCCTCGCGCTGTGAGGTGGGAGTTGCAGGAGCATTTTGTGTTTGTGGAGAATTTGCCAGTGAACTTCTGACCGGTCCCTTGGGAGCAGGGAAGAAGCCGATGGGAGTAGAAGGTCAAAGACATTAATTCATAGAGGGCTCCATGCAAACACAACACTGTGTCTAGACTGGTAGTTTTAAATATCCTGCGCTCCGGGTCCGTTAATGACTGCGGTTCCATCGACTGTGTTTATTGCCTCCCAGAATCGATCCCATTGATTTTCACTAAGAATGTTTTGTCCCCGATCCTGCTCCAGTTTTAGTTCCCTTTCAGACGGTTGCTCTCGCCAGGGCAGGCTCACGTGGCCTGATTCCTTACTCCTGCGTTTGCCTTCCCTACCTGGTGGGACTCTCTCTTCTGGTCACTCTCTAAGCCTGACTCCTCGCCCACCTCCTGTTAACAGCAGGAGACTCTCGAGTTCCCAGGAGAAGTTCTAACATCGCTTCATTCCACCTCTGACCATGGTGTTTGAAGACCACGATGGCTGGAATTGCAGCACAACAGCTGTGTGATACAGGGAGCGTCTTGTCACCCTGGCAGCTGATGCACCTGCTCCAGCTTCCAGAGACAATCACAAACTGGAGCGACTGGGGCTTGCTGTTTCCAGTTTCTCCACTGGGTGGGCCTGCAGCATCTCCCAGGCTGCACAGCCCAGCTGGAGAGGTCTGCTGCCCTCCCTCTGCTGCAGCACCAACAGGCCCTTCTCCTGGCTTGTCTCCACATCAGTAGCAATCACACTCCCAGGTCCCTTCCAATCCCTGATGCTGTGTGATTCGGTGTGCCATGGTTCAGGCCATTCCTCCCGTGGACGTGGCTTGATGGCAGCTCCTTCCCACCTCCAGAGTGACGGCAATGCCTTTCCCTACTGTCATCCTGCAAACTGAATGAAGCAGTCAAGGGAGTGGGCTGGGGCTGGGAGTTATCCCCTGCATTTGACACTGATGCTGTCTTTGTTTTGTGCTCCTGATTCAACCTCTACAGGAAGTTTTCCGGCCCTGTTCCTTCTAACTCATGGTGTCACTTCTTTAAGTGATGCTGCTTCCACATGGCTGCCACTTCTTCCACATTTTTAAGAGGAACAGGAGTCCATGGAAGAAGGAAAGAAGGGTTTTCCTCACCTGCTTGTGTCTCTACAATCCCACACTGGCTGTTTGCTATCACTGTGTCTGCTCTGCACTTGCAAACGGATCATTTTCCAGCCCCCTCCCAGGCTTTAGGGTTCCTTCCATCCTGGACGCGTTTGATTTGTCCCCTGTAACCAGAGTGTTCATGGCCCTGTCCCCCGCTGGCTGCACGGGTTCTCCAGGTGATGCCAGTGGCCCAGCAGTTCACAGACTCACAGACGATTAGGGATTGGGAGGGACCTGCAAAGATCACCCACTCCCATCCCCCTGCCACAGCAGGATCCCCTAGATCCAGCAGCACAGGAACATGGCCAGGGGGGTTTGAAACGTCTCCAGAGATGGAGACTCCACAACCTCCCTGGGCAGCCTGTTGCAATGCTCCATCCTCAGCTTGCAGCGATGATTTACCGAAGGAGCCTTTCTCTGCAGGTCTGAGCATGTGGCCACAGCTGGTGTTTTGCTGAGGACTCCTCAGCAACAGGGGCAGCTTAACCCCTTCCATCCCATGGCGCTTGCCAAGGAAAGACCATGGACTTGGCTTTTCCTTTCTGTCCTGATTTCTTCATCGGAACTTCTGTTCGTCCTGCCCGCAGCTCTGTCTACCGATCTCTTGATCCTCCTCCTCCTACCTCAGCGCGGGCTGCTTGTTTTTTCATCCTCCTCCTCGCCGGGAGAAGAGGCGTTACATTTTCTCTGATGGCCTCCTTTGCTGCCATCAGCCATGGAGATGTTATTTAGAGAAGATGCTGAACTCATCAGAGCCTCGCAGAAATAGCGCCCGGGTTTTAACCTCCTCCTGCCTTCCAGACGCACCAATTGCGCCACTTGATTATTTCGGGTCTACTTCAGCCCTTAAATACCCATGAAACGGTGCCTTCGAGAGCCTTGGGTTACACAACCCACGAGAAGAGGGTGCTTGCTGTTTGTTGGGAGGAGTATTTGCTCAGCCGAGCAGGTCACCGAGTTTAGCAGCCGGCCCCGAGTTAAACAGATCTGGGAATTAGCTGGCCCCGCTTCAGTTAATCAGCTATGAAATGGGGCTGCTAATTCTGGAGCAGCAGCAATCCGCGGAGGAGTGGGGGTGGTGGGGAGGTGGATGGAGCTACCACAGCCTGGTTGTTCTAGCAGGAGCCAGAGGTGAGCCCCGGGCCACCGGGGCAGTCTGCTGGTGCCAGCTCTCCCATAATAAACAGGCTCCTCAGTAAAAGAACCACCTCGATAGCATTTTGTGCCAACAAACCCCACAGCACCATCCTGTCCTTAAGAGCTAATGGGGGGCGAGGGGTCTGGGACCAGCACTGTGCGTGGAAATGAACCCCTGGGCATGATTTCAGGGGTATAAACATGGGAAGGGTAGGTGCCAGGAGGATGGAGCCAGGCTCTGCTCAGGGGCACCCAGTGACAGCACAAGAGGCAGCAGGTGTGAGCTGGAGCAGAGGAGGTTCCACATCACTGTGGGAAGGACCTTGTTGGCAGTGAGGGTGCCAGAGCCCTGGCAGGGGCTGCCCAGGGGGGTTGTGGACTCTCCTTGTCTGGAGCCGTTTCAAACCCTCCTGGCCCTGTTCCTGTGTGACTGGATCTAGGGGATCCTGCTGTGGCAGGGTGATGGCACTGGATGACCTTTTGAGATCCTTTGCAATCCCTCATGCTCTGGGATTCTTTGCTACTGGAACCTCGCAGCTAATGAATCCAGCCGAAGGCAAAGCTCAGGGTGGGCTTTTCTCTCCTCTCATTTCTCTCAGCGTTTTTTCCTCCCGCCTTCCGGAGAGCCTCAGCTCCCTTTAGAGCCCCGAACAGCCCGCCCAGACCTCAGGACTCGTGTTTGTTATTGCAAAAGCCCCACAAGGACTGCAGACCCTCTTGTTCGCGGCACCCCTTGCCAAGCCAGGGCTCACTCCGTGCGGCAGCGGAGTTGGCAGCCGCAGCCTTCAGAGAAACCTCAGAACTTCGCAGAGGATTAGCTAAGGTGACATTGAGCTTCCACAGCTTCTTAGCACCATCTGTTCCCTGACAAAAGTTTCCTCGAGGGGAAAAAACGCACCAGCCCGCTTTGCCTGGGCCTCAGTGCTCGGGGGGAGCTCCTGCTGCCAGGCAGCCCTGCCCACCCCGCTCCCTAGCCGGGACCTCCGAGCATGAAGTGGGATGTGGTTCCTCTGCCGGCTCTCTGCAGCCTCAGAAGGGCCCAGCGCCTTCCTAGCTTTGTCCAGCCAGGGTTTTGGTCAGATGCACAGAGGTTTTGCCACCCAAACAGCTCAGCAAGAGCCTGCAGCTCTTTCAGTCTGTGCTGGGACCGGTACCACCTTCACCCCCAACCCCGGATATTCCCCTCTCCTCTGGCCTTGCAGCCAGCACTCAGCCCCAGCAGAACAGCTCCACCTGCAGCAGCTGGCCCTCCACCCCGGTCCCACGGACTGACACAGAGCACAGACAGCATCTCCACAAGGGGAGACAACACACAACACTGACCTCAACCGCTGCTGCTGGTTGCTCTGGATGTGGCACCCTGCACCACGAGCTCCTGGGCACCATCGCATCCCCGAGGGAGACCTGGGCAGGGCAGCCCTGACCTCCCGCTGCAGCCAGCTCCGGGGTTGGGTTTGGTTTCACAGAAGCACAGAAAAGGTCAGCAAGTGCAACCCTCAACTACCCCCAACTACTCTGCAAGGTCACCCCCAACACCACAACTCAGGACTCAGCCCTGACCACAACACACCTGCAGTGCTCCCAAGGCAGGGCAGCAGAGGGGTTCAGGTTCCTCTGCCACCTTACAGAGTGCAGAAGGCAGCAGGTTCGTGCTCAGAGCTGAACCTCAAAAGCTGGGGTGCAACAGGGCTAAGAGAAGAGGGTTAGGGAGGACATTTTCCTTACAGATTTACCCCAAGACAGAGCTGCTGGCGTGAGCTTCAAGCATTTCCCAGTGCAAGGATGGAATTCTGAGCAGCCAAGGCGTCCACCCTTTCCAGGTGGCACCATGTGCACAGGCGCAGAGCTGGCAGATGAGTCTCCTTCTCTGGAGAGGTTTCAAACCCCCCTGGACACGTCCCTGTGCGACTGGATCTAGGGGATCCTGCTGTGGCAGGGGGATGGGACTGGGTGATCTCTTGAGGGCCCCTCCAGTCCCTCATGTTCTGTGAAGCAATAGCAGCTGTGAGCATGGTAGAAGGGAAAGAGAAGGGAGCATAGCGGGGAAGCTAAATCCCTGTCCAGCCCAGTAAGAGCCAGTTGGCAGCTGGAGACACTGGGACCAGCAGAGAAACAGTCCCTGGTCTGGCAGGAAGAGCAGCCCTTGTGTTTCTCACTAGCTGTTTGAAGTGGGCTTGCACCCACTGTTCCCAGAGAGTTTTGCACCCGTGGGTGCCCTAACAGGCTAGTTGGGTTGCACTGCCTGACCCCCCCCATGCAGACCAACCTCTGGGCTGGGAAGATGGCGACCAGGGGTCACCTGCCAGCACCTCGTGGCCCCTGCAGACATACAGCAGCCTGTGCCCGCTGAGGGGTGGCAGCTGCACTGAGCTCCAATCTCTCACAGGTCAGCATCCAGCAGCAGCTCTGGCTGAGTCCTGCTGCTGGTCTGGCCCAGCACAGCCTCTGAGCAGGAGGCAGAGCCCCTCTGGGCACACTGCTGCAGGGACAGGAGCCATCCCACACGTCACCCCCTGACCTCTCCCAGCGCACAGCGATGGCCCCGAGAGGAGAACACCTTTCTGGCAGCGGCTGCCCTCCTGGTCTGGAGCAGCAGCTCCAGCTGCAGCCTCGCAGCCCCCTCCAACCATCACCATGGGACAGCACTACCAAGTCAGATGAGCGAAGCAGGAGCTAAAGAAGCAGCTCAGATCTCCAGGGGAGTCTTTAATCACTTACAAGTCGCCCTCTCCCCTCCGAGTCCAGCAGCAGTGCCGAGGCTGAAGCTCCGCAGGGCTCTAGTGCTCAGCAGCAGCATCTCTCCCCCCTCACCCAGCGCTGACTGAGGGGAGGAGGGGGGCATCTGCTGCTGCTGCCGAGTTTGGAGGTCTGCCTGTTCTTCTAGAAGGGTCTGCAGCCACCACACATCCCCCCTGTTCCGTGGTCAGTTCAGAAGCCGGGTGCTCAGAGCTGGAGAAACCCCTGTTGGCACCTGCCAGCATCAACAACTGCTTAGTGCTTCAGCCAGCTCCGCCACCTCCTCTGGCCCGCAGCCAGCCTCCCCTTCCTAGCTGGTGCCCGTCACCTCTTCCTGCAGCTCGGCCGAGTTCACTTCTCCTCCCCAACCTCGGTTCTGGACTTTGTGCCTCTGCTCAGCTGCTGCACGACTCCGGCTCTTGCCGCAGCCTGCGGTTGCCCTGCGGCTCCCTCCCCTACAGCCAAACCTCATCTACTGCACGGAGCCTGCCCTGCTCTGGAAGGACTCGTTGAGTCCCCACCCCTGCGTGTGCTGAAAAGTCACTGGGATGGGGTCTTGGGGGACCTGGTTTAGGGGTGACCTTGTAGAGCGGGGTTGGCGGTTGGACTCGCTGATCCCGGGGGTCTTTCCCAACCCGAGTGATTCTACAACATCTCTGGTTCTGCAGAGCCCAAACCACCTGCGGACACCCCACCGGGGCCTGTTAGAGCCCTCAGGGCTTGACCCACTGCAGCTACCAAGCAGCTGACAGCCGGATGGTTTGAGGAGGAAACCACTGCAGGGCTGGACCAGACCAACCCAGCCACACACCCAACATCTCACCACACCTGAGATGGAGCGTCTCTCCAGGGAACCGGTTAGCAAGTGCCACAGAGCCCTGCAGCCCGGTCTGAAAGGTGCTGTTACTGGGGTGAGGCAGTGACCCAAGGGATGTGCAGGGCTCTGAGCGCTGACTGCTGGCTGATGACCAGAGCATCCCTGGGGGACCACAGCTGGTTCGATGGGCAGCAGCCAAGGAGGATGGTGCTAGGGAGCAGAGAGCTTCCATCATCGCCCTCACTGCAGTCAGAACTCCTGAGCTGGCTGCTATCAGCTCCCAGACAACCCTCCCTTAATACCACCCAGGTTTCTTTCACTGTCGCTGTGACTCTGCTTTCCTGCCACTCCTGAGCACGGCCCTGCTCTTCCCAGCCGGCCCCAAGCACTCCCCTGCCCCGGCTGCATCGCTCTAGGTAGAGTTTGGGACCCAGACACAGCCGCGGCTCTGGTGATGTCCATCTCTCAGAGACTTCCCTCACTCCAAGAGCCAACAGGGCTGAGCACGGATGGGCCAGGCCATGCGAAGGGCACAGCAGCACCTTCACCCTCCTCCCACTGATGCTGCAGCGGCCGTCTCCATCCCAGCTGCCTGCAGCTCAGAGCTGGCTCGGGCCAGGGGAACACTGCAGGAGCTGGAAGGTCTTTCTCACGGCAGCTCTGCTCCATGCGCTGGCTGAGATGTGAATTCAAACCACTTCTTGAGAGACAAGCCCTGCGTGTGCAAGCAGCACTGCTGGGGGGTCACCGAGTATCACTCCTTAGTAACCCCAGGCTGCTCACAAAGGCAGCTCTGATGCCGCTGCATGACTGCAGCCGGTCCCCCTGCCAGAGAACCACCCCTCAGGGCTGGCAGATGTTTGCAGCAGCACAGAAAACTTGCTCCACAACACAACCACTGGAACAAGAACTCAGGACATCACAAGGCACATCCCGTGCAAGCAGGGGTCACCCTCTCCCTGGCCGAGGTGTCCCAGCCCTGTGATGCTCTGCTCAGTTCCAGCCCCAGCACCACAGGACCTCCCGGACCAGGAGGCAGCCAGATGATGGTTCCAGTTACCGCTGAGGAGCAGCTCCATCTGCACACTGGCAGCTCTCGGCTAATTAACCGTATTCATCCCATCCACGGGTGTTTCATCCCCAAAATCACAGCAGGGGGAGAGAAAGTGGTTCCATAACCGCCTCACAAACAGCCCAGTGAGCTGGGGTCCACCGGCTGCAGAGAAGCAGCTGCATCATGTTTGAGGGCAACGGAGCTGGGGAAGGGCCTGGAGAATCAGTCTGATGAGACTGACATGGAGACAGCTGGGGCTGGTTAGTTGGAGGAAGAGGAGGCTGAGGGGAGCCCTCATCGCTCTCCACAGCTCTCTGAAAGGACCCTGC
>JAOXOE010000765.1:15120105-15135020 GCA_028565055.1 Phoeniculus purpureus | reverse complement strand
CCCACTGCCCCTTGTCCTGTCACTGGGTGCCCCTGAGCAGAGCCTGGCTCCATCCTCCTGACACCCACCCTTCACAACATCCATGGGGTCACCCCTCAGGCTCCGTTTCTCCAATCTAAAGGGACCTGAAGCCATTTTCCAAGGAAATCTGCCCTTCCCCATGGGACTGGCACCCGCTGGGCATCACTGCAGCCAACAGCAGGTACCAGCTGTGTCGAGGATGTTTTATAACGCAGGAGTTTAGCTGACAAAGCTGGGTGTCACGTGTGGAAACGGAGCACGTGAAGCTCCGTGTTTCACAGAAGCCTCTACCAGAAATGAGTCCCCTTGAACAGCCAACTCCAGTTACCCACAGGAAAGGCACCGACCTGCATCTACTCCCCAGCAGCTGCAGACAAGGTACCCTCAGCACTTCCACTCCCGAAGCCCCTGGACTTCTCCCTGTCGTTAACAGAACTCCTCTCTCCAAGGTTTCATTTGCCTTAAGTTCACCTCTCTGCCAGCACTTGGGTCAGCACTTGCCAGCTGGAAGGTCCCAGAATAAACCCAACACAAACACGAGTGACACTGACTGGCCTGGATTTTCAACCTGGATTCAGTGAAACCCAGGGATGGGGGATTATGAGCACAGAACACAGAGGGAGAATCTGGCCTTTGCTCCCTCTGACAGTCAAAGACTCCACTGTAAAATCTGTGGCTAAGTATGTCCATGAGCTGGCTACGAGGACACATTTGATTCTCTCCCTCATCAGGAACCTGCTTCTGAAGATCACCAAGACAAGCAGTAATGAAGAACAAGCAGCCCAGGAGCTGGCCCTGCAGCAGAGTCCCCCTTTGGTGACCTACACGCACGCAGCCCTACAACCTCCTCAAGGCCCCCTACTCATGGCTAAGGACCTGGCTAATCCCCCTAGAATTAGAGGCAGCCCCATCGTTCCATGGCAGAGGATCGAGTTCTGGTGAAAAAACTATGTCAGGGCCAGGAGGGGGCTGCAAGTCTCCCCTGCTGCCTAAATCCCAGCCGCCTCCAGTGCCCCTGAGAGGGGTCACGAGTTTGTGATTTTAAAGGAGAAATAAGGAGCTGGAGTTTTTATTCCAGTTAGGAAGTTCAGTTGTGGGGAAAAGTAATTAGGGGAGTCCAGGGCGGGTGGAGATGGGGATTTTACCACATTCACCACATCTATCCATTACCTCTGCTTGGGAAATGGGAACTCTTTGGTGGGCGACAACAAGGGAACGAGGGCTCGTGAGAGGAGCTGCGATGTATGAGTTGTGATCTCGACACTTCTGCTGAAACACGGAGCAATTATCAACACACACGGAGCCAGAATAATTAGCACTTCATTAGTAATGAAATGGGGTCATCAAAGAAGAGATACAAGATAATTGTATTGCAGAACCCTACTGCTGAAGAGCACAGAAAAAATACAGGGGAAATGAGTGAAGAGTGAGAAACGACAGGGCTGGCTGGAGCTACGGCGGTGGAACTGCAGTGCAGCAGAGCAAACGCCACTGGCCTTCCCTGGGGGCAGCAGGACAGGCGCTGCCTGCAACTGGGCTCTGCGAGAGGGAAGAAGAGGTCCGAGATCTCCATCATCCGCTCTCCAGCACGACCTGCTGCTCTCAGAGCCCATCGTGCAATAAATACACGTGGGAAATGAATGGAGAAGGAAATTAATTGCCCAGTTCTGAGCAAATTCCCTGACCGTGCGATTATTTCACCCCAAAACGCTCTTGAACCACCAAGGCCAGGCTGGAGCACAACACAGCCAGTGAGAGCTGGGCACTCGAGCCATTGTGCTGGAGCTGGCACTTGGAAAACAGCCCTATCTGACTGCCTTTCTAGTCCTGCATAACCCAGAGACCCACGGACACACAGGCTGGCCAGGGGGACCCAGCCCAGGGCCACCAGTCCTTGCTCTCTCAAACCCCCACTGGCTGGCTCATTAGAGAGCAGTGGAGCAGAACCAGCTGGAGCTGGGCTGGTATCAGCTGCTGTCACTGCACCACCGGGCACAAAGGGCAGCAGCTATCTAGGGTTGTGCTTCACTGGAGCTGCTTCAGAGAGGAAACTCCAGCAAACCAGGCAATAAATCGCTCCTGAGCACAGGAAGCAGGAGCAAAGGCTGGGTGGGCTCTCCCTGCATCCCTCACAGGCCTACACCCACCCCAAAACAGATCCTGGGGAGCAGCAGAGGAAACGTTTTCGTGCCAGCTGACCCTGTGAGGGCTTGCAGAGCAGGTGCACTGGGGAAGGTGGGTACAAGCTCACCACCACACCGCTTCTCAGCGCACCAGGGTCCCCACCACAGCCTCCGGTGCTTCAGTGCTCAAGGGTTTGCAAATGGTTTTGCTCCCAAAAGAGCTCCGAGCAAAAGCAAACTGGAGTGTGGAGGCCCTGGGCGATGCTGAGGGGAGTCTCTCCAACAGCAGCAGAAGGGAGTGACTGCCGGCAGCAGCGTCTCATCGCCCAGGTATCACTGAAGTGCAGCCTGTAGCAAAGCTCTGATTTTCCCTCAGCCAGTACAAACCAGTATCAGCACTCACAAGCAGCCGAGCACCTCTGTGATAAAACCGGTGGGTGGATGAAAGCAGCTAGGGACTGCCAACCCCAAACCCCACAGCCAGCTCTTCCTAAAAGGCTGCTTTTATCTGACTCTGTCAGCTCACAGAGCCTCTTGTGCCTCCCCTTCTTCCCCCAGCCCAGCTTTCAGATGCAATCTCCAGAGGAGCGTTCCCCCAGCCGCACACCTCAGCCTCAGGCGCTGCTCGTCATCCCCAGCAACCCCAGCCCGTATCACTTGCTCTTTCTGCAGTGAAAGGGGCGATACAGGGGAGCCAGCAGATGCAGAACAGGCAAGGGGTGGTGCTGATGGCTGCTGTGGCATGAAGCATGTGGGGGGACTGCCACACCGACACGTTTTACTCAGCAAAAGCACTCAAACCCAGTGAGGAACTGGAGGTGTTACTGGTGAAGATCACCAGCTCACAAGGGATCTGCTCCCTCCAAATGAGGACTGTAAAAAGGCAGCACTTGCACTCAGCCTGTGGAAATCCCAGCTGCCCAAACGCCCTCCAGCCTTTCTTCCTTCCCTAAAACCAGCTTTCGCGCTCTCCCAGTGAGCAGGACGGTACCAGCACCCGTAAAAATGGAAGCGCTGAAAGGCCGATGGAAACTGGGAGATCTACAGCTGCTGGGAAAGTCCTCACGTGCAGAGCTGCAGAGCTCCAAGCACAGAGATAAGTCACAGGCTGGAAGACGGTCGCAGGGAAACGGCTCTACAGAGGGAAGGCAGCCAGGGCAGATGCGCGGTCGGGCTGCTGGCACAGTGACGTACGAGTGTGGGAACAGCGGCGTAACCAGAGAACCCTCATCCCAAAGGGCACTGAGAACTCCAGGCTGTGTCTGCACCTGCATCCCCCTGGGGGGAATTCTGCCAGACGAAGAGCATTTCTACATCTCTCCTTTGAACCCTCACACCTGCCTCCCAGCCCAGCAGGGCCCTACCCTGCGCTGTCCCCCACGCAGTATTTCAGGTAGGCTCACTCCTGGCACCTGCACAGCACCCGGGTGGAGATGAGAGTGAACCCAGCCCACCCAAACTGAAAATAGGGTTAGAAAAACCTGTTCTCACTTCAGGGCCGGGTCATCCCGGCAACAAGGACAGCGCTCGGGTGTGCAGTTACGGCAGCCACAAACACTACCGCCCGTTGCCATGAGCTCGGCTGCCCGGCGGGGCACCTCCCAGCACGGCACTGGGGTGTCGAGGAGCGCCCGTGGGCTCAGGACACACAGAAGGGTCACACTCTCTGCGCACAGCCCCCCCCGATGGGGTCAGATCCGGCTTTCCGCTGCGCAGGTCAGGAGCTGAAGTCATTCGCTCGAAGGCTTTAGTGTAATTTGTACAGGATCTGCTTCTCCAGCTCCAAATGCAATTACTGGTGGCTGCCAGCTCAGCCCCACTCAAGCCAGGGGGTTCCGCAGGGTCCAGCGCAGCATCCACCTGCCAGAACGACTTTGTGTAGATGCAGACTCCAGGCTCAGAAACCCTCCACTCTCATCCCACAGCTGACCTGTTCTGCTCCTCTCCCTGTGTTCCAGCTGCACTGGAGAGGTCTCTGCACTGGCAGCACCGGTTATCCCCAGTCACTTGCTCCGAGCCATATCAGCCAGTCAGTGCCACAAGAACTACTCTGTCACCACCAGCAGGACCCTGTTCCAGAGGGATTTATTCCCAGGTATCGCACAGCTACTTCAATTACTCAGTTATTGCACTTTAAATCTCACGAACAACCCAGCTCCAGAAGACAATCAGCATTAGGGGAGGGGAGGGCAGCCTGTCCTTCCCACCCACTGGTGCCAGGGCAAGATGCTCCGTTTGGAACTACTGAAGCAAGAGATTTGTGGGGCCAAGGCAAAGGGCAGCACCACGGGGTGAAACTGGAGCTGGCTGTAAACACCAGACTGGTATTTCTGGGTGTCAGCCTGCAGCAGTACCACAGTACCAGCCTGATTTAGGATTCTGGGTGCCGTCCTGGCACATTTCCAGGGCAGACCCCACAGCGGTGCCAGGACATGCAGCCCCCTATCAGGATTTATAGCTGATGTGAAGGAGGGAATCAAAGGGCTGGGCAGCATCCCCGAGGAGAGTGGGCCTGGACCCTGAGGGCCGTCATTACCAGTCTATCAATGTCCTCAAAGTCTTTGTGAGCACAAGGTCTGCTGCAGCGCCCGTGGCCTTTCTACAGTAACAGCTGATAGCATCGATTCTGGGGCTTTCGATCCATTTGTCCTACACGTTTGCAAATAAAAACAGAACTGAAAGGAAAGGCAGTTCCTGGCTGCTAGAGGACGTGGGCACCTTGGCGGCACTGACCTGAACTTGCCCGAGATGCCACCTCCGAGCCCAGGCATCACCTAACCCCCAGGGCCTCTCCTTGGGGCCCCCCAAGGCCACATTAACCCATCAGAGCCAGCACTGAACACAAGCTGTGAGCAAACGGCCTCGGTAACAGCTCTGGTGAGCAGGAGATTCCCTCACAGCAAAGAAACCCCCCGGCCACACTCACTGCTCCACAGGCTGGGGGCACAGCAGCAGATGAAGAGCCGGTGAGTGAGGCTGCAGGTCTGGCTCTAGGAGAGCAGCTGCTGGAGCTGAGCAACGTGGAGATGCTCAGAGCCTGTAACTGGAAGGTGCGAGGGAGCTGTCAGCGCCATCAACAGAACGGCAATTGCTGTTTAAAAATTAACCTCCTTTTTTGTTGCCCCATTGTTATTCCCCTTTTAATGTCAGGATGAGCAAAACAGAGATTACTTAGCCCTGTTCGCCCACAGGGAAAAGGCAGCTTCGCTGCAAATGAGCACAGGGCTGGCAGCCCTTGGGCTCAGCACTCGCTTCTGCCTGTTGTCCAGCAGGAGCAGGGAGGGGATTGTCCCCCTGGACTCAGCACTGGGGAGGCTGCACCTTCAGTACTGGGGCCAGTTTGGGGCACCTCAGGAAAAGGGAGACATCGATGGGCTGCAGCGAGGGCAGAGGAGGGCAATATTGCTGGGAAGGGCCTGGAGAATCCATCTGATGGGGAGAGATGGAGAGAGCTAGGGCTGGTTAGTTGGAGGAAGAGAAGGCTGAGGGGAGACCTCATCGCTCTCTACAGCTCTCTGAAAGGACACTGCAGAGATGCTGGTGCTGGGCTCTGCTCACAGGTCAGTAGCCATAGAAGCAGAGGGAAGGGCTTCCAGCTCCACCAGGGGAGGGTTAGACTGGCCATCAGGAAGAAATTCTTCCCAGAGAGAGTGGTCAGGGGCTGGGATGGGCTGCCCAGGGTGGTGGTTGAGTCCCCATCCCTGGATGTGTTTAAAAGTCGCTGAGATGTGGTGTTGGGGATGTGGTTTAAGGGTGACCTTGTAGAGTGGGGTTGGTGGTTGGACTCTGATCCCGGGGGTCTTTTCCCGCCTGAGTGATTCCATGATTCTGTCCTGGGGGACCAGGGCAATTCAGCCAGGCCAGGTCCTCCACCCAAAGCCCTGTGCCACCTCTTTCACTGCCGTTTTCCAACACAACTCCACTTCTCCACTGCCACCAGAGTGGCCACCTGCAAGACTACTGTTGAGGGAACAACCACCCAGCCCCCCCTACAGTTTTTGGCTGCTTCCCATTGTCCCCATTTCCTCAAGGTCGGAGCCCTGTGAGATGCTGTCTCTAGTGTGTGGTGCCACTTCTTTCACTTCCACCCCAAACTGTCAGCTTCAGTCCTGGCCAACAGGCTCTGCTGGAGATCTCCTGATCCCCAGTGCCCACAGCAGAGGACACAGGTCTGTCATCCCTTCCGACACCAGGGCTTACACAGCTCCTCTCAGCTCCACACACAGACACCCAACCCTCCTGCAGCCCATCACTTGGAGAATCCCCTTTGTAGGAGGGAACGGGAAGAATCCCAGGCTCAGAGACAACTCACTCAAGGCTCAAAAAGTGTGTTTTCTTCACATTTATCCCATAAAGTCAAAGGAAAACGAAGCTCTGGCACCCTCAGCTAATCACACAACACTACAGGGAACCCTCCCAGCCCTGCCTGGTTTGGGTCTTTTGCTGTGAGCAGGCTCAGGAACTGGCCAGGTGCCCTTCCCTGTGCTCCCCCTGCTCACCAGGCAGCTGCACCTGCTGGGAGCCGCACTGCACGGGTGGACAATGAGAGAACACACTGCCCAGCACCAGCACCCTCCTTCCCCCAGGGTGGAAGCAGTCACAGGCATTTTGATTGTGGGGGTGAGAAGCCTGTCGGTGATGTGGTGGTGAACACAGAGCTCATTTTCCAGTACCTTCCCTACAAGCTGTCTCTTTTGGAATTCTCCTTGGAGCCCAGAGAGGAGCTTTGAAGAGCTGCTGCAAAGCCCTGATGGATGTGTCTGTGGGGTCTGCAGGGCAGCCAAAGGGGCCAGGTGAGTCCTGCCAGGAAAAAAGCCCCTGTGAGGAGGAGGTAGAAGCAGGGCAGACTGGCCTGGTCGTCCTGGGTTGTTTGTTGCTGGGTCTCCCTTGCTCCAGAAATTCCAAATGAAGCAGTTTCCTAAGGCAGGTCAAGCTGAGAGCATAAACAGCAGCAGCATGTAAATACCCTCAATATTCTCCACTGCACCATAAGGAGAAGCAAGAGCAGTCAGCTAGGAGGGGGAACAGTGCAGAGGTGACTTTGGGACCAAAGGAAAACTCAGAACAACAGGGCTAGAACCTGCAGTGTCCCAGGAGACCTGGCCCTGCTTGGCTTGCAGGGACCTTCCTGTGCCCTGCTGTCTGGAGCTGAGCCATGGGGCTGCCTGGTCTGGCCTCGCTCTCTCCAGGGAAGGTCCAAGAGCTGCCGGCACCACCCGGTCCCCGTCCTGTTGGAGCCGAAGCAGCGATCGATGCTGACTGCACTCACCGCCCCAGCGAGGGAGAGCGGCTGGAGCAAACGCAGTGATGACAAGTGCTCGGGCAGCACTTAAGAAGGAGCATAAGGAACAGTCTGAGAGGATGAGAAATTGGATTT
This sequence comes from Phoeniculus purpureus, assembly GCA_028565055.1. Classification (NCBI taxonomy): domain Eukaryota; kingdom Metazoa; phylum Chordata; class Aves; order Bucerotiformes; family Phoeniculidae; genus Phoeniculus; species Phoeniculus purpureus. The sequence goes on along the minus strand of JAOXOE010000765.1, from coordinate 15,127,499 downwards.
TAAGCCCATCAGGCAGCGTGTGGCCGTGACAGGCCCTCCTGGGGTTTGCTCATCCCCTCCTGCACCAGAGCTGCGTTGGGTGGGTGGGTGCATGCACACAGCTGGTGATGCTCAATGAGAGGCTGCTGAGCTCTTCCACTGCCAGCACCCTAGAAGATGCCTGGGTCTATGAATTCCTGATGTGCAGAGATGTTTCCAGCACTAGTGCAGAACATGGGGAGAAGCACAATATCACACACCCCATGTGAAAGGGATGTTCTCCACACGGATCACAGCACTCCTGCGGGAGGGTAGTTTGCATCTCTGTCTCTCCCTGAATGAGAAAGCACCAGCTTAGCAACAAAAGCCATGGACACACCACTCCAGAAGAGCACAGCTTTCCATAGCCCTTGTCCTACACCAGCAGCTAACACCGGCAGGTACCGTGGCAGGGAGCTGATGATTCCCTGATTTTCCAGGCTCCTTAAGCCCATGATAAAGGCACATGCCAGGGGTCCACTGCCTGCAGCCAGCGGCAGCAGCTGTTCTCCCTCGCTGGCTGGGCGGGTAAAGCCCACAGGCAGCACTTCTGCAGTGTGTCACCGGGAAACACTGATCCTGGGGCTAAGGGAAGGCTGGTGGAGCAGCAGATCAGCTCCAAACCCAGAGGTGTGGAGCAAATGGCTCCATCCATCAACTCAGCGAAGGAGGTTACCCAGTCAGAGCGAGGATCAGGAAGGAAGGAAGGCTCCCGAAGCCCCAAAAGGACGAGCCCTCCTCCCACACGGGTGGGATGCAGCAGGAACAGAGAGGGAGGCCAGACCCCGCTCGTGCTCCCCTTGCCAAAGCAGCCCAAGGCACACAAAGACCCACGAGGGCCGCTGCCGCTCCCCATCTGCCCACCCAGCGCCGCCTCCGCAGAGCGGCGTGAGCTGATACGCTTCCCATCTCCTCTGCAAACACTGATAGATAGCAGCCCCGGTACATTTTGTCCTTGTGCATCGCTCAGAATTACTTGGGCATGACATTTATTTCCGCGGAACACAAACAGCATGTGGAGGAGGGGGGAGCCACCAGATCCACTCTGTACTTTGGATTCCATTTTATCCTGAAGACTCTGTCCAACACCACCACCCTGGGCTGTGGTGGGTTTTTTAACTGATCGTTCTGAAAAATGTAAAAACCTCTACTTTTTCCCCTTCAAATTCGCGGATGATACAGTCAGCAGTAAAAAAGCTTAGGTTTGCTCATCATCATCAAGAAGCATTTGAGTGACAGAGTCAAGTTAAAGAGCCCTTATTAGCACATGAAAGGACATAAAAGGGCCAAACAAAAGCGGAGATTTAGGTGCCTCAAACACAAACACCCCAAATAAACCAACCCCCGGTGCTGGCAAAGCTCCTCTCGGGATAGCCAGCTCCGGAGAGAGAAGAACCCTCCTCCTTCTCCACAGAGTCTTCAGGTGTCAGCTCTGCACCAGCCACATCTCCAGCTATTTGTGAACAAACAATCTGCTCCTTTTGATGCCACTGGGGACCCCTCCTGTGCTGATAAAACCCTCGCTGAAACGTCCAGGCTCAGCAGTTCCGTGCTGAGTCAGCTAGTCTTCATCTCCTCCTGCCATTCCTGCTGCGGGAACACACTGCCTCCCTCCAGCCAAGGAGTAGGACAAACACCAGGTGAGAACCCCCAGCAAGGAAAGTCACAGCATCACAGAACATGAGAGATTGGAAGGGACCCCGAAAGATCATCCAGTCCAATCCCTCTGCCACAGCAGGATCCCCTAGATCCAGTCACACAGGAACAGCTGTGGTCTCCCCAGGGCAGAGCAGACGGGGAGGAGAACCTCTCTCAGTCTGCTAACCGCCCCCCTTCTGATCCACCCCAGGATGCTGTTGGGCTTCCCTGCTGCAGGGTACCCAATAGGGAAGACCAAGCCTAAGGAGAAGCTGCTAAATAAATTCAGAGAGAGGAAGAAAAACAGGAAAGTGATAGAAAAATCACCTTTTGCTCCTCTCGAGTCCTCCTGAAGGAGCTCTGTAGGCAGAGCAGAGCAAAGCAAAGGCAAGAGGGCCACATTCAGTTTTAAGGAGATGTAAGGCCTGATGTTCCTAATGGATCATCACACTTGAAAATAAACCCGATCAGATGTGTGCAGCTGAGCTGCATCCTGTTACACCAAGAGCTTTTAGAGCTGCCCTTCCGCACGCCCATTAGAAATCCATCAAACAATCGCCAGCTGCGTCAGAGCCTTAACCTCAGACTGCATAACCTGGGGAGAAATTCATGACCCAGCTGTAGCTGCCTACTTCTTAAAGGTATTTTAATAGTCTGTTGGGCTGCCTTGTGTCCTCCCACTCGCATTTCCAGGACACTGAGGTGCCCAAACCTCTATGGCTGGAGCTCCAGTGCTCCCCACACACACTTTTGTACGTTGATGACATCCCGACTTAACAAGGAGAGGACCTGGTGCCATCAGGGACTCCCTTACACATTCTGGCTGGGCTTTCTTATTCCACTAGCCCTAACCCATCTCACAAGCTTTTGTCTCACCAAAGATAAGCCTGACCCCATCATGTCCCAATTATAGGATGTGAGAGCTCAGTGACCCTGAGACACAGCTCCTGACCACCCCAGTGGTGGGATGTGAGAGCTCAGTGACCCTGGGGGGCAGGTCCTGGCCACCCCTGCCCCAGTGGTGGGATGTGAGAGCTCAGTGACCCTGGGAGACAGCTCCTGGCCACCCCAGCCCCACACAGAGCTGCCTCCCCTGCGCTGCTAAAAGGCCCCAGTTTTCCTGGAGGCACAGAGCAGGGTCCCACTTTAATTCCAGCGCGTGGATCAAATAATTGTTTGGATTTAATACTGCGTCTACGTGTTGGTGATTTGCATTTAAATGTGTTGTCAGAGAACTTCCAGCAATCCTTAATAAGACCAACCATTTGCATTTTAATGTGCACTTAGGAACGTCAAGAAATCTTTTCATGTGAATCGTGTTAGCTGAGCAGCCTTGGAGCTGGAGGGGAACCAGGGCTGCTGAATTGCTAAGGGTGATCCTAACTAAACTACTTTTCCTGAGACAGCCCAGCCTTGCTTGGGAAAAAACCCACCTTGCTCACCAAAGTGTGGTTTATGGGGGGAACTGGAAGAGCTGGAAAGGTTGGAGAGACCGAGGCTGGTGCAGAGAAGAGTAAATCACTGCAGGCTCTGCCCCCCTCTCCCCCAAGAGCACTTCGGCAGAGCTTGTCCCTGGTGGGCAAAGACCTGCAGAGGTGACTGTGAGTATGAAGGGCCTTTGCTGAGGCTCACAGATCCTAGAGCTCTGTCAGTTCAGCTGGGTAGCTGCTCACTCCAGTCACCCTACAAGTTAAGGAACCAGTAGCTTGTCTTCCATGTCAGAAGCGAAGACAGACAAAAGCACGGGTGGGTTGCTCCCCATTCTCAACACAACAAATACTTTAACCTCCTTGTGACTCTCTGGTCTCTTTCGAGCACTTTGGAATAGCTAAGCTGTGCAGCTCTAGTTTCTCTTCAGGTCACAAGGCAGCCCTCCACTCCTCTAATCAACGCACTGCAACCCATCAGATTACTGGGAAAAGGGCACAGTGAGACTGGGAAGAGATCGTGAGAGTAGCAAACAGAAGAAATCTTCACAAGAGCTGAAACTAGAGACAAGCCCAGACCAAAAAAAGGGACAGAAAAGTCCTCACAAATCCCAGCCCTCCCCAGTCTAACAGGCCATCTCCCCACTGAGTCACAACCCAGAAGCAGTCTCCTCCCCACCACAGCAGCCCTTTCTGGCCAAGCCTTTACCCACAGAGGGACACATTAACCACATCCTGCAGCCTCCAGGCAACTGCCGGTGCCAGCCGGGGGCTGACCCACTTAAGCGCCAAACATACTCGACATGCAGAAAGCCCGACCGATCACAGAGTTCAGCTGTGCTCCGAGCATCAAGCTTCGTTGCTTGTGTTATGGGAGCATACAGAGCATCCAGGCTCCACAAAAAGCCCCAGCAAGTCTAAAATAAACCAGCCAAAACCTCACATGGAAATACTCGGAGCTGCAGAGAATCCCACATCCCACCTGCAGCCCCAGTCTTACCTTCAGTCCTCACATGTCCCAGCACATCAGTCCCAGGGCTCAGCTCTGCAGGTAAATGGGCTGGACTGGAAACCACAGCTGCCCCAAACCAGACTATCGTGGGCAGCAGGGGCTGTTTCCAGTTGATAGATGAAGACAGGCTCATCACTGGCAACAGGTGGAGGAACTCAAGAGACTGTCACCAGACTGAGATCAGCTCTTTTGGGCCCAAGAAATTACTTGCAGCTGAGGTGATGCCAGTGGGACACAGGAAGGCTGCCCTGCTGCTGAACAGATGCAAGGCTGAGGAGTTTATCAAAAATAAATTACTTTAGCAAGCAAAGGTGATTATTTTTGGCAAACAACTTGTTCCCTAATGACGTTCTCTTCAGTTCACATAACTTCACTGGGACCCAGTGACTCCTCACCCTCACGGTGGCTGCTGGCACAGGCGAGGGATGGCCGCGAGCACGGAGAGTGCCACAAGCACTCTGAGCTTAGTGAGGAACTGGGGAGCTCAGATCCAGCCTCCTCTGCCTCCTCTCGCAGTCTGAGCTGTGCTGGAACGCAGACCATGCCCGCCCCGTGCACACGAAGGTGTCCCCACGTCTCTGCTGCTCTCAGACACCAACAACACTCCTGGCAGCAAACCTGCCGCTGCCGCCCAGCACAATCACAACTTTGGAAACTGCAATTAGCCGAGTGTGCGAGGAGACAGCCCAGTAATTGGAGAGAGGCGAAGCGGAGGCTTCCGAGTCTCAATTATCTAGCCCGTAATTGCGGCACGAGGAAGAGTGTTTGTTTGTTTACTCGGTGTGGGGTCACCTGCTGCTTCCGTTGAACAAAGCTGTCACTGGTTTGGAGTGGAACGGGCTTCTGCTGCTTAAGCCAATTATTTTCTCACCGGAGATCAGACCATCAATAAAAATGAACAAACAGGCCAGTTCCTGATCAGCTGAAATGCTGGTTGTGTGGGGTTTTCATCACGGGCTTCGCTGCAATAAACAAAGACAACATCCCTTGCGCCTCAGGGCTGCCAGCTGGAGAGGGACTTCTTACCAGGGACTCCAGGGACAGGGTGAGGGGGATGGGTTCAGGCTTAGAGAGGGGAGACAGAGATGAGATCTGCAGCAGAAATCCCTCCCTGTGAGGGGGCTGAGGTGCTGGAATAGGTGGCCCAGGAAGGCTGTGGCTGCTCCATCCCTGGCAGTGTCCAGGAGCAGATTGGATGAGAGTATCACCCTGTCAAGGGTGAGAGGTGTCCCTGCCCACTGCAGGGGGTTGGAGCTGGATGAGCTCTGAGCTCTCTTCCAACCCAACCCAGCCTGTGATTCTATGATTCTGGTGCCTCTTAAAGACCTGCTAACCCATATCCCACTCCCCATTTCAGAAGCTGATGACAACCCTTAGGGAAAGCCTACAGGCCCGTCTCCAACACCCAGTAACAAGTAGTGGAGGAGCAAACACGGTCACGAGGGTCCTAGTGAAATCATGTTAGCAGTGCTCGTGCCCTGGGCTTAGCATCCTCCCCACCCCACAGACACCATGAGGTTCCCACCCATGTACTCAGGACCTCGTGGTGAGCTGGTGTCAGGGCTGAGGAGCAGGGGCTCGTCACGGGGACTGGGTCTCCTCCGGGGACATACGGGAAGCGTCCCTGTACCGCAGAAGGGACTGTTTCCGATGGGGTTACATCCCAGTGGACGTGCTCAGAACAGCTCAGTGAAGCTGTGACTCCTGCTCAGCCAAACAGCTCCTGGCACCCCGTGTCTGTCTGAATCCATCAAAGCCGGCGGTGAGTCCTGTGTCACTGCGCCGGGCTGGCAATGGGGGACGATGGAGCGAACCACGACAGGCAGAAACACGGCCAAGCGCCCCAGCGCACACACAGGCAGCTCTGGACTGCATCTCCAGAGAGGAGAAAGAGAAAAGGGGTTAGATTAAAAATGCAGCTGTGTGCAAGAGGCTGTGGGCCCCTGCCTCCCTGCAGCCCCCAGCTCCTACCCCATGTGGGGAGCACAGCAGTGCCAGGGCAGGGTACCTCATTACACCTGAGTAGAGCCTGGGGGGCAGCTCAGCCTGGAGAAAAGGAGGCTGAGGGGAGATCTTATTGCTGTCTGCAACTGCCTGAAGGGAGAGTGTAGAGAGGTGGGGATTGGTCTCTTCTCCCCAGTCACCAGCCATAGGACAAGAGGAAATGGCTTCAAGTTGCCTCGGGGGAGCGTGAGGTTGGCCATCAGGAGACATCTCTTCCCTGACAGAGTGCTCAGAGGTTCCAACAGGCTTCCCAGGGACAGGGGAGCTGCTGTCCCTGGAGGGGTTCTGTGCCCTGGGGAACAGGGTTTAGTGGTCAGAGTGGGGTTGGGTTGATGGTTGGACTGGGTGATCTTACAGGTCCCTTCCAACCTTAACGAATCTGTTAACAATTCCATGACTCTAGAAATAATAACTTGAATAAAAGTGAAAGTAAAATTTAAAATAAGGGATCAATCAAGCACGAACTGGTCCCATGGAGAGGACAGGGTGGGAACAGCCTTTCCTGAAAGGCTCTTGAGCAATCCCCGGCTCAGGCCATGCATATTTATGCTCCCGGAATTAGAGCGCTGCAGTCAGGAAATTGATAACCACGCTCCGGCCCGGAACGCTGTTTACATAAGCAGTGAGAAGCACAAACAATCCAACACCTAATAACCTTACGCAAAGCCGTTTGAGAAGAAATATGATTTTCCCTAACGAAACATTCTTTAAGGTTTAAGTTAATCCCTTCTCTTCAGTTGCCTCATCCCTTGGGCATAAGCACATTAAAGCTCTGACGGTCTGCACGAGCAGGGGAAGGCATTACACTGCCATTATCAATACAAACCAATTTAAAACGCTCCCAATATTTAGAGAAGAGCTGCGGCGTGACTGCAAACACCAGTTCTGATCACTTTTTCAAACAATATTTAATCTGTCCTACAGCCAGGGGCCACACAAAAGCTGCATTTGCAAGCAAAGCACCTGCTGGGGTGGGGGGAACCTGCAGCGGATGCTGCAGCTCAGCAAACCTGCCCTCACCAGGAGTTCACCTCTAACACCTTCACCTTTTTAGAAACCCTCATTAGGTCACAGAATCCCAGAACATGAGGGATTGGAAGGCACCTCGGAAGATTATCCAGTTCCATCCCCCTGACACAGCAGGATCACCTAGATCCAGTCACACAGGAACAGGGCCAGGAGGGTTTGAAATGGCTCCAGACAAGGAGACTCCACAACCCCCCTGGGCAGACCCTGCCAGGGCTCTGGCACCCTCACTGCCAACAAGGTCCTTCTCACACTGATGGGGAACCTCC
>JAOXOE010000765.1:15103858-15120005 GCA_028565055.1 Phoeniculus purpureus | reverse complement strand
AGAGAAGGAGACTCCACAACCCCCCTGGGCAGCCCCTGCCAGGGCTCTGGCACCCTCACTGTGAAGAAGGTCCTTCTTATATTGATGTGGAACCTCCCCTGTTCCAGCTCACACCCGCTGCCCCTTGCCCTATCATTAGCTCCACAGCTTCTCTTGGCCTCTGTGATGGAGCAAAGAGTCGCTGAGACCCCAGTGAGCCCCAGCGTGGTTAACATTGAGGCTTCAGGGGTGAGTCTGGACTCAACGGCAAAAGCACGTCTTGTGAGGTGTCCAACGACTCCACCTTGCTACATGAGCCTGACAAGATTTACACCACCCTCTACCTAATTATTACCGGAGAGGCTGCTGAAAGCCTTGGCATGTTTTTTATTGGCCCTAGCGGGAAACAATCCATTCTAAAATGGAAATGAACATAACGTCTGCCCAGGCTGCTCCCGCGAGCTTTCTGGGTTAGCAGTACTGTAGTTACAAACCCTACACCACGGCCTGTGCTTCCCAGCATCAATTCCTGCGCGAAAGAACACCAGCAACGTGTTCCCTCACCACTCACTGCAGGATACGGAGTGAATGAGCCAGGTTAGGGGAGGCAGCCAAAGCACTGCCAGGCACGTACAGCTCGAAGACGTAGCCCGTATCCCTTCCCTTCCTGATCGATGGAACTTCGCGGGCATGTTCGCTAAATTTAATTAAGTCCTGTTGCCCAGGAAATCTATGGGCAGTGTTTGCTCACCAGGATTTATTTACTCCCTGTCATGGAGCTTTCAGCCTCCACCCAGAATATTATTGGCTTCTGCTGCATTTTCAGCCGCAGTAGAGCAGCTCTTCCCAAATGGGATGGGGGAAGCTTTGCTCTTCTTTCCCTTGCTACGGGTTTTGACTGTCTTCTCATAGAGAAAACCCATCACTGTGTTCAGATGCCCTCCGAGCGTGACACTGCTCCTTCCAGAGCCACCAGCAGAGGCTGGAAAAGAGAGCTATGAATAGATGAGAGTCCACTGCGCTGCCTGCAGAGCCGTGAGAGCCTCTCTGCCCCCAGACTCAGCCCGGTCCCCATCCTGGTGTGGCTGGCCTATGAATACACAAACTCAGACCTCTGTCCTACTGCAAATGGGTCACAGGGGTCAGGACTCATCTTGCGGCCAGGGAACAGCCCAGCCCCAGACTGGAGCTCTGCATCCTGTGGCTGCTCTGGCATGGTCAGGCTGCAGAGGTGCCTGGGGAGAGGCAGGAGAAGGGATCACCCTGCCCATGAGAACAAGACTTGGCTGCTAACATTCCACCTGCTCTGCACCCACCTCACTGGGAACATGGGAGCTGCTGGTGGAGAAGAAAGGAGGCAATTACTGAGCTTCAAATGGATCACCTCCTCTAGGCTTTCAAGTTTCAGCACAGCAAAGGTTGCTCTGACCTCTTACATCCAGACAATCGGTAAACAGTGATGCTTCCTAGGGACAAGTCAAGGGGTTTGAGTATTTAGAAGTGGAAGTAAATTAGAATAGGGTTTGATTCCCCCATTAATGCCCTCCAGTAGAGCTCAGCAGGATGCAGAATGCCATGAACTGCCCAATCCCATAGCTGGGAATTCTGGTTTACCTTTATAATGGGAAGTAGAGTGCTCTGTCACCTACTTCTGACACCACAGAATCACAGAATGACAGGGGGGATTGGACTGGGAGATCTTTCGATGTCCCTTCCAATCTCTAATGTTCTGTGATTCTGTGGATTGGAAGGGACCTTGAAAAATCATCCAATCCAGTCCCCCTGCCACAGCAGGATCCCCCAGATCCAGTCACACAGGAACATGGCCAGGAGGGTTTGAAACGTCTCCAGAGAAGGAGACTCCACAACCCCCCTGGGCAGCCCCTGCCAGGGCTCTGGCACCTTCACCGGGAAGAGGTTCCTTCTCAGATTGATATGGAACCTCCTGTGTTCCAGCTCACACTTGGTGCCCCTTGTCCTATCATTGGGTGCCCCTGAGCAGAGCCTGGCTCTTCTCACCCTTTCTATTCCAAGTCAAAACAGGGTGACAATACAGTCCTGGGAGGGAAGGGGTTTATTTCTGCTCTTCTATCACGACAAACACCCAAGCCAGAGCCCAGAGCAGTTACTGTCGCTACCAAACGCCTGTCTTTAGGAGAACATGTGCCAGTGGCCATTGAATTCTGAAAGCAGGAGCCCCCCAGCCTGGGATGGAACTGGTGAACTGCCTGAGCAGGCTGAGCAGAGAAGTCCAGTGCACCTGTGTGGAGAAGACTGGTCTCTTCCCAGCAGTGCGGATGCCACTGGTTTGTGGAAACTCTTCCCACAGACCAAACCTAGAGCAGCCATTCAACTGATCTGCAGGAAACGGCACCTTCTGTCTCCTGCCCTCACCCACCAGCCTCGTGCACACAACAGCTTCTTTAACCAAATCTCCACTGGTGATGGCGATTTCACCCGCATCCTTCTTTAAATGCTCCTTGTCAGAGTGCGACAGGGCAGCTGTCTGCCTGCTCTGGCCTGGTGCGAGGGAATGAATTATTCCTCACCTAACACAAGTGCACTGACTCGGGAGAACAGAGAATTTCCTCTCTTGAATGCTCACAAACGAAGGAAACCAAGTACTGACAAACGGCCCTCCCCTAGCTGGGGAGCACTGGGCCAGTAACAACACCCTGGCGCTGCTCATTGATCAGGCTGAATGGCACCCAAGGAGATGAGCTATCCGAGCCATGGCTACAAAACCTCTCTGACCAACACATCCTGTGGCTGAAGAGGTGACGGCAGGGTCAGAGACAGTCACCCTGTCCAGGGCGGGAGGACTGACAACGAGGTGCATCCGGCAGAGAAACACGCTCAGGTCGGGGCACGTCGGGATCAAACTGACCCTGCAGGGACCCAACTGGTGAGAAATCATCAACCGTATTTGCAGTGGTGACCTGTGGGGAAGGCACAAAAATACTGAAATAAGGACATCAAGTGCATTTGCTGTGTCAAACAAGGAGCACTCCTGCTCTCAGTGGGACCCCAGGGCACACACTGTGTCAGGGCAGGCAGCAGCTCAAGGACAACGAGTGCCCAGACAGATCCGCACTGTGGTGGCTGCTGCAGCTCTGCTGCGCTCAGCAGAGCTGGTGTCATTAACCTGAGCTCTCCATATTTACTCTTCTGCCTGTAAATACAACATTAACATTAAATATTAACAATAAAGGTAATAAATAATCTAATGAATGGTGTTATTGAGGCATATAAATGGCATTACTGCTGACCACTGCTGGGCCACTAATTCAGACACACAAATCCCTCTGTAATCCTGTAAGAGGTGGGGTTTTTTCCCCACAATGACTCTGCCTCATGGTACCCAGTGAAAAGAACCAGGGACCCTCCCGAGGAGCAGCTCCCTGCACTGACTCTGATGATCCCCTAAGAACCAAGAGAGAAACTCACAGAAACCCAAAGCCAACAAACTCTTACAATAATCAGCAGCTCTTCAAATTCCTCCCCAGTGACTTTTGCAAGCAAGGAGGTGTCAGATCTCCAGTGGAGGGTCCTCAGTTTGGCAGGGGCCATCCTGGTCCTCTGTGGAACAGAACGCGGGACCTTCCCACACCAAAACTTCTGAGCTGACAGTCAGTCAGTAACGTTCCCTGTGCAGGAGCCCAAGGAAACCCTCTCTCAAGCTCTCTGACAATATGCTTTTTGCTCAGTCAAGCTCTGCTCTGGGCTTGTGGCTTTGAGAATATTTCAAGTGCAGAATTCAGTCACAATCAGCATGTTCCACCGGGTTCTATTTCAGCCTGATTTCATTCTGGGGTAAAAATACACTCTGGTTCACTTTGATGGAAATGCAATCTGAAGTCTGGAAATGCATCTCCTCCAAAACAGACAGGGAGACAGCTTGGCTCTCCAGCCCCTAAGAGCAGACCTGGGTCGCCACTGCCACCACAGCCTTTGCTCAGAACAGCAGCGAGGGCCTCCCTTGGGCTGCTGCGCCCTTCAGAGTGAGTCTGTTCTTCAACCCAAACCTCAGCTTCACCCTCCTGTTCGAAAATAAAGGTTTGGGGATAATGCAGTCACTGTTCACCCAACCCCTGTGTGGACCTGAAGGCTCTTGGTTTCGAGGTTTTCAGGATGCAGGACCAGAGTGCTCTTCACTGCACTTTCAGTAGAGGAATTTCTAGCTGCCTTAGCAGGTAATCAATGAGCTCCTATAAATCACTGATCGCTTTGCTAGCAGATACACAAGGAACATTTTTAACGCTACTGATTTATGAAGCAGCTTCCTGAGTCCAACCGGTTAGTCCAGCTGCAGAGTGCTCAGACCAGCGCTGGGACTTTGGGCAGAAATGTGTTTAACATGAGTGAGAGTCAAGAGGAAGCGGTCGGCAGGATCAGGCTCTAATCGGATGGGTTATATTTATGGGCATTTCAGCAAAGGTTACACCCGGCGATTGAAATGGAGGAGGTATTCTCACAGCTCTTGACTTGGCCCTTTCCTTTAAACGCTATTAGAGAAGCAATTTAATGAGCTCATTTGGGAAGGCTAAGAAAAGCAGCCTACACGGTAGGGCCATGGCCAGCGCACTGCTGATCATCCTGCTGTGTTTATCCGGATCCTACTAGCACAGATAAAGCCAAGGGCTGCTCATTCCAATAGATAAGGAAATAAACACCAGTTCCTGTGTGCACCAGGGACAGGAGCCGTTACCTGTCCCAATAAGCTTCTATATCCCACTGTACTCACCACATCTGGATCTTTATGGACTTAAGAGGCATCACGGATGTTCACAGAATCACAGAACAGAAGGAATTGGAAGGGACCTCAAGAGATTAACCAGTTCAATCCCTCTGCCACAGCAGGATCCCCTGGACCCAGTCATTAGGGATTGGAAGGGACCTCGAAAGATCATCCAGTCCCAGGGAGATGCTCCCCTCCCTCCATCATCCCTGTGGCTCTGCACTGGGCTCTCTCCAGCAGCTCTGTGCCCTTCTGGAACTGAGGGGCCCAGCACTGGACACAATACTCCAGATGTGGTCTCACTAGGGCAGAGTAGAGGGGGAGGACAACCTCTCTCGATCTCCTAACCACTCCCCTTCTGATGCACCCCAGGATGCCTTTGGCCTTCTTGGCCACCAGGGCCCATTGCTGGCTCCTGTCCATCCTGCTGGCCACCAGGATCCCCAGGTCCCTTTCTCCTCCACTGCTCTCCAACAGATCAGTCCCAGCTCCTCCCAAACCATCAAAGTACCATGTTCCCTTCCACATGCAGGTTGGAAAAGCAGAGCTCTGCTGCTCCGCAAGTACTTGGCTCAGCATTTGGAGGCACCATCACAGCCACGATGGTTTATTGATTTCTTGTGCTGCAGCACTAAGTTGAGCAGGTTGTCTGAATGTAGCTGAGGAAAACACTCAAGCAAGATCCTTTGGACTGTCCAGCTCACTGTCACCACAGTGACAACTCTAGCCCTTCCACCAAGTGAAACTCACTTCAGTCTATTTTCTTCCTCTGGTTTCCTAGAGCTGCTCTTGCTCTTTGCAAAGATGTAGTTGAGACTGTGCTCCTTGTCTCCACATTTACTGCACGTTAGCCTTGAACTTGAAAAGCCGAAAAAAAAAAGAAGAAGAAACTGAGAAAATGTTGTGGTTACAAATTTAAACAAATCCAGGATGGCTGGGGAGAGAGAGCCCAACCTGCTGCAAGGAAGTGCTTGTCTGTGTGTACAATATGTTGCTGATACTCATTGAAAGGCAAATATCTGTGTTGTGTTTTCTTATTTACACTCCCTTCTCCTTCAGATTTTGTTTTCACAAGAACCACAACCACATTTCAGCAAATTCTAAAATAGGCCAGACCCCGCCAGGCTGAATAAAGCTGCAGAAAAGCGGTTGGTGGGAGCCATTCCACAGCCCAGGGACAACAGAGCAGGCAGTCCCTGTTCCCACACCTCCCCGGGACACCCACAGGGGCCCATCTCACCGGCTCACGTCTGCTTTTATTACAGCAAAACTCTTCTCTGATCGCTCAGGCTACCGAAACGCCGCTGTGGGACCTGCTCCTGGAGAACAGCCAGCTCGAGACTGCAGTTGAAAAACATTGATTTGGGTTTTTCTTCCCTAAATGCCAGCCCTCCTTGGTTAATCATTACAGTCTCTCTCTGGATCATGGAGCAGCTGCCTACCCATAGCTGCTGGTCCTGTGGCAGAGCTGGTGGCTGGGCACAGCAAGGATGGGACCACAGTCCTCACCCATGGCCAGGCCCTCACCAGGCTGTTACATGTGAGCATTTCCATTGCCCCCCTGATGCCCACACTGCACAGAGCACACATGCCTCTCTGGACAGCTTGGGAAGGGAGGGAAGGTGCAAAGACCACACCAAATCCCACTGAAGGGATTATTATGACTGGAAAGGACCTCCAAGATCCTCAAGTCCAGTCCTAGGCAGTGCTGATCTCCAATCCTGAACTCAGGGCCTCTTCCACCACAGAAGCCTCCACAGACATGGGACAGAGGGCTGAAAGGTGGGGAGGGCAGCAGGAGTTCTGCCCAGCTGCCATGCGGCACGCTGGCACAGAGAGGATATGTTCACCAAGGTAACAGATCTGTACAACTGTGCTGAACAGCCACCTCAAACGTTCAAGCCGTTGAAGACCACGTCCAAAGTTCCATGACATCACCAGCCATGCCATGAGCAGAGACAGAGGCCAGTACCACAAAGCCATCCTTGCCAGTTCTTGAACACCACCGTTCACACACTGTTATAACGAGCTCTGAGTCCTACACACAACCAACCTCTACACCAGGTTTTGCTTTGGTCATTGGCTGAGCTGGGTCCTTAGGCTGGTCTCACAAGCACATTTGGCACGACTGGCCTCCAAGAAATCAAAGCACTTCTCATCTACTGAACAACTCCACAGTCTGCAGTCTGCCTCAGCAAAACCCAACTGTCACGTGAGGCTGAGCAGAAGAGCAGAGCGCAAGGTCCTTCTGCCATGATCATGCCAACAGCCTCGGCTGCTCACAGCCCCTCTGCCCCCTCAGAGGGTCAGCCTGGGCAGCGAGAGGTTTGCTTGGCAAGACGAACCAGATTCACTGCTGGTGACAGTAACTACCTGGGAACACAAACAGCTCCTGCCAACGGGAAAGGGGCTTGTGTCCCTTGTTGGATTAGCCTGTATCTATTGGGTCAGTTTGATCCTCACCGATGTAAAGGCAGACAATACCAACCACCAGCACACGTGACAGTTTACAGAGAGGAGAGAAGAGCTGATGTTCCTCTTCCACACGCGACAGCCCTGTGGGTGTCTCTGCTGTTAGCCTCATGCCCATCACACAGCCCGTTACGGGTCACTGGTGCATCCATCAGGACAGGGTCTGAGCTCAGCTCACACGCACAGAGCGAGGGGCCACAGCTGGCTGCTCTAATCCCTGATGGATCATCCCATGTACAGGACACCAGGATTATCCCAGCGATACATGTCTGACCACTGGCCACCAGAGTGCATCTGCAGAGGGTATCGCTAGGCATCTCCCTTCCCTCCCACACAGCCCAACCCCAGAGGGTTCATTTATCACAGGCTGATCTGAAACATCCTTCACAGATGTCTCTGCACATGAGCCTCCCAGCAGCAGGCACAAGGCACAGCCAGCCAGCCCTTCTGGCCCAAGCACAGCTGGCCCCAGAGCGAGTGAAGGCAGCACAGGTCCTTCAGCAGACACAGCCCTGTTAATGAGCTCTTGGCTTCCAGAGCTAGTGCCAGGAACATCTCACAGTTCCCTTCAAACATCTGCAGGTGCTTGAGCTGCTCCACACGGGCAGGTGTGAAGTGATCAAGCAGATCAGACCATTGTCCTTGGTTTGCCCATGTTTCCTCAGCCATTGACAGAGGAAGGGCAGGGCCAGCCTGTGGAAATCCCCACACTCCTTCCTGCCATCGAACCGGCAGGAGTTGGACCCCTTTTCCAACTGCTCGTTGCGGGCAAACATTTGGGTTAAACTGAAGACTTGACGCATCTAACAAACTCTCCGTCACTGTGACTTGGTGCTGCTGTCAGTACCCCCATCGTTTCCCTAGTTCTTTCTCTCCAGACTGCGTGTGAATTTTCGCTCTTCTTCCTCTGTCTGCACTTCTATATTTGTTCCTTTTTGCTCAGTCGCTCTGCTCTCCCCCGGCTCTCTTGATCCAGCTGAGCAGAGGGTGACCTGCTCATCATGGGGCCAACCATGCTCCACACTGGAGCTACCCAGGAGTGAAAGCAAAGTGTTTGGTGTGATACCCATGGCAGAGGGTTGGAATTAGATGATCCCTGAGGTCACTTCAAACCTAAACCATTCTCTGATACATTGGAGTCAACATCTCCCTTCTGCACCATGAACTGTTCTGAGAGCTCAGCCACTGGCAAGTAGCGAGAGGAGGGATGTGGCATCAGGGCTGAGGGGCAACAGCAATACACAGACAGGGCTGCTGTGTAACCCATCCCACGCCAGAGCTGGGTTCCCAGCCGCGTGCAGGCCCACACGCAGCCTGGCACGTGGCTGAGCCGCCATCTGAAGCCAAAGCCTTCTCCATTTCCAACCTGTTATTCTGCTCTCCTGGCAATCATGACGCCCACGTGCAGGACTGTCACCCACAGTCCTGGCAACGCTGCAAGACTGGAACCAGGCAGAAAGGGCTGGTCTGTGGGCTACGGGAGGAGGTGAAAAAGAGCATCCTGCTGCCACTGCGACGTCAGGAACAGGGCCAGGCCACAACAGGCTGAGCCAGCCCATCTGCTTTAACGCCCCTCACCCTGCCACAACATCCACCAGATGTTCAACCACACATTTGTGATTCATCCCACCATAAAGGTTGAGAGAACATTTTGAAAGGTAGATCCAAGCACAGGGAATCACCCTCTTCAAAAATGAGAGTGTCTGGAGATGAGGATTTTCTTCAAGATCATGAGAACAACAGGAGACAGGGGGAACCACAAAATGGTTCCAGTCAGAAATCCAACCTTGGCCAGTGTAAGATCAATGAAATTACTCTGATGTCAGACAAACCGGAGGGAAAGAAACTCTGTGAGCAGAACCTCACCTCCTCTCCTCAACTCAACACTGCACAGAGTGCAGGAGCCGGGCTG
The DNA here is from genome assembly GCA_028565055.1 of Phoeniculus purpureus. NCBI lineage: Eukaryota > Metazoa > Chordata > Aves > Bucerotiformes > Phoeniculidae > Phoeniculus > Phoeniculus purpureus. Next base: position 15,110,904 of record JAOXOE010000765.1, on the reverse strand, counting down.
TGCCTCGTGCCTGCCCACCACGCTGGAGCTGCCGTTCAACGCTGTTTCATTATGGCTCCAGAGCACAAGCAGAGCCCATCTGCAAACCCTGCTCTGCATCGGCCCATCTGAAACTGGAGCAGAGCCCAGCTGCGCTCCAAGGACTGCACTGTCATCCCCAGTGCCGGCGATGCAGCCCAGCGTGCCACCCACTCAGCACCACAGCTGCAGCTCCGCGGGACCGGATGCTCTCTGCGTGCCCTGCATTTCAGGAAAACCTCCTCTTCCCAGAACATGACTCTCATTAGCCTTCAGAGCAGCCATCCTCCAACAAGGGGAGAAAGCCCCATGCAACATTAATGGTGTGGTTCTGTTAGCAGCACACGCCAGGCCCACGTGAGTAGCTGCCTGGTTCACTGCCCTCAGCCCCTCTGATCCGCTTTCAGAAGGGTCTGCACACAAAGAGTGTCCTTCATCCCTGCACCAACCACCCCGAGCAGCACTGGGTGAATCAAGAAAACATCCTACCCTCCATTCTTTCTCCTTTGGAAGCGATAATCCCCAGCTCTGAGGAGTTCCTCCAGCTGAGCCTTTCCCAGGAGCTATGGAGAGGCTCTGCAAAGGCCATCTCTGCATGTGTCCGTGGGAGAGCCCTCCCAAGTGCAGGCCCAGTGCCCTGCACTCCCCAGCCTGACGAGTGAGTGCCCACACAGACACAGTTGGCAGCTCCTAACGAAATAATCCTGGCTAACAGCTGTCCAGGAGTAGTCCTGTTGAGATGGAAAGCCAGCTGTCAATGTTGCTGGTCTTCACATTTTCACTTGAATGGACTTGGGGAAATTTGGAGAGGGGGTTCTATAGCTCAAGGTGAACCCTGGCAGAGTGTGGCCCTGCTCTTGGGCCAGTGAGCTGCAGCCAGACCCTACACAGGCAATCAGAGAAGCTTTGAGCTCACCAGCAGCTCGGCACAGAGAGCATAACAGGATGATTCAGATCAAGAGAAGAGAGAGTCACTTGGCATCGTGGTTGTTGTTTTAGCTTTTACCTTTGAAAAATCCACCTCTGAGACCACATCTGCATCAAACCCCACACACTGCTAGGAGCCAAACAACTCTTGAACTGGGAAAGAGTCTTTCCAGGAACTTTAACTGGATTGGGCTGTCCTTTCACTGGTGAGAGGAGATTTTATGACACCTAGTATAGATTTTCACCCCCTCCAGATTCCCAAGGTACCTCTGATCCAGTGTCTAAGTGATGTGGAAGCAATGAGCAAGCCCTGAAGGTAAAAAATTGAGGAATAGGGACACCATGAATCTGTGTTTGCTAACTCATGCCAAACCTACAGCCTCCCTCACTGCAATTAGCAAACCACTGTGCCCATAGCACACCTGGAGATCTGGTTTTAAACAGAAACAGACAGAATTTATTGCAATCCATCCTTTTAACGACATTAATTATCCTTCTACAACCTGTACGAGGTGCTATGATTTCAAACAGCAGAAGCCTAACAAGATAAACCATCCAACCCCGGTAGAATATAAGTGGATCCATGACCTTAGAGCTCTTCTGCTAAGAAATCCAGCTAGAAAACCAATTTGAAGTGAATCTCTGGATGTCAAAAGCACAGATGGCTTTTCAGGACGCTAAGCGAAGCACCATTACATAAGCAGATTAGAGCCGCCTGTTGAGCGCAGACATGAGTAGATGGTGCTGGATCTGGCCTCACACACCAACTCCTCACCACCAGCACAGCTTTCATCTCAAACTTTTGTCAGCTCTCCACACTACAAAAGAGCTGCTTAACTGCAACACAGCCCCACCACACAGCTCCGGCCTCCCCAGAGCCCCACCGACCACTGGCTACTGCCCAGTTCTACACACGGCCTCGGGAATGATCCAGCCTGTGTCTTCCCGAAATGCAAATGGAGGGAAGCAGCCTCATGAGCTGCTCAGATATTTAAGCACAGTGGCTGTGGAATGGTTTTGTGGTCCAGCATTCTAGAACCCAAATCAGCCTGGTGTTACCATTGGTAACGGTGCCGCTACCTGAATATCAGCAACTTAATGAGCCTGCTCAAGCCACCAGCAAAAATTACCAGAGCAGAGAGTGACCCGCTGTGCCTGCGGGAAGCAGGGCAGACACCCCTCCTCACAAGGACAGTTTGTTTCCTGGCAGGTTGCATAACGAGACTCAGCCACTCGCCTCTCCCTGCTTGGAGCCCTCATTTCTCTGCTGGCTCAGAGAAGGGCCCCTCTTGAAGAGCAGCCAGGGGGATGGGAATTTGCTTTCCCCTCCCGTGTGGAAATGTGCCGGGTTTGTTGACAGATGGCTTGGCTGACTGTGCTTGACTGTTATCAAGCAGCTATTACCCTGGTAAATCGAATCCCATTTGAAGATTTTCTGTAATTAAATCTGCCGCGTGTTTGCAAGGTTTCTATCGCATCCCCCCGGAGCAGGGAAGCGTGAGAGGCGGTCAGATGGCTGATGGACACAGCAGAGACAGTAGCACCCTCCGGGCACAGGGATGGGGGTTCTGGCAGTCTGTGCTGCCACCTAGCCAAGACCAAGCCAGCGGGTTCAGCCTCACTCCACAAGCCAAAAGCTGAAGCTGAAGTGTATCTCCCCCCAGACCTAAATAAATCCTCAGTATGCAGCAGACACCAGGAAATTTGCTCTCTTTGAGCTCTGAGAATTGTACAGTGAACAGAAGAGAGAGGACTGAAACAGGCAGCTACATCTCCCTCAGGAACATCCTGTACTTACGGTAGAAGACATATTCAGTGTAGCTGGACCAGACCTTGTCGTCGGTGTACTGGTTGACAAAGGAAGCCGTCACCGAGGAGTTACAGGCCACCATGTGGAATCCACACTCAGACAGCATGTCAAAAGCCCTCTCCAGGTGCTTGAACTTGAGATAAAACCTGGAGGTGTACCTTTCTGGAGCCCTGTCTGGGTCTCTGCTTTCGTTCAAACTTTCCCCAAAAACCTCTTTGACCAGAGCAATCCTCCCACAAACCAAAATCCTTGGGACCCTCCTGAATTTGGCATCTGCTTGGCTCTCCCTGCCAATAGTGCATGACCCCCGGTACCCAATGGTAATGAATCCCCACTTCCGATCAGGCGGTAAGAGCGACGAGGTGGGGCAAATTCTCGTGTCACTGCCCTGGGAGACCTCTTCATAGTCACTGTGGCAATAATCATCGGGGCTTTGCTTGTCATCAGGAGTCAGGAGTTTAACCAAGTCCGGGAGCTGGAAGTATTCAGCCTCCCTCTTGAGCCTTCCCTTCTCTGGGAAGTGGTCAGGCAGAACCACTTGCTTGTCCCTGAGATAGTCCAGAATATAGCGGAAAAGAAAACCATCTCTGTCAATAAAGAACCTTCCCTTGGAGTCCTTGGCCAGATCGTTGGCTGTGTCTCTCTTTGGGGTGAACATTTTCCACAGCAGGGAGTGAGGGGTGCCAACCAAGGTGGAGTGGCGAGTGAAGTAAACCTGGCCGCCCACATTGAGCTCCACTACCTCCGGGAAGGAGTGCAGCCCAGTCCCTTGCTCTCGAGGAGGAAGGTAAGTCCTGCAGTTGCCACTCAGAGCCATTGTACTTCAGAGCAGAAATCAGCAGCACGAAGCAGCAGGACTATCAATCACATCAAAGTGTAATAGAATAAGGCTCCCAGCATTAAGGATAAACAAAGAGGAAAAGGCAAGTGAGAGAAGTAGCCAAAAGGGCTGTTTAAAAAAAACCCAGAACCGTCCACGAGCGACCGTGCGGCAGGAGAGGCTCCAACCCTGAGCCACGGAGGCTGCAAAGCAATCGCTTCACAAAACGCAATCACATCCTTAGATCTTCCAGCAAAGCCATCCAAAGCAAGGTCAGGGAAAGCCTATGGTCATTCACAGGTCTGTCAAAAGGGGAAACAGAAGACACAAATGATTCCTGTAAGAATCAGAGGAGCAGCAACAGAGAAAAGCAGATCCATTTGAAAGCCAAGCTACAGCTCCTGCTGATCGGGTCTATTTTATGCAAGTTCTTAGGCTTCTTTTTCACGAGCACTAACCCACAGAAAGGTTACATATGGCTCCAGTGTTCAAATGACCCCACACACTTCATGTGGAAAGAAACATCTAACTGAAACAAGCACAGCAGGGAACGAGAACAGCGAGCCTTACCTTGGTTACCGCTAATGCACAGCTCTGGTAAAGCGAAGCACAACACCAAGCCACCCAGAACACACGTAAAGGCACCCAGGCTCCGCTTAGGAGGTATCCGATCCCAGCAAGGAGCAGCAAAGGCAAGGAAAGTGCTCCCAGCAACATCCACGTCGATCTCAAGAGTTAAACTGACTCACGGGAAAGTTACCCGTGGCAGGAGATGAGAGAAACCAACACACACGGCACGATGGGGGAGAAGGAGAAAAAACAACCCACAGCAAACCCCCCTCCCCAAATAAACCTGCTCGGCTGTGGGGGGTGGGGAGCGGGGCAGGGGAGCGGGACCCGCCTTTGGCTGCCTCAGATGACTTGCAGAAACCCCGCTACCCATACTAAGGGCTGCCGGGCTCCGTCACCTCCCGCAGCCCCCTGGGCTCAGCCATGTCCGCTCCGGGGCCGCGGAGGTGCTGTGCGGGCCAGGTCGCCCTTCGGCTGCTGCTGCCCTGCTCTGCGCGGTTCTGCTCAGGGGCGCGGGGCCGGCAGCGCGGGGCGCGATGCCGATTGCATCATCTTAAAGGAGTCGGGGCGGGATGGGTAACCGCGCCCCGCACCAGCACCGCACCGGGACCGCGCTGGCAACGGCTAAGCACCGCGGACAGCGCCGGGGCGGGGGGCTGGCGGGGGATGAAGCGCAGCATCAGCACCGCGGATAGAGGCAGCACCGCAGACAGCGGCAGCACCGCGACGGGTCCCGCAGCCCCGGAGGTCCCGCAGGCGCCACCCGCCCGCCCCGCTCCACTTGGGGCAAAGTTCCTGCCCGCCACCCGCGAGCTCCCGGCCCCTCGCCCGAACGTGCCTTTGCCGGCTCTGCGGGCACCACGGCGGTTCCGAACGGCGCTGGAGACGGGCGGGGCGGCAGCGCCCGGCGGTGCGGGGGGCTCCTGCAGGCCGGGGGTTGGATATTCATGGCCCCAGCAGCGAGGGAGAAGGCGCGGGAGCCGGGGACGGAGCCCCGCAGCGGGGTCGGCGAGGCAGGAGCGGTCCCGCACCGACTTTAACGGGGTCTCTGAGGGCGGGGGGAGTGGGGGGCAGCGGCCGCGGCTCCGCGCTGCCCCGCACCGCCACCTCGTGTCCGCGATCCGCAGCGACGGCTGGCCCAGCTCTGCGGGAACCGGCGCCGAACAGAGCCGCGAAACCGGGATGGGCAATGGGGTGAAATTAGCGGAAATTAAGTCTCGGTGGTGCTGAAATCGCCGCCACGACAGGCACCCACCTGCCATCCCACGGTAACCGCGACGTGCGAACTTGTGTGCAGCACATACATCGGTTCTGGGCTAAACCAGGCTCCTCAGCAGCATAAACACAGGGTTTTTTATTCCAGCGCAACCCAAAACCCGGAGGGGAAGCTTTAAAGCAAAATCTCTGTGCACAGAGAGTTTCTGATGACTGCGCCTGAGTTGCAGACACTCCAGTGAGAGCCTTCTGAAGACACGGCCAGAACCTCACAAACCAGCTAACACACCATGCTAATAGCAGAAGTAAAATCTGCAAGGCTAATTAAGGCAGAAAATCATTAATTTGTAGACTTGTAGTCATTTCAAACGCAAACCTGAGAGCTGAACAGTTAATCAAACCCTTAGTTTTTTTCCCCTTAATCAATTCATTAATTCTGAAGCCACTGTTGGGCTCCTAAGTCAGGGCTCTGTCTCCTCCTTCTGGACCTCACTTCCAGTTCTCACACCAGCAGAACCGGTGCTACAATAGACACTGCCCAGGGGACCTCAGACAGGGAAAAGACACAGTCCTGGGCCCATTCCCTCACAGTTCTGGTCAAGCACACAAAGGAGAACTCACGGAGTGCTCCAGACCCCTTATGAGGAGGATCTGCAGGTGTGATGGAGCAGGAGTGAGCTGAGGGGTCTTCAGCACATTTTGAGGTGCATGGCAGAGCCAAAGCTCTAAGATGTCCACAGCCAGTCAGATAAAGTGATGTTTTCCTTGGGGCCTCGAGCTCATTAGTGCTGCCCCTGTTCAAAGCCAGCAGAATTGCATCAGCTCTTTCAAAGACTGTAGTCACTAATGTGAGCTAAACGCTGTCATAGCATCGCAATCCGTTCTCAGAAAGCTCGTGATGTTGTATCGGCAGGGCTTGAACAACGAAATCCCTCTCCCCAATAAAAACCAATGGTGTTCAACCAGGCAGTGAAGCTATGAGTGATCACAGAGTGTGAAGATGGTCCAAACCCCTGAGGCAGGAGGCTAACGAGCTCCTGGGCAGAGCTTCCAAGGGCTGAGAGAAGACACACAGTGAATCTGATGAGCAGGTGCTCAGCGAATGGTGCAGTGACGGCATCCTATAAAAAGCTGTGATCCCTCGCAAGCTCCTGTGAGACACCCTGACACCATCCCATGCGATGGGCTGTTTAAGCTCTGAGGCTTTTTGAAAAAAGATCATCAGAACTGCCCTCTGAAAAGAGCAAACACCTTCGAATCTTAATTGCAGCAGCTTCAGAAATGCACCCCCACTTCTCCAATAAAAAGGAAAGAAACTCAACAGTCACTTTCATTTCATGACCTAGGATGCTCCAATCACCTCGCTGTAAGGCAATGTGATTTCCTCCGATGGCATGAGCCCCACAGTGAAAGCACCACACCATGCTAAACACAAACCACTGGCCCAACCCACCAAAACACAGCCCAAGGAGAGCAAAACACTCACATCTGGGCCAAACCCACCAGCAACCTGAATGTGGGATGTGTGTCAGGACCACAGAATCACAGAATATTAGGGGTTGGAAGGGACCTGAAAACATCATCCAGTCCAATCCCCCTGCCACAGCAAGATCCCCTAGATCCAGTTGCACAGGAACATGGCCAGGTGGGTTTGAAATGTCTCCAGAGAAGGAGACTCCACAACCC
>JAOXOE010000765.1:15090955-15101283 GCA_028565055.1 Phoeniculus purpureus | reverse complement strand
GCCTCCTCTTCCTCCAACTAACCAGCCCCAGCTCTCTCCATCTGTCCTCATCAGGTTGTCTCTCTAGGCTCCATTTCATTGACTTACCTTGAAGTGGTCCTGCCAGATGCTTTTGGGTGTTGCTGAAGCATCTCTGCTGTGCAGCTGTAAGAGCCAGGATGCATCAGGGTGCGAAGGGAGCAAGATTAGCACTTGGCTTTTGGTGCTGCATTAGCATTTGCCAATTCCTGGAACCCTAGAGCCATCTTTCCCTCACTGCTGGAAGCTTTTGAAGTTAGAGGAAGGAGGTGTTTGTACAAAATACCTCCTGAACCTACTCTGTGACCGCTTGGTTGGAGCCACTGTAGGCTTTCAGTGACAGAGAGGAGAGCTAGTACAGCTCATCAGGATTTGGAAATAACCACGTCCAGTCCTGCTCCGACTCTTCTGCTCCATAAGAGGTTGGAGTTGATGACCCTAAGGTCTCTCCTGTGAGAGATCCTGTGACTCTGCGTGTTTCTGAGCTGCTCTCTGGAGCAGTGTGCGCACTGGCACTGACCTTATTTGATCTATAACTGATTTGGAAAACCTTTCTAAATGAAAGACTCTGACAAACAGCCTTGGCAAGGCTCGAGCCTCTCTAATGACAGAGGGACTACTGCATGTGAGTCGTGTCTGGAAACGAGCTTTGGAGTGAGCGTGCTGAGCCCCAACTGAGAGAGCTGATGGGCTCGAGTTTGCACAGTTAGTGCCCGCTCTAGCATGAGGAGAGAACTTTCTTAGTGTTAGCAAACAGGTTTTTAGTAAGACTTCCTCTGTGGTGTGAAGGATTTCTGGCACATCGTGGCAGCTGCCGTCTGGTGCAGCCGTCTCTGGCGCCCAAGGGCAGCGCGTTTAAGGCACAGGACCTTTGTGGCCGGAACTGAGCCAGTAAGCTGGTGCCTTGGGAGATGTGTTCATTCCCATTCTGGGCTGCATCAAAAGATCTGTGGCAAGCAGATCAAGAGGGGTGATTCTGCCCCTCTGCTCTGCCCTGGTGAGACCTCACCTGGAGAGTTGTGTGGAGTTCAGGAGCCCCCAGCACAAGAAGGGTGCAGACAGACTGGAGCGCAGAGAAAGCCCTACAATGATCAGGGGGGCGGATCACCTCTCGTATGGGGACAGGCTGAGAGAGTTCTTCAGCCTGGAGAAGAGAAGGCTCCAGGGGGACCTTCTTTTGGCCTTCCAGTACCTGAGGGGGGCCTCCATGAAGGCAGGGGAAGGCCTTTTCGAAAGGATTTGTGCAGACAGGACAAGGAGCAGTGGGTTCAAGCTGGGAAAGGAGATTGAGGCTGGATGTTAGAAAGAAGCTTTTCACTGTGAGGGTGGTTGATGGCTGGAAGGGGCTGCCTGGGGAGGTGGTAGGGGCCCCGTCCCTGGGGTCATTTCAGGTCAGGCTTGATGATGCTCTGAGCAGCCTGACCTAGGCAGAGTTGTCCCTGTGTAGGGAGGTTGGCCTAGGTGACCTCTAGAGGTCCCTTCCAGCCTAGAGCAGTCTATGAGTCTATGTTATTGTGGACTGGTGGTGATGGCTGTCATTGAGACTGGTTGTTTAAGAAGTACTGCAGGTGCTTGGGGTCAGCAGGGCTTCTCCTCGCCACAGTACAGGCCAGAGCACCTTAGTGGGTGTTAACGAACAGCAGATGTTCCAGACTAAGCAATGTCAAATCAGTGTGTGCAGGACGTACCCCGTGGGCTCCAGTGACATTCTGGGGAGCTGGGAATAATCCCTGGAGACACAGGAAGGGCGTCCTTGTAGCTCAGGACAGTGGCTGCAGAAGTGGGGGGCTAAGTGGCACCTCAGTGTCAGTGTGTTCATTCAAAACTGTGGATCCTGCCAGAGGGGTTGGTGAAATGTGTCTCACAGCACCTGCTGGTTTTGAGTGGATGAACTGCAGGCAGGCTGAGAAAGCACAAGGAAGTTTCCCATGCTTGACCTTGAACTGTGCAGCACTTCTCTTCTACTACTGCTCTTTGACTCTCCTGGAAACCGTAGGAGTGGCTGTGGGACCCTGCACAAGGGAGCCCAGGGGAGCTGATGGACCAGTTACGGGTTCTTGGAGTCTTAACTTGTTACGGTCACAAGTGCTGGCAGCAGGTGGCACCTGGAGAAGCAGCAGTGAGGTTTCCAGGACAGTTTTGCTGTAAGGATTAATGTCGTTTTCTCCATGGGGCTCTTCATGCTGCTTTGGGTAACACCGAAGGGCAGATGCAGCAGGGCATGGCCTGAGTTCTGACTGTGGTGCTGGCGCTGGGCTCGCTCCTCTGCTCTTAGAGGTCCTGTTCCCCCTGTTGTGTGTGTTGGCTCCTCTTATCGAGCTGAGCAGGTTGGGGCAGCGATGCTGCAGTTGTTACCTGTCTTGTGGAGTGCGAGAGGAGCAGTCACTGACATCTGCTGCGGGACCGGTTCTGTGCAGGGCACACCAGCTGAGCAAAGAGGTCTGGGATTACATCTTCTTCAAGGCAGCACCGTTTCCTAAAACAGAGATTCCCAAGGAGAAACTGGACAGGCTGAAGGAGGAGTTTGAGTCTTGGTACCCCGTGGATCTCAGAGTTTCTGGCAAAGACCTTGTTGCAAATCACCTATCCTACTACCTCTACAACCACGTGGCGATGTGGCCCACCCAGAGGTGAGTGTGCAGGGAGCAAAGCAGGCGGCTGGGAGGTGGAGCTGGGCTGTTTGTGCGGCTGGAACGCTTGCTGGCGGCTTTTCTGGCCTGAACGACATCCAGAATGACACTGGAGGTGGCTCTTAGTACCGCGGCTCCGGTACAGCTGTCCGTAGCAGGAGTCGCCGCCCCGGAGGGCTTTGTACCACTTCCTAGTCTGTCTTCCAAGAACCCTCTACAGATTTGTAAGATACAAAACTGTTACTTAGAAATTCTAGATCTATTTAAAGCCAAGCTGCAGTCTGAGTGCAGACTGGGACTGTGGCTGGCTGCTGAAACGCTGTCAGTCCTGAGCCCTGGAGCCCTGTTGTGCAGCATCGCTGCCTGGGCAGGTGTTCAGTCAGCTCTGAGGCAACGCAAGGGCCTCTGTCTGAATCATCAGGAGCTTGGCTTGGTGCTTCGTTAGAGAATGGGTGTGAAAACACACTGAGTGCACCGGTGTGTCCTTGGGGTGTTCTCCTGCTCCGGGACTGGAGGGAATAAGAAGGAGCAGTGTGTAGAGCTAAATCCAGAAGGAGCTGATGGGGAATGGAGGTGCTTGATGCTGTTGGTCACTGGTTGTAGCTGTCTGTGGAGGCATGAAACGGTCAGGCAGCCACAGGAACAGGCAGATGTGTCAAAGTGGGGAACAAACTTGAGCTCTAGCGCTCAGCTTTTGAAGATTTCACTGGAGGCCCTCATCCCGAGCTGGAACCCCCCAAGCCTTTGGGCTCTTTTAAAGAGAAAACGTATTTACCGGGTGCTCTGTAACTTGTCCTCAAACAGAGAGAAGTGGCCGGTGGCTGTGAGAGCAAACGGACATCTCCTCCTCAACTCCGAAAAGGTACTGTGAGAGCTCACGTGGGAGCTGCCTTCTGTGCTTGCCCAAGCAGGCGCTTGCCAGCCAGGCTGGAAAAAGCCTTCCAAGAGCTTGAGAGGAGAAAACGGGTGCAGAGTGCAGCTGCTTCCCTGGTGCCCTCCACCTCCTCATTCTTCAGAGGCAGAAGACCCACCTTCAGTTCTGGCTAAGGCTTGTCTGAAGTTAATTCTGGAATGAAGTGGTGGGAGTTTGTCAGAGCCTGGGCTGGAGCCCAACTGATGCACAAGGCAGCGGCCACAACGCTGTGTGTGGACCTGCGCGGGTCTCGGGGCAAGTTTGGCTCCAGGGACGACAGCAGTGGTTGCAGAGTTGATTCCGCTTGTGCTGCGAGACCTCGTTCAGGTGCACCGGGTTGCTGGTGCCCTGATCCAGGAGAACAGGCTGTGCCCGAAACCTCGCTGCGTCTGTCTTGGCCGAGAGTGGGTGGCTGAGAAAACAGAGACTGTCTTTGTCTTTCAGATGTCCAAATCTACAGGCAACTTCCTCACGCTGACTCAAGCTGTGGACAAGTTCTCAGCAGACGGTATGTTCTGAGCAGCAGCTCCTTTCTGACGATGCCCAAGTGACTGCCCTTGCCGTTTGCTCTCGGGGGAGCGGTGGGTTTATCGGAGTGCTGAACTGCGATGAATCTGCTAGTTACCGGCTGTTCTTGTGTGGAAGGCTCAGCTCTGCTTGGAAAATGGGGATGTGTGCGAGCGCACCACCAGGCGAACCAGAGCTGCTCCTGGTGTTGAGATCTCCTGGGGGGCGCTGCCGTGCCTTCGCCTCAGGGATCAAAGAGAGGACACGGTGATGCCCGCGCTGTGCGCACGGCCTTGTCCGCAGTCCTTCCGGCGCTCTGGCGCCCCAGGCAGCCGTTGTGCTGGTCTCCTGGTTCCTGGGGTCTGTCTGGTTTCCTTCCCCAGGAGGGCAGGGCGCCTCTCGTGTGCGACGTGTGTCCTTTGAGACACCTCTCTGGGCGACCAGGCAGTCCATAAACGCACTTTGCATTTCACCGACTCACGAGTTAGTAGAATTCATCCTGAGTCCCAGGTCTGCCAGCTCCCTGCGTGCCGGCCACGTCAGCCCGTCCCCTGTCTTTCAGGCATGCGTTTGGCCTTGGCTGATGCCGGAGACACCATTGAAGATGCCAACTACGTGGAAGCCATGGCAGACGCCGGCATTCTTCGTCTCTACACATGGGTGGAGTGGGTCAAGGAGATGATTGCAAACAGAGACAGCCTGAGAAGTGGTCCTGCCAACACCTTCAACGACAGAGTCTTTGCCAGGTGCTCTACAACTGCTGGCAGTAGTTGGGTCCACTTTTGTCGTCTTGCAGGGGGCCTCTCTGCAGTGCTGTGGGGTTTTGGGTTGCTTTGATGTCCCTACAAACCAAACCACAGAACAGGCAACGGGGTTGTGCTGCCCTGGTGCCCCTTTCAGCCTTGTCTCACGAGGTGTTGCCGCTGTGCGGGGCAGCCTCTGCAGCGCTGACCCGTCCCCTTCCCTCCCCAGTGAGATGAGCGCAGGCATCACGAAGACAGACCAAAACTATGAGAAGATGATGTTTAAGGAAGCTCTGAAAACTGGCTTCTTCGAGTTTCAGGTAGGAGGTGCAAGAAGCTGGTGCTGAGTGTTTGTTACTCAGTGGATGTCTCTTGGTCCCAGCGTCTCTGATCCCTAATTGTCCAGCGGAACTGGAGTCGGCATTGTGCCGAGAAAGAGGGCACCTCAGCGGAGTGAGTCTGCAGTGAGAAGGCTCAGCTTGTGCCGTTTTACCAAGCTCTAGAGGGAGAAGACAGCAGCGGTGCTACAAGGAGTCCTGACACTGGGCCGAGCAAAATGTTGCTTAAAAACAGACGCTCCCAAGGAGCGTTTCCCTTCTCAGGCTCCCTTGTAGCGAGGACCTCGTGCCGAGAAGCCCAGCTGGCCGGGAGCAGCGTCTGCCTGGGGGCTTTGTGATAGGCCCCGTAAGCCGGAGCGTCTCCGGAGCGTCTGCCGAGCCGTGCCGTGGCGCTTGATGAATTGCAGGGGCTCCTTTAGGTGGCTCCTTCAGAACATTCGAGAGCGTGGTTGAAGCAGGCTGAGTTCCAGGGGTACTGACAGCACCAGGGCTGCCTTTTCCTAGTGCTTAGTTAGGGTCTGCGTGCGGGCTGCTGGGGATGGCGGCGCCACGGGCGCTCTCTGAGGGGCACGCTGACGCAGGAGTCAGGTGGCCGACTGCAGCCTCACACCCAAGCGGTTCCACGGTGGGGTTCTGAGGTGCTTCTGCTCTCAAGGGCTGTGAGAGCAGAGAGCGAAAGCTGAGGGTGGTTTACTTTCCACTATAGCTCTGTGGCAGCTGGAGTGTGCTCACGGTGCTTGTGTCGGCTGTTCCAGGCAGCGAAAGACAAGTACCGCGAGCTGGCCATCGAGGGAATGCACAGGGACCTGGTGTTCCAGTTCATCGAGGTTCAGACCCTGCTGCTGGCTCCAATCTGTCCCCACTTGTGTGAGCACATCTGGTCGCTGCTGGGAAAGGTACTGGTTCCTCGCTGCCTCACTCGGGTCTGAGCCTTGGCCGGGTCTCAGGAAGGGCGGCGCAGACTTGCGGATGTCTCTCGCGTGGCAGTAGGAGAAGCTCGTGTCTTACGGGGCGAAGAGCCGTAGCAGCTCGGTGTCCGCAGGACGGTGACCGTACAGGGTTAGCCTGTCGCTGTGGGCTGTGTGCTGCTGCAATTCCAGTCCCTTTGGCTGCCCAGTCACAAAGAGGCCATAAAAAGTTTGGGTGAAACCCACTGGATTCTGGTGTCTTGACCTGATCTGTCGCTTCTTCCCTTCTCCGAAGCCCGATTCCATCATGAGAGCCTCGTGGCCAACAGCAGGTCCTGTGGACGAGGTGCTGATTCGCTCCTCTCAGTACCTCATGGAAGCCGCTCACGACCTCCGACTCCGGCTCAAGAGCTACATGGCGCCTGTGAAAGGAAAGGTGATTTAATGAACTACAGCAAGGGCGAGTGTGGGGTCTGGCATCTGGGCAAGAACAGCCCCAGGGACCAGGACAGGCTGGGGAGATCACCTGGTGGAGAGCAGTGGAGGAGAAAGGGACCTGGGGGTCCTGGTAGCCAGCAGGATGGCCAGGAGCCAGCAGTGGGCACTGCTGGCCAAGAAGGCCAATGGCATCCTGGGGTGGTTAGCAGATGGAGAGAGGTTCTCCTCCCCATCTACTCTGCCCTGCTGAGACCACAGCTGGTATCTTGTGTCCAGCTGTGGGCCCCTCAGCTCTAGAAGGACACAGAGCTACTGGAGAGAGCCCAGAGCAGAGCCACAGGGGTGATGGAGGGAGGGGAGCATCTCCCTGCTGAGGAAAGGCTGAGGGAGCTGGGGCTCTGGAGCTGGGAGAAAAGGAGCCTGAGGGGTGACCCCATGGATGTTGATCAGTATGGAAAGGGTGGGTGTCAGGAGGATGGAGCCATGCTCTGCTCAGGGGCACCCAGTGACAGGACAGGGGGCAGCAGGTGTGAGCTGGAGCAGAGGAGGCTCCACATCAGTGTGAGAAGGACCTTCTTCACGGTGAGGGTGCCAGAGCCCTGGCAGGGGCTGCCCAGGTGGGTTGTGGAGTCTCCTTCTCTGGAGCGGTTTCAAACCCTTCTGGCCCTGTTCCTGTGTGACTGGATCTGGGAGATCCTGCTGCGGCAGGGGGTTGGGACTGGCTGGTCTCTCGAGGTCCCTTCCAACCCCTATTGACTGGACCTAGGGGATCCTGCTGTGGCAGGGGGACTGGACTTGGTGATCTCTCGCGGTCCCTTCCAATCCCTGATGTCCTGTGAGCCCTACGCTGCCTCTCCCCGCACAGCCCCGAGCAGCACAGGGGGTGCAGGAGGCTTCACTGCCAGGCTGAGCTTAGAACTGCTCTTGCTGCTCTGCACCCCACAGCCTCCGAGGAGCCGGGGTGAGATGCAGGGTGGACGGGCACCTCGCCCCGGTCCTGCTCCTGAGGCTGCTGGCGGGGGCTCGCAGCCCTGCGTCATCCCCACCCCGGAGGATGCTCCGGCAGCACTTTGTGCTGCAGCTGCAGAGCCTGGATCTCGCGGTGGCCCCTTCCTCAGGCAGAAAGATCCGGAAAGCCAAACGCACCGGCTTTAGCTACGGGAGGCTGCTCGGGCGCTTCCAGCAGTGACCCGTCAGCCATCGGCACGGGCAAAGCGCTGCCCCTGCGCACGGCTGAGCTCAAAGGGGCGGCCGTGACGCCCAGACACGTCTCACCTCTGCTGCCCGCCGCGACAGCCCAGGCTTCTCAGTGCCCAGCTCTCCGCGGCCATCAGCGGCCGTAAATGTGGCATCGCCCTGGCAACATTTCTTAGCCCCTGAGTGGGGAGCCGCTGATGCAGCCATTGAGGAGACGGGGAGGGGTGGGGGAGGAAAGAGGGGGTTTTGATACCGAGAAAAACATTCTGGCTGTTCCGTATTGTCCTTGAGGACTTCGCCGTGTGCCGTCACCCACTGCTTAGCAACAGATTGATAGCGGCTGGCGAATCAATCCTTGCGGAGCCGAGCGCACGGCACACAAAGCCGCGCGTTCCGCTCCGGGCGCCGCTATTGGGGAGCTGCCGGAGCATCAATTACGGGGGTTTAGACGCAGTTAATTAGAGCAGGGAGGACTCTGAGCGCAAAGCAGCTTCCCTTCCCGCACCAGCCCCAGCCCCTTCCTTCTGCCTTTCAAAGCTCACAGGAGAACGGCTGGGGACTCGCAAATGAGAGGTCGCCAAAAACACAATGAGCCAAAATTAAGATGAATCGGCGGGGAGGGGAGGGGAGGGGAGGGCGGCCGACCCGGCAGCCGCTGGAGAGTTTGAGCCGGGATCCTCGTGCTGGCTGCGCTCTGACTCGGGGCTGGGTGCTGGGCACCGAAGCTCTTGTTTTTCAACCGCGGTTCCCCCGGTTCCGTTTGAAGCCGGCGCTTGGGTTCCGTGCCCTGAGTAACCCGGGGCAGGCAGCCCACAGGGAAAAGGCGATGGCTCGGTAGGGGATGGAGAGGGAGCTGGGGGAACCAACCCAGCGGCACAGGCTGTATCCATGGGGAGTCAGAGAGGGCCAGCAGCATCCTGGGGTGGATCAGAACGGGGGTGGTAAATAGATGGAGAGAGGTTCTCATCCCCCTCCACTCTGCTCTGCTAAGACCACAGCTGGAATCTTGGGTCCAGCTGTGGACCCCTCAGTTCCAGGAGGACACAGAGCTGCTGGAGACCACATCTGGAACCTTGGGTCCAGCTGTGGGCCCCTCAGTTCCAGGAGGACACAGAGCTGCTGGAGAGAGCCCAGCGTAGAGCCACAGGGATGATGGAGGGAGGGGAGCATCTCCCTGCTGAGAAGGAGGGCAGCAACCGCATGTAAAAGGCTGCAGTTTCAGCACGAGGTCTGAGTGCTCAATTCCCAGGGACAGCAGAGCCCCTGAAGCTCCTAAGTGTCTCAGAGAACTCTACAAGCCAGGCACTGGGACCACAAAGGCACCTCCAGGCAGGGCACACAGGAGCAATGTGGTTCCTCATGGCCTTCAGGAGAGGTTTTGGTATAAGGGCACCCCACAGCAGAACCTACCCACCCCCCTCCACAGTGCAGGCACTGCCCCTCTCATCTCTCCAAACACAATGCAGGTATTTAGCAGCCAACAGGCACCTCCCCATATTAGAGTGTCCCAGAGCATCAGGGACTGGAAGGGACCTCGAAAGATCACCCAGTCCCACCCCCTGCCACAGCAGGATCCCCAAGATCCAGTCACACAGGAACGTGGCCAGGAGGGTTTGAAACATCTCCAGAGAAGGAGACTCCCAATCCCTACTGACTGGATCTAGGGGATTCTGCTGTGGCAGGGGGATGAGACTGGATGATCTTCTGCAGTCCCTTCCCATCCCTCATGTTCTGGGATTCAAAGGGAATTCCATTTCTCTTTCAGTGTTTCTCCTGGCTCAAACCCTTGAAGCAGAGATGAGAGGCCTCCCCTTCCCGACAGCATCTCATCAAACACCACTTCCTACCTCTCTGCCCTCCTAGAATCCCTCCACTCCAGCCCTTTAAACTCTGTGCTAATTGAATTTAAAATTAGTCCCCAGGGGGGACTTAACCAGAAGCCGAAGCGATGTGAAGGTCAGACAATTAACAGCTCTGCGTGAACTCGAGCTCTTCAGCCACGGCTTTCAGCAGAGAGCAGCCCCTCACGCTGGGTCTGCCGGCCCTGCTGAGCAGGAGCGAGACCACAGGGCTGTGCTGCTAGAGCACAGGGCTGGTTGCCCTGCATGGAGCGATTAGACACCGAGTTTGTCTCCCCCAGGACAGAAGCAGCTCTGTGGGTTTCCCCTGTGTCCACACCCGGTAGAGCTGTGCCAGTGCCGTTCGCAGCTCTTCTCACCGAGACTGGGTGGTGGAGCACCCGGCCTCATGAGGCAGGCAAACACCTGGTTGTATCTCAGGATCGGCTCAAATCGGCTTCTGGACCAGAGTTTCCAGCGACGCGGAGCCGGGGAAGCGTCAGGAAACGCAGCAGCGAGGGCTGCAAACCCACTAGTGGAGTGGGAAGGAGCCCCCCTGGGGAGGCTGCTCCTGCTGCAGGGGCTCAGCTGCATCTCTCAGGGTCAGCGACATTCCATGGCCTCCACCAGCTTAGCTGCACCAGGTTCAGCCTGTGTGGGCTTCAGCTGAGCTCTCCATGGAGAGAACCAGCTGTTTAACCTCTCTCTGACAGGTTCCCTGGTCAGGAGGATGGAGCCAGGCTCTGCTCAGGGGCACCCAGTGACAGGACAAGAGGCAGCGGGTGTGAGCTGGAGCAG
>JAOXOE010000765.1:15071454-15090855 GCA_028565055.1 Phoeniculus purpureus | reverse complement strand
CACCCGCTGCCCCTTGTCCTGTCACTGGGTGCCCCTGAGCAGAGCCTGGCTCCATCCTCCTGACACCCACCCTTCAGGTACTGCAGGAGCGCGGCTCAGACACACAGGAAGCAGGTTTCCTGCAGGAGCTGCCAGAGCCGTGTAACAGCCAGAGACAAGCGCGTGAGCTCCTCTCTTTAGGACACCCGAGCGGTTCTGGGCCAGGGTACAGAGAGCTTTTCAAACAGCAGCAGCAAGGCAGTGGAGAACGGCACGGCGCCCCCCCTGTGTGTGCACAGCTATTCCTGCAGATACAGAGCAACCTGCCCAACCCAGCTCCAAGGGCTCCTCTGCAGACTGACTCTTCCAGTGGGTACAGGGCCAGTCGTGGATGTCCTCCTGCCTGGGAAGCCTTTTGCTCTGGTTTGAACACAAAGGGTTGGCCCCAGGGCGCGGAGGGGGTTTCTACCAGCTGGAGGGCAGCTGCCAGGTCGGCTGCTTTTCTGATCCAGGGAAGCATCCAACTCACTGCAGCCATCCTCACAGACACTGACACGCAGGGACCGACCGGCCTAAGCCGGCCCTGACAGCGGAACTGCAGCAGAAAGCCATCAGCGAGGGCCAACTCGCTCCAGCACTTGGCTGGTGCTTCCTGTGGAGCAGAAGCTGAGCAGCCAGGGCGAACGGAGCAGTTCTGCAGCAGCACCCTGTCAAGCAAACGGCTTCTTCCGCCTCCCATCCCACGGAGCAGCAGGACGCAGAACCCGCGGGGCTTTCCCCCACCGACATCAAGGGCTCGGCCGCAGCACTTCCCGCGGTCAGCGAGACCAGGCGCCAGCCCTGCTCAATGAGCGACCGAGGCGACGTTTTCTGTCATAACATTTAATGAAAGTTCGCGTCTCTCCCCTAACCCCCGGGTATTGCTAAATAAAACCTGTAATATCTCGTCCATTAGAAACTAGCGAACCAAATCACGTTATAAAAAACCCAAAACAAGGGAGTACAGGTGACACGAAGAGGACAAGAAAATACTGGGTCTGTTTTCCCCACCCCCTCTCTCTTTCGATCCTTCTTAAACAGAAGGAAATCACCACCCCGGTGAGCTCGTTAATGACGTACAAGGTTACTGGGCCTTTGGCTAGCTCCGGGTCCACCACAGCTCTCGGCAGAAACTCTTCCATGACAAACTCTGCTCATTGTAGTCTCGTGGTTTGGAAAAGAAAGTAAAGCTGGTTTTTGGCTCATCGACTTCCTTAAATAAAAAGCTTAAAAGGTGGAGCTCCGACTATGTTCCTAAAATTATACATTTCCAATGTCAAGTTTCATCTCCTCCAAGAACGGGATTCGTCCTCGTCCTCATCGTCGTCATCGTCGTCTTCGTGCAAAAACAGGTCTGAGGTTTCGGTCTCCTGGGGAGGACACAAACGGGTTTCAAAGGGCTCAGTCCCGCGCCGGCTGTGTCCCTGACACCGCGCGGCCCCACGGCGCCGCAGGTGCTTAGCGGAGAGAGCCTCCCTCCTCGGGAGAAGGGAGGCAATGTGGGCGGAAGCAGGAACCTCTCTGAACCAGTGCCCACCCAGACACCACTCCAAGAGCTTCACGTGCCCATCGCTGCTGGGCAGTAGTCAGGGAACTCAGCCCACGGCAGAGCACCAACACCGCGAGGAGCTCAGCAGCCTGCGCGGGGAACGGGGGGTTTATTGTCACAGCTGATACATCACAGAACCATTACGGGCTGGAAGGGACCTCGAAAGATCATCTCACCCAACCGCCCTGCCAGAGCAGGATCACCCAGGCCAAGTAGCACAGGAACATGACCAAACACCCCGCCCAGAACCTCTTACTTGGTTCCTTCTGCCTCTGTTAAAACAAACATGCCGGGCCACTCCGGCCCAGCCTGCGCTCCCGGCTGGCTACAACATCTCCTGTGAAATAGCTCCGCAGGCGGAGCCGCGTCCTAGCTAGCAGGGTCACACAACAGCAACGAGGTGGCCAACAGCCCTACCTCCTCCTTCGACTCCTCCTCCTCAATCTCTGTGGACACAGAAGGTACCTTGGGTTTGTACCACGATATCTGTAGCCTTCGGTCTTTGAAGCGGGATCCCTGGTTAGCAGCCTGCACGGTATTGGAAACACAGGGATTGTCAGAGGGAGCACGAAGCTGAGGCTTGCCGAGATCACCGACCAAGAGCCAGACCAGGGAGCGTCATGCAGACCCACAGCTGGAGAGCACAGCCGTCCACCTCACTCTGCCACGAGCGCCTCCCCGCCGAACACTCACCTGCTGGCAGCCTGAACAGGTCAGCAGAGCTCTGAACTCACCGAGGCACTGAGCCTTCACCAGCAAACGACTGGGGACTGCTACAGGAGGCAAAGAGCCCCCTGACAGAGCCCAAGCAAGAGGGGCCAGAGCCCACTGCCCTTCCGCACGGGGCAGCCGTGAGCGGAAAGCCGTTACGCCAGCACAGACTCGCTGCTCTACTCACGTTCTCGGCTTCCGAGCGAGATTTGAAGGTCAGAACAACACTGAGCGGGGAGTCCTCCTCTTGAAGGTCTTCGATATCCCCGAATTTCTGAGAGAAAAGCCAGTCAGGAAGAGCAGGGCCCTTCTCCCCCCAGCACAAGCACCACGTGCTCCACCCGCACTGCACTGCAGCCGGACCACCAGCATCTTATGAGTTTGAGCAGCAGAGCAGGAGCCACACAAGTCTGGGCTGATCATCCCGCAGCGGGGCCTGTCCCTGGGGGCAGTCGCTCACACTTACTGCTGTTAGGACGAGCGGAGCTTCGTTTCACAGAAAGAAAGGAGAATTAAGGCTCAGGCTCTCCTCTTCCCTTCCACCCCTCACAGGTACACCTCTCTAGACCTCCTGAGTCCTTCAGGGCTTGCGGGAGATTTCGGCACCAGGCATCAGACTTTGCCCTAGAGCTCGCGAGTGCTGCAGCAGCACTCTGCTGGGAAGAGGCACTAAACCCAGTGTGGCCACTAGCCAGCCCTCTGCACCTGCAGAACTCAGTTGCTGCCTAGTGGTGAAAACCAGAGCAGCTGAGGAGGGCTAAAGCTTTCAAAACCATGAAGGCTCTCAGAAAGTGACGAAAGCAGAGACCCTCTGCAGTGAGGGCTCCCTGGTCCCTTTAAGGGTTGCTTTTTGCAGGGCTCCCAGTGCTGTCACCACCCCACACCGCAGGCTGGGGGTCTGGATCACAGCACACCCCATTTTCACTGAATTTACCTAATCAAAGCAGCAGCAGTCTCTAACCTTCTGACAGCAATGAGGCCAAAGCAGGGACAGCAGCTCTCTCAAGCTCAAATCTCACCTCGCTGTATGAAGAGCTGTAAAGTTTTCTGCCCCTACTCTGAGCAGAAAGAATCCAGCTTCGAGGTTACCAGCTCCCTGGAGACTCCACTGCTTTTCTGCAGCCAGCTCTAAGGGGTAGAGTTCTACACAACTACCACTCCTTATCAGCCACTGGCTCTGCAAAGAGCATCCAGAACCACCCAACCGCCTCCACGCAGCTCAGGTTTCAGACTGGGGCTATCCAAGAGGCACTAGGTGATCTCTGAGGTGCTCACGCAGAAACCTTTCACTCTGGGAAGAGTAACCACAGGAAATGTGATGGGAGCTTTTTCTTTATGACACCCTCCCAACTCTGATGCTAACACAGCCCCTAACTCGCTTGCAAACCAGCTCTGTGCTCCACCATGTGTCTGAGAACAGACTCAGCTGCTGCCACGCTCATGCCCTGCCCAGCAAACCAGCGCTTTGCTTTCCGAGCTACAGAGAAACAGGAGAACTTGATGAGCTGCAGAGAGAGGGCTGCAAGTGCTTCTCAGCCCTCTACCGCCTGCTCTAAGCTGCTTTAGCACAGCGCTAACAAGAGGAAGCTATTTAGCTTTGCCCAGTGAGAGCAGGGCAGCTCCTGCACAGCACCTACAAAAGGAACTATTCACCCCCTCGGTATCTCTGGCAACTGCTCCTCCACAGCCTGTCTGAGGAATTCGGGATGAAGCCTTTGATTTGTTCCGCACTGGCAGAACCAAGGATTCCCGTCCCTGGGAGTCTGGACAAGGCCCAGTCTTCACTAAGTGTCCTGAGCCTCTTGCTGCAAGGAAGGAGACACCCAGGGCAGCGGTTACCTACTTAACCTCAGACTGAGTCGGTCACAACTCTTCTCTCCAGGTTGGACGTGACCTCACACTTACAGAGAAGTGCTGCAATAATTCATCCTTTTCCTCTTCAACGAAGCCCCCAACGGTTAGTGCTTTGGGACGATGATCCACCACCATGTGGTTCAACATGCCCCTTCCTCTGCCACCACGGCCCCGGCCTCGTCCTCTCCCTTGGGCTGGCACTGTCTTTCCTCGACCAGCAGGCAGAATGCCCAGCCGTGCAGCCTGCAGAGACGGCAGATCAGCTCAGGTCACGCAGGCTGAACACAAAACCACCCCTGGTCTGCCGGGTTTGAGAATGCCCCTGTCAAACCCACTCAAGGCATCGCTGCAGACACACTCACCTCCACTTGCAACTGGTTCAGCTTCTTCCGCAATTCAGTTGTGTCTTCTCCAGAAGAGAGTCTCTTATGAAAGTCCAGCTCCGCATCCAGGAGCTCCTTTTGCGCCTTGAAACAGGCGCGCAGGGAGAAAACAGAAGGGATGAGCACAACGGCGACGGGGCTTTCCACGGTTCATTCCCCTTCTTCAGCAGCACGTGAGCGTGTGTGACACACACAGACCAGTACACACAGACCGGTGCACACCAGCCCCACTCTCCTGCCTTCCGTGTCCCTTCCACAACCCATTTTTGAAGGAAGCAGAATTCACTCCTTCAGAACTGGGACAACCTTGGATGAGCTACGGGCCACCCTAGGTCTGGGTTCCCTAAAACCACCGCGTGCTTGTCCACGGCTCGCTCCCGCAATCACAGAACCCCAGAACATGAGGGAAGGGACCTCCAAAGACCATCCAGTCCCATCCCCCTACCACAGCAGGATCCCCTAGACCCAGTCGCACAGGGACATGGCCAGGAGGGTTTGAAATGGCTCCAGAGAAGGAGACTCCACAACCCCCCTGGGCAGCCCCTGACAGGGCTCTGGTACCCTCACCATGAAGAAGGTCCTTCTCACACTGATGTGGAACCTCCTCTGCTCCAGCTCACACCCACTGCCCCTTGTCCTGTCACTGGGTGCCCCTGAGCAGAGCCTGGCTCCATCCTCCTGACACCCACCCTTCACCTATTGATCAACATCCATGGGGTCACCCCTCAGGCTCCTCTTCTCCAAGCTAAACAGACTCAGCTCCCTCAGCCTCTCCTCATAAGGCAGGTGCTCCACTTCCTTCATCATCTTGGACTCTCTCCAGCAGTTCCACGTCCTTCTTGAACTGAAGGGCCCACAACTGGACACAACACTGCAGCTGTGGTCTCACCAGGGCAGAGTAGAGGGGGAGCAGAACCTCTCTCCATCTGCTGACCACCCCGATTCTGATCCACCCCAGGATGCCATTGACCCTCTTGGCCACACGAGGGCGACACTGCCGGCTCCTGGCCACCAGCACCTCCCTTCTCCTCCACTGCTCTCCAACAGGCCAGTCCCCAGCCTACACTAGTCCCTGGGGTTGTTCTTGCCCAGATGCCAGACTCTACACTCGCCCATTTCTGGCTCCTGGCTGTCCTGCAGTCCATGGTCATCCTGGCTCAAAGTCCTGCCTGGCATAGTCTTACTGCATTGTTAGGACATCACAGATAGTTACCTCTGTCTTGGACTTTAGTTTTGATGGCGTAGAGGTTGTAGATGTTTTTAGTTCATCCTTTAACTGAGAGATTTTCCCTGTTAGTTCTTTCAAGGTCTTCATTATCTCTGCCCTCTCTTCTGGCTTCATAGCCTTATTTTTCTCCAGCTTGGATATCAACATCTGTATCAACGACAGAGCAGGAACATGGAGTCCCAGGAAAACCCTGCTGAACAGACAGGGGTCTGCAAAGCCAGAATGGATTTACTGAAAGACAGTCAGATTTACCTTCTGGCACTCGATTTGTTTCTCTAACATTTCCTGCTTCTTTTTCCTCATGTCCTGTTGGAGTTTCATTGCCTCCTAGGAGAGAAGGAAATCGTTTCCATCAGTAAAATGCAGACCAACACGACACCCCCAGCCCTGATTTACTTCAAGCTGCAGTGAAGGCTGCTAGTCTGCAGAACGCAGAACGAAGGGGATCTGATCCAAAAAACGAAACGGGAACAAAACGAGAAGTTGCCAGCTTCCTGCTCTCAAGTCCTCCAGGCTTCTGCCCCATTCACACACCTCTTCAGGAGCTGGATCGTGCGTGTGCCTCACAACCACGGGTTAAAGCCAGAAGTGCCTCAACAAAACCCAGCCAAAGCCAGGATGACTGCGTGTGTCCAGTCAGACTCCCCTGCCCATGGCCGACCAGCGCGGGAATCCGCAGCAGTGCGAGGGTGATGGCAGATCTCACTGGTGTGGGAAGCTGGATCAGCAATATTTGGGTGTAACTGCCTGTCAAACCCGGCTTCGTGAAGCGCTTTGATCAATAAACTAACCACCAGCCAACTACCTGCTTTTTTTTAAGGACTTCTTGCACATCATGAGGTTTAGACCCCGTGCCAGGCTTCAGAGATGTCTTCGACGAGCTGTAAACCATTTTGGAGTGGCTCGTAGAAGTAGGAAACGTCTGGAACGGTAGCACCACACAGAAACACGTTACAGCCTAAAGCAAACGTGACACCACGAGCTGGCTCGAGGAATCTACTCTGCAAGACGGGAACACTAACTTCTAGACTTGTGTGAGACAGAACCACCAAGGCCACTAAACCACCAGAGAAGCACCAGTCTGACACTCAACTCGCCCGGAAGCGACTGGCGTTAAGTGCTTGGGAGATGGATTTTGGCAGAAGGTACCTTCCTTCCCTCCCTCTGTACCCTGATCCCCACTAGGAAGATCCCTAGAGCCGAGCTCCCGCATCTGCCTTATGCGGAGCTTCAGCTGCCGTCTCACACTGAGCGAGCACGGCGGCAGCAGTCACCCGCACAGCGCCTTTCGCAGGAGGAGCTCCCCACGTCCAAGAGCACAGCCTGCACTAGCGTGTCTGCGCGCACGAGAGCGCAGCAGCTCGGGCTCCACCAGCCTCTAGCGCTGCTGCTCTAGCGCAGCACACGCTCAGCAACAGCTGCAAAGCAGTTAGTTTCACCTGCGAGGCGCCGACTTCACCCAGCTGTCAGGTCTGTTTGCTGTGAAGCGCTGCCACAGGTCTGACACTACGCAAAATGCTGGCACTTGAACCTATCTGCTAATTCTCTCCTCGCTAAGGGGCCAAAGCTTTAACCAGAAGCACGCAGAGGGTCAGCCTGCACCAGCATACCTGAGAATCCTCTGCCACAGCCCCAGGGGGGCTCAGGTCAGGCTGGTTCCCACCTGCTGCTCCAAGACGACGTTTCACCGGGACTTTGTTAAGGACGTAGGCACCAGAGGCCTGGGGTTTATTCATGACCTGTGTACCAGCAGACAGCAGAGGGTTACGCGCTCTGCGGCTTTGAAGCAGCAGCCGCTTAGGAACACGGGAGACCCTCCGCCACTCCACCACCGACTGACAACAGCCCAGTACCTTTGACAGACTGCTGTGCATCGTTACAGCAGGAGCTGTGCTCAGGGCTTGCTGCTGAAGGTGAAGCTGGTGATGAAGAGGCTGTGTGGGTGTCTGCCCCTGCTGCTGCTGCAGCAACGGGGGCTGCTGCTCACTGTCTCTGTGCCACAGCACCCTGATAAACCGATTCTTCAGAACTGCCTCCGTGCTGGAAATGGCCTTCCTCGCCTCATCATTAGTCAAGTACTGAATCAGAGCAGCCTCAGGATCGTTCTGGAAAGCAACCTACACCACAAGGAACGAGTTACAGCGAGCTACCGCACAAGGGAGAAAACATCTCAGTCCGCAGCAATCGCTGGGCGGGACGTCCAGTGACACCAACAGCTCAAAACAGAGGCAGCACACGCCGCACTCGAGGCCGAGCACCTCTGGCAAGCACTGCCCAAGCCCGCAGCAAAACCAGAACAGACCGACGCGCACAAGGCGCCTCCTGCAGCACCCGAGTCACGGTCCGGCCTCTTCCTACCTGAATGTTGACAATGGTTCCGAATTTGCTGAAGTGTTCATTGAGCTGGGTGATGTTGTTCAGCTCGGGGGGAATCTTCCGAACTTCTAGCTTCGTGTTAGTGTACTGGTTCTTCTTCAGGAACCCTGGCTTGCTCTGGCTGTTGTTTGCTTGCCTAGAGGAAGCGAGGACAGGACAGGCGTTCAGAGGGGCTCACAGAGTCCTGGGTAAGGCAGCCCACCAACGCTAACAGCACTCCTTTTTCTCCTCCTAATGAGTAGGTGTTCCAGGCTTTAACAAAGCCGAGCCACTCCCACCACGAACACTTCACCTCCATGTTACGTGGGCACAGACTTTCTGGCCCAAGCAGCACAGGGACGAGCAACCAGTGACAGTCACGGTGCCGACAGCACCACAGTGCCCCCCAAGCAGCCAACGGCAGGCGTTGATCCTTACTTTCCCAGCCACGGCTTCTTTAGTGGCGGACACTCCATGCTACTGGGAGACCTCTTCCTGCTGTCCGGTTCAAGGACAACTCGGGTTACATTGCTGCTGTTGTTTGTAATGGGAATGGGAGGTTCTGTCTGGATGATAATGTTGGCAGCTGGAGGGAAGGAGAAAGGCTGGCGTTAGGGCGTCACGTCAGAAAAGCTTTTGCTTCGAAGGCAAAACAGGCTGGAGCTCAAAACCAAAACCAGGAAGACTTTATCAAGCTGGTCAGCTTTGTTTGTGAAGATCACTGGCTGCAGCCTAACTAAACCACAAAGAGCAATGCAAACATTTAGTCTGTCCAGCAGGGATGAGACTGACCTTTAACATCAGCACTGGCCTGAAGAAGCAAAGCTACAGCTTCTCAGGTACTGAAACAGGTACCTGTTTCAGGTACTGGAAATTCAGATTCTGCAGGAAGAGAGAAAATCTAAACAGAGGGACGGAAACACGGCGCCGTTCCCAGGTTGGAGCCTGCAGCGTGGCACAGGCTGCATAAAGAACCTGCTTTCCCCGAATTAACCCTGGACAGTGAATCTGCTCCTCCCACTGCCGTCCCCATCATCCCTGGCAAAACACTGCTAAGCCCAACCACAACGTGAAATTGAAGTTCAGAGCAACTTGTACGAACATAAAGCCAAAGCATTTATTTATGGCCTTTAAGATCCTGCTCTTGCTGTTTGCCTCCTGCGTGTGTCAAACATTCAACTCCTAAAAAGAAGTCTGAGTTACAACTCGACTGCCTACGGCTTTTGGATGTGCCAGGGCTCTGCTGATGGCTCTGGTGAGAAGACTGGGCATGTTCAGGCAGTTTTCGTCTTCAGCTGGAAGATGATTTCAGAGCGAACCTTTCACTCACAGGACAGAGACAACGAACGCTCACCCACGTAGTACACCTCGAAGGGCTTCCAGAGAGAACCTGGGGCCAGTAGTAAAGCCCCAACCCTGACTTGATGCTGTCCATTAAGATGAGAAAAGCAACAGCAACCTCTGCACTAACATTTAACCACCTTCACTACAGGAAGAGCCACCGGAAGGAGACACCCGACAGCCTTTTCTTATTGATTGAATAAGGAACCAGAAGTGTAACGGCAAACACTGACATTTAACACTTCCTTTCAAGGATGGGGCAGGGAAGGCAGAAGGATAAAAGAAAGTTAATGGAGCAAAAACATCTCTAAAGAGAACTGACTCCCCTCCCCTGAAAGGTATTTTGTACCTGTCACCACTAAGACACAGCACCCACATCCACCCAGTTAAGGGCTCAACTATTTAAGTGTAGACCAGGACTTCTGTGGGTGAGGAGAACAGTCCGAACCTGCAACCTGCACTGCAGAGAGAACATCTGGCTGACGGCGTCAGACCTTGAGCACACAAATGGGCCACAACAGTTCCCTCCTCGCCGCTACCACAACAACGGAGACCGGCACCGCAGGGCATCACCTCTGCGCCCCAGGTCTTAGACCCCCTTGGCAAACCGAAAGCAGTGGGCAGACTGCGCTGCTTCAAGCCACCTCTGCAGCAGCTCTCTTTCTAGAAACAGGCAGCATCCAGAAGTGCCTCCTAGGCTGAAGAGGGCTAAACCCCCAACCAAACCACAACAGCAGCCCCCTTTACCGTTCCCAAGCGAGCAGTTTTCTGTAATCAAAAAGGCTGCTCTGACTGCAACAGGGTCACAGTCACACTTTCGAAAAGGCAGAGATGTCTGAGAAGTGGCTCTGAATTCAAGACCTGTGAGCAGAACGACTGATTTCAGCCTGAAACAGGGGAAAACAAGCGTCAGTGGTCTCGGACAGAAACAGCAACAGCAACGACTAGAAACCCTTCCTACCTCTTGGATTTGTATCCATCTCCCCAGATGTTAGGCCAATTAGATTTGGACGCTGCGTTTGTGCTCTTGTAAAGAACTGTCGGTACTGAGATCTACCAGCACTGGTAATACTAGGAGCTTCGGGGTTATAGCCATCTGGCTCATATGTATCTACAAAAAAAGAGAGAAACGAAAGAAGTTTTCAAACGAGTTTAAGACTTGGGGTTAACTTTCCCCTAAGGAAAGGCAGCGATGTCCAAGAACCAGAGGTTGCTTCGGATGAAGAGAAGAGAGGAAAGAGGTTGCACAGCCAACAAGTGCAGCCACTGACAACCTTCACGCTGAGCTTCACCCCAGCAGCTGCTTGGGCCCTTTCTCCTCTGGTAGCTACCGGCCGTTGCACTAACAGGGCAGGGACCGGGGACCGAACAAGGTGTCAGCGACAACCTTCCCAGCGTTTTGAGGGCAGCGACAAGAGATTTCACGTGAGCATTTACTCCGCAGGGGCTAAGACACCAAGGGACTTCTGGGCTTGGCTGCCCAACAGTCCGGGTCGCTTCAGGAACAGACTGCGTTGGGGAAGAAGGTGGGTGACTTGACCAATACTTACCTATTCCAGTCCTTGTTTTACACAAGTCTGAGCAGCTGCCTAACTCCCCGAAGGTCCCGAGGAGCATTTTAGTTAAAAGGGGTAAGCACGAGATGACAGAACCGACTCCTGTCGTTCCTCCAGCCCAAGGTCCAAGTCAGGAACGATGCAGCTTTCCAACCACAAAAGGGAAAAGCTACACAAGAACTAGAGCGAACAAGGTCAGCAAAAGCCTCCACAGAAACACAGCTCACCCCAGAACAGGAGTGGATGCCTGCACAAGGGCACTGGATGGCCTAACTTCAGCTCCTTATTCCACAGCAACAACAGACTCTGCAGTTTCAAACGTCTACCCCAGAATTTCGACACTGATGGTTCACAGTTTAGTTTCGGACTCTGCGAAGAGCTTTCGCTACCCTGGCACGAGCTGAACCACAAGCTCCTCTGCCATCACCTGCCCTGTGATGGACGGCAAGAAGGCACCCAGCAGTTGTGCCTGTCCTGGTGCCAGACCAGGATGGGAGACTTTGCACAGCTGTGCTGGGGAACAGAGCCAAGCGGTGTCACAGAAGCCAGCGATGCCCTGCAAGCGCCGGCTGACACAATCGGCCGTGAGAAGTTCTGAAGCTGAAAGACTCGGACAGGACCATCAAAAGGCTTGGCAGCATCTGGAGACAACTGAACAGATTGTCGCTGGAGTGAGCGAAGCTCTGAGAAGCGTGGAAGAAGTCACAAGTGAACTGCAGCCCTGCTCTGAATAACACCGAGAGCACTTAAGGAAGAGGACCCCGATGGGAGTTCCATGGACACTGGGGTTTGATTGTCTTCCGTTGCTCACGCAAAACGTGGAAAGGCCAGTACTTCTTCCATTACCAAAGAAATGTAAACTTCACTGGATTTAGATGGAACAAGCTGTGACTCTTCACGTGTTTTGCTCTTTCCCCTCACAAAACCCCACCTTAAAGAAAGTCCGAGCTCTGCTAAAGAGGAATGGCCACTGGCAGCCACATACACTTCGTGTAAGTTTAGAAAGCTAGAACTAAGCCGATTCTGGACAACAGATAGGAAGAAAGTACCAGTGAGTATAAGGACAGCAGAGATGTGTGATAGGTAGCTGGAAAAGACACCAAATCTCTTGCGTGGCATGAAACCTGGATGGAAATAAAGACCGAGGCAAGCAGTGAGCCATTACAGGCTTGTAGATCCATCTTCTGTCTACTCATCTCCTACTGAACAGCTTCAAGATGAAGCGATCCCCTTCTTATGCAACAACCTTACTGCTTTGAGTTTGAGAAACCCAAAGGAAGCTCCCGCAAAGGCTCGCCCCTCAGAAGGGACAGAACACTACAGCTACTCGCACAACAACAGCAGATGACAGACTGACCACAGGAAGAGCCATCAGACTTCTTTTTAGATG
This sequence comes from Phoeniculus purpureus, assembly GCA_028565055.1. Taxonomy (NCBI): domain Eukaryota; kingdom Metazoa; phylum Chordata; class Aves; order Bucerotiformes; family Phoeniculidae; genus Phoeniculus; species Phoeniculus purpureus. The sequence continues at coordinate 15,078,470 of JAOXOE010000765.1, read as the reverse complement.
TGTCCGTACAGGAGGAAGACAGAGGTAATGCTTCTAACTACACGGCAGGGGCGTTTCACAACGTACATCTCAAGCAGACATAAAACGGTTAGTTGCTTACGTTCCGAGACTGTATACAGTAGGTTCTGGGGTAAAGGAGGAGGTAGCCTTGCTCCCACGGGCGCAAGACTGGGCACTCCGCTTGTCCCAGGCTGGTCACGGTTATTGATCAGGCTGGACTGAGTTAACGGTGGTCCTACAACGACACCACAGAAGAGATCACCAAAGACTCACAACCTCACTGATAAACACGTGCAAAACAGTTCTGTGTGATTTGTTTACACCCTGCTTTGAGCAAGGACCAGGGTCAGGACTGTAAATGTTTAGAAGCCCACCACAGCACAGGAAAGTCAATCTGATTCCAGCATCTCTTTCCCAGAAAGGACAAAGCTTTAAGGCAAAGAAAAACCTGGGGTTTATTGTGCCTGGAGCTGGCGTTAACTAAAAGCAGCTCCTCCCTCAGCTCTGCCACGGCAAACCAAGGCTTGCTCCAAGCAAGAGATCACACCAGCAGCATTAGGTTGGTTCTAACACAAGAACTAGTGGGCAAAAGGCAATCACCAAGAATTCCCCTGCCCCACGCATGCATGTTATTTGCTGTGTGCCCCAACAAGGGCAGCGAGTTCCTACAGGACCTACCAACAGCACCTGGAGAGCACTGTCAGGCAGGCACCCGCCAGCCACTAAAAGGCTCCTGTAGAGTTTAGGGTCAATACTACCTATAAATGTTTCCCATCCCACCCACAGCTGCTGCGATGTGATAGTAGCACCATGGCACGTGCTGTGTGATGGGAAGGGAGAGCGCTGAACCAGTAACTGCATCCCTGATACTCCACGTCTTCACAGGATCTACATTAGATGCAGCAAGACACCAAAGGGTGACCATCCCAGAGCCCTCTTGAGCCAACATAGATCTCAGAGGTGTCCCTTACGTGTTGCTTTTTAGCAGCAGATAGCCCAGAAACTAAAGCTTCACATTTCTGCATCGAGAAAAGCAAAAATGGGAGGGTTCACCACCTGTGAGCGATCACCACTTTCACCTGGAGACAAAGAGAACGATGCTTTCACTTACTTGGTACCGGCAGCACAACGGGAGGCGGTGCCTGCGGATGAGCCTGCGGAACTGGCAACCTCAGGTTCCGAGCTGGAGCTGGCAAAGGGGGCAGAAGCATACCAGGAGGAGGAGGAGGCAGTCCCGGAGGTGGTGGAGGAAAAGGAATCATACTTGGCAAGGAAACTTCATCTACTACTAAAGGATCGTTTCCATGGTCAAACGGACAAAGATCACCAAACACGCAGAATCCTCGCTCTGCAAAACAGGACAGTCAAAGGAAGGGCAGCGATTTGCAGTGCCTCGGGTTTTGCTGGAATGTTTTTACTGAGGAAAACATACAGTCACCAATTGGCCTTTCACCACCAGATGAGGCTTCCGAGTACCTCTGCCAAGAATGACCTGCCACACCAGCGCACAGACACACAGGCACCCACCACAGCAGCTGTGGTGAAACCAGCCACAAGGGCACCCGGCGCGTATGAAACACACGCGCTGCAGCCGCTACCACAGGTGCCGGGGTGAAGCGCTCCCCAGGCACACGCAGAGTTGGGAGCACGCGCTGTATGCTCCTGTCTGGTCATAAAACAGTTACTCCCAGCAGGACGGGGTTTTACTGGGGAAGTAACTCACGTCACACACACACATCTTCTACCTACAAGACACAAACTCACACGCTACCGTGTTTGGACTTGCTGCCCCCAGTTAGTGAAGACCTGAAAAAGAGTCTCCGAGTAAGTGAGGAGCTCTACGAAATAGCAAAGTAAGGCACAGCTTACCATCATAATCTCGGCATCTCTTCTTAGGAGGAGGGTTTCTGCCAAACGAACTGGGATTGCTGTGATTGTTGTAGAAATTGGACCAGCTCTCCGTTGTGTTTTCGAGATGGTGTGCAGGTGCGACGACAGTAACAGCACTGGGAATAGACTGTGCAGAGGAATACTGTTCACTGGATTTACTGGGAGACACGGAAACTGGATTATAGGAACCTTCCGCATCGTTTCTCTCACTCTTGAATTTTGATCTCTCTCGGTGCTCTGTTGTAAAAACAAGAGGAAAAGCCATCAGGGGCAGTCGCCAGGCTTTGTTCTGTACACCAGAGCCTGGAGAAAAAGGAATGAACACCAGTCGAGATACTGCCTTGAACACTCAGTGCTCTGCACAGCAAAGCCCCAAACAACAAACCCACCCCCAGCCCTTCACTAAGGTGATCTCAACACCCCTGCGCCCTTTGCAAGAGACCCACAGCAGCCCTAAAAGCGCTGCGGAACACAGGGTAACCCCCTTCCATTCCAAAGAAACCTCCCCTAAAGAACAAAGCAGAGGAGAGGGTAACCTCATTTTGCTCAAACAGATCTTTAGGGAGAACGATAAATAAAAGCCAACAGTTTTGTCAACATGTGCAGCCCAAAGAGATCAGCTCCCGACACCCCTGCTATACACCTGTGGATAAATTAAGGTGTTAGCAACAGAGAAACAACCCCCTTAAGTGCTCTACTCTGAGACAAACAGCACCCTCGTTAATAACTTGAGGAGCACAAAGCTCTTGACACTAGCTACTCATGGACATCCACACGATGCTGGACCAGGCAGTAGGCAGGAGTCACCACACCCCACTGCCATGAGATGTTCTCCTCAAGCACCACCACAGGCACTCACCAGCACTTCTGCTTGCATCCCGGTCCTTGCTTCTGCCCCGGCTGCGGCTCCGGCTTCGACTTAACCCTCTGCTTTTACTACGGCTTTTACTCCTGCCACGCCGCCAGCTAGACTTCTCTCTGTACAAGTCACTCCTGTCGTAGTATCTGTCGTAGTCCCTCCACTTCCCATCATCTCTCTTCTTCTCTCTTGTTCTGGAGCCCAGTGCAGACCAAGTTCACGAGAAGAGAATGCAAGAGAAGAAACGAGAATGTAACAAGCCAAGAAAACTGTTCCTCAATCTCGACAGCAAAACACTGGTGTCACAAATTCCCAAGCCCCAGCCAAGTACAGAACTGCAAAGTGGAGCCACTAATTCAGGCACCAGCAACAGGAGCACTCAGGAAAACTGGAGAGGTGAAGAAGCGAAAGGATCAAACCAGAGAGGTGATGTTGGCAGTGTGAGAACAGCCGCACCCAACCCCTGCAGATCACTTGTCTGTGATACAAGAGGGGAAGAAGGGAAATAATGACATCCTTGGGTACCAGCATGCAAAGAACACTGGTGGCTTTTAAAGTGACCAAGCTCTGGTGAAGAGTTCTCTCTCAGACGTGACCAGCACCCAGAGAACACATCGCACAACGAGAAAAGTAAAGAGGAAATCGTTATTTTTACTAGAAAGTCACCGTCTATCAGGTAAAACCCCACAGTTAGAGGTTGCCAGCAATCACGGGGGAAAATACCAGCGTTCTGCTTCACAACAAACCTGTGTTCACTGGAATCTGCTCGGCTCCGCTGGGGACTGGAATACTTCTTTTTCCTGCTATCCCGCTCCTCTTCTACTGACTCTTGGTAACTCTGCTTAAGACACAACTACCAACCGAGGATGAGAATCAGTTTTAGTGGGTTTTGTTAATGAAGAAGATAAGACAAAGATTTAGTTGAAGGCACAGGTAGCACCCACACAAAAGCAGTGCCTCACTATCACTTTCACAGACACTTAGCACTACAAGCAACCAAACACTACAGGTTACTGGGGTCTTCGATTCAAACCTTTCAGGGTTTTCTGCAGCGCTGACTCAGGATAAAACTACCTGGATAGCTTGTTTTTGAACAAGTTCATGAGAGACAGGTTCTCTATCCACTCTCTCCTGCTAGAGCAAACAACTGTACAAATGGGGTGTTTTCCGAACTCAGCTCAGCAGAGCTTCCTCTCCAAGGAGATACCTCACTAGTGCAGACTTCGAGACAAAGCAAACAACTGCTCACATGGTCAAACCAGCCCCCTTTCCTGCTGGCCTCACCAAAAGCAGTTTCACTTAGCTACACCGCTACTGCACCACTACTGTAAAGCATCTTCCGTTGTTCTTCGGAGACAGAGATCCCACAGATCACTCGGCACAACGCAGCAAGGTTTTGTTTCCCGTTTCACGTACGGGGTGGTTGCCCTGAAAATTGGAGGTTGGCAGGCAGAAAGAACAACCTTACCTCCTCCTTGACTGCTTCTTTTTCCTGACCCGCAGGCTTCGACTCTACTTTCGTGGGTTCAAGAGAAGGAAGGTAACTCTTTGTGTACAGACTTTCAAAAAGTTTATCTACAAACCCTGAAGTTTCTGAGGATAAAGAACACAAGAAAATGTTGTTACAAAGCGATTCACGGGCACTTCTACCTTAAAATGAAGCTGCCGGCTTCTATTTCAGAGGATCTGTTCTCGCCCACCACAAACAAGACCAAGCTACACAACTTTTGTTCTTTTGCACCTTGTCAGAACTTTTCAATTCACAAGGAACAACAAGGATTTTGAAGGCAACATTGGCGCATCACCCTCCTGTGCGAAACACACGTCACTGAATAGCAGAGGAGAAAAAAGCAGTGGACAAAGTACCTTTTTGCAGAAAGACATCCAGCTGATCAGCACAGAACGCTTTCAGCTCCTTCTCCGGCTTGTCTTTCTTGACTAATGCCACCACATAGTTGGCTAAGGCTGAGGGGTCTGCGTCACATCTGCGGAGAGAAAGGACCAGTCTGGATTCTACAGCCCTGCGCTGGACAATCGCTGGTGAGCCACCCAAGATCTTTCCAGACATCTAGTGCCAACCCAGCTGTGCTGGAATGGCTGAGCCTGCAAAGGAGTTTAGTCAGTGCCCTGTGAGCGCCCCCTACACACCTGACAACATTCCCACTCTTTTGCTCCTTGCTGAGCTTTGCTTAGGAGTCTCTACCTTTCTTCTTTTCCACATGAAGGTCCAACTCTAGGGCATCTGAGCAAACATCATCACTTCTCAGCCTTCTCTAAGCACAGCACCCACCATCAAGACAGACTCTACAAGAACAGCAGAGCGAGTACCAGGGCAGTCATTGCACAGTGGTTGTAAAGCATTAAAGCCTTATCGCCATGAAGCGCAGATCAGAAAGATACCGCAAAAGCACCTTTTAGACACACAGAGCTCTGCAGTTGCTGAAGGCACTGTGCCTAACGCTCTGGGTTTTCCTTCCCCAAGGAGTATTTCCTTGCCTAGAAATTTTAGCGATCCTTAAACGCAGGTAAAACATCCCGAGGGGAACAATTATCACCAGACTCACTGTCCACACTACTTGAGTCCCACCTGGCTTCACGAAGGCCAAGAAGAGCCAACTGTGTGCAGCAATGTTCCTGTGTGACTTGATCTAGGGGATCCTGCTGCGGCAGGTGGATTGCACTAGATGATCTTTCGAGGTCCCTTCCAATCCCTAACGTTCTGCGATTCTATGAATGCTCTGCACTAATCTGTAATCAGTTACTGCTTTAGATTCCATTACTCCAGTTACTGCTTTAGATTCCATTACTCAGCTGCTAGAAAAACATTCAAATATGAGGATTAAGTCAAGTGATTAAGCAATAGCCCCTCATGTTGCCTTTTTAAAGCTGCAGGTGCCTGCTGTTAGGCAGGAACCTAAAACAGTCTGGTGATGTAAAGATTGACTTTTTTTTTTTGTTTTAAGATTAGCATTTAGAGAGGAGATTCTGTATTTTCCAAGAACATTTACAATGGAAATAGAAGGAAATAGTATGAAGCCTAGAGACCTCAAATCAGAGTGAAAAAGCCCCAACAGTAAACAAACAACAAAACACAAAAAGCCACAACTGGTTAGAGAACAGAAAACTCCTCAAGGAGCAGCCTGTCAAGGAGCTCTACTCCACATTAGTTTGCTCCTTGTTTCCACCACCCGATGAAAGCCATGAGAAAGGCAGCAATTAACAACAAAGGAGCCACAAATTTACACATTTGACAATTCCTGCACACACCTCAGGAAACACTGCGCAGGTATTCGGTGCTGGTGCCCACACAGCACTGCCTGTGAACCCTCGAGTTAACATAAAGATGATCCATCTCTTTATTACCACTCCCATTCCTTTCTCCACAAATTAGTTCCTCTCAGGTGTTACAGTACTGTGTGCCAGCACCAGTAAGGGCCGGATACTTATCCAGTTTAACCATTTTATATTTCCACTCCCAAGTCACCAGCTGTCAGGACACACAAGAAAATTCAGTGATTCTCTCCTGTGAACACTCATCTCCAACCCTTATCCCTACAGCTTGCCTCAGGCACCAGAGGAATGCTGGCCAGCAAGAGAGAAGGCTGACAGGAACTGGAAGTGAAGATGTAGGAGCAAGAGCTATGCTCTAGTTTAGACAGACTTTCAGCAGGATCTGACCCAAGTACCAGAGATCTTCTGGGAGGGCATCACGGACTCTTAAAGGTCTGTTCTTTCGTGACTACAGCTGAGTAGTTCTAAACCTTATTTACCCTCCAAACACAGGACAGCATCTGCGGGGATACTGGCTGCCTGCACGCTGTCAGTGTTCATCCTACAACTTCACAAGGGCCTTGGCCTTCCTCCGTGCAAACCCCGAGGCTGTCACTGCCAAGTCACCTTCCTTCTCAGTAGCCTTGGTGCAGCAGGGGCTCCGCCAGCACCTCACTGCACCCCTGGCACCAGGGCCCGGCCCTATGAGAGGTGCTGCCCAGACAACACACACAGAGTCCTCGTCCCCAACACAATCCCTCTCGCAACGATCCTTCCCGGCCCCTCACCAGACGGATCACGGCCACTCTGCACAGCCCTCAGCTACTCGCTCCCTGCGGGCTCGTTCCAAGGGCTGGAACCTCCCAGGTGGGGGTGATGCTCGATCTCCGCTGCCGCCTCCGGCCCTGCTCGCACCCCACCCGGGTCCAGGACAGAAGCCCCGGCCGAGCGCCCGGTGAATTCCGGCCCCGGGCTCGCGCCCTTTACCCCAAGGCCT
>JAOXOE010000765.1:15029883-15071354 GCA_028565055.1 Phoeniculus purpureus | reverse complement strand
CCCCAACCCCACTCTCTGTGCCCCTGGCGATGCCCTCTGAAGCCACACCAACCCCAGGTACCGTGCCAGCCGGAGGAGGTAACGGGCATGGGGCAGGGCTCGCTCTGGCTCGACGCGTGCACGCGCTCCGTTAACCCTTTCCATGGGAACACGAAGCATCAGGGGCCTTCAGCTGGGCACCAAGAGGCGATGGCAGGAGAAAGCGACCCCCCCACTCCACCCCAGGCAGAAGGGACAGGGCAGGATCCGCAGTGGGGGCTGCTGAGATCAGAAGATCTCTGAGCAGGGCTTAACCAACCGCTCAGATCCTAACGAGGGCTAAACCCAGCTGCCACAGCAAAACCAACAGTTGGGTTGCCCTGTTAAAGAGGGTTTTTTAATGCCAGGTCTCTCCCTTTTTAAGCCTCCACATCCCTGTCCTACAAAATATGGGGTGTTGAGCAGCTGGCCCTGAGTCTGTGGTGCCCATCCTGTAGCTCTGGAGACACTGGAAACCCAGCTGGGCATGACCCTGTCCTGCTCCAGGTGAACCTGTTCTGTTAGTGGGGTTGGGCTGGATGATCTTGAGAGGTCCCCTCCAACCCCACAGACGAGCATTAGGGATTGGAAGGGACCTCGAAAGATCACCCAATCTCATCCCCCTGCCACAGCAGGATCCCCTGAATCCAGCTGATTTAAGCTGCACTCTCCCACCCAGGAGCCTGTTTCTTGCTGCTGGAGCAGCTGCCTCCCTTGGCCACACAAGGTCTGTGTTGCTGCCGACGGGCACCACAAGCCACAACCTCCCCACAGGGTCTTCTAGGGCTGCCCAGGGCTTTGGGACAGGAGAATCCTTTGACTTGCAGGTGCCCATTGAAAGGGTTAAGGACCAGGTTTGTGCCCCAGCTGTGCATGTCTGCATGTGAGGCTCTCGCTGGCTTTGCCCTCCTCTGCCAATCTCTACAGCAGGGTTGAAGCCCAGGGAAACCTTCTCCTGTCACGGGGCGGGGGGCAGCAGCTCTGGCTGCTCCTCAGCTGCCCGGTGCCAGCCCCAGGGGTGACTCAGGGTTGCCCCAAGACAGACACCCACCTCTTACAACAGAGAGGGGTCCTTTCCCCTTCCCCACCTTTACTGCAGCAGCAGGGCCAGCCGAGGCGGTGGGATAGGGGCAGTGCCAGGGGGTGCAGCCGGCCGAACGCACCCTGAGCGCTGTGGAAAAGCAGCTCTCAGTCTGCCCTGAGCCCAGGGTGCTGGAAGAGGTTGACCTTTGCCTCTGCTGGACACTGGGGTGCTCAAGCTCGTAGGGAAACCCCTTCCCAGGTGATTCAAGGGCAGGGACCTGCTTTCTGCTCCTGCAGGATCTGCAGGATCTGCTTTAGACCTCCTCAACAGGCTCTCCTGGTCTGCCTTCACGGCAGTGATGTCTCTCCACCCAGCACTGTTCTCTCCCTTCTCTGGTCAGATCTCCGTCCTTTTCTCGCTCTCTCCCAACCCCAAAACAGAACCCAAGGGGGTAACCGGCTGCTCCTCTCTGGGTGCCGGGGAAAATGAGACCGGACCTAACCTCTGGGCTTTAGAGCATCTTCATCCTCCAAGGGGGTGGGAGGGCCCTTCTGCTGCAGTAGCTGGGAGCTCAGGCTTTAGCCCAGCCGCACGGATCGGGGTTTTCTTTGTGGAGCAGGATCACCTTCCCGAGAGCCGACCTTCGGAGTCGCTCTGTGAGCCCTTTATCCTTCCAGACCCCATTTCTTACCCCCCTGGCTGCGCGATGGGTCCTTGCCCATTCAAAGGGCAATTCCACAGGAGAAGAGCCCCCTCATCCCCTCACCCTTCGCTTTTTACCTCCTGCCAGGAGAAGCAGGGAAGAGAAATGAGCCGGCAGGGCAGGGCGGAGGCTGAGTGCCGGTGAATGGAGCAGCAGGTCGCTGAGCGCTGCCCCAGCCCGGCAGGAGGACCCAAGGCAGAGCGGGATGCAGCACCCATCGCTGCGGGGCTCTTGAGCTGGTTGTCATCTCGCGTTAGGACTCGGGGTGGAGTGGGAGCTGCTGCCGAGAGCCCCCTTCTCTTCCCGACGAGCAGCAGGGCTCCGGGAGGCGCCGCGCAGTGACCTGGATTGTGCGGGTTCCTCTGGGGTCGGGGCGAACGGTGCCTTTGCCCTGGGCTGCTGGTGCTGACAAGGAAGGAAGAGGTCGGGGTTCGGGGTTTAGTTCGGGGGGATCCTCACGCAGACGAGGTCAGTGCTGTTGTCTGGGTGCTGGAGAAACCCGACCAGCTGGAGGAAATCAAAGGGAAGGGCAGGGGTTTCCCTTTAGGAATGGCTCAGCCCGAGGCAGGACTGGACAAAGGGAGAGGTGCTGTGGGAAAGGGCATCCGAAGAGGGGGTTTGTTCAAGCTGTGAGGCAGAAAGTGGCGACAGCGGACCCTTCGCCCGTGGAAAAACTTCATCGGGGGCCAGAAAGAGTTTCTCTTAGGGGCCAGAAAGAGTCTGTCATAGGGATCAGAGTCTTAGGGACCAACAAGAGTCCTGGGGGCCAGAAAGTGTTCTGGGGACCACCAAGAGTCTTAGGGGCCATCAGCCTTAGGTTTTAAGCCAAACCCCATTGCTTTTCCCCCGCTCCCTTCTTGCGTCTCTGCAATCAGGAGCTGGCAGAGAGAGACCCCATTGTTCAGCAGCAGAACCAGGGAGAACTGCTGACCCCTCACTTTAGAGGCTGCTGAATCGCCCCTTTCTACCCGTGAATTTCTTACGGCCATCATCAGATTTCGAGCGCTTTATGGTAAAAAGACTTCACCGCTTCCCCCTGCTGTTCAAACACTGCACAGAGAGAGAGAGAGAGAGAGAGAAGGGGGGAAAAAAAGCCCCCAAACCCTCTTTAGAAAACAAAGTCTTTGGCTGCTGCTGAGGATCTATGAAAAATTAATCCGATGCCTCTAATGACTTGGTAGCCACACCCAGGGGAGAGCTGCTCCTGCAGCCTCCGAAAGCCCCTCTAAATAATGAAAGAGCAGGATGGATGAGGGTTGATTCCCGTGTTTTGCAGATCCCAGCCCCAAGCAACCGCCCCCCGGAGCCGCTGCGCCGCCGGGAGTAGGGCTGAGCCCCTCGTTAAGAGGCTCTGCGTTGAACGTCCCCCCCCTTTTCCTCTCGTGATTCTTTCTCTCGGGTCGTTTTCTTCGTCCGAGCCTCACGCAGGGTTTTGTTCCAGGGTCTGGGCTCCCTTTCACCGGTCCTGCTGCCGGCGGCTCCGATCCTCGGGCTGCTGATGGCTGCAGCCGCATCCCCGGTCGGTCATCGCAGGGCATCTCCTCCCCGCCTGTTCCCCGCGACCTGCCGGGGGGTTGCATCTTGCAGACAGCAGCTGCCAGCTCTGCCTGGCAAAGCGAGGGCATCTTCATGAGCTGGACGGTCGCTTAGCCGCTTCCAGGAAGGAAGGGGGAGCAGGAGAGTGGGAACGGTCCTTACTGGCTTTTACTGGGTGCTTTCGGGGTTCCTGGGGCAGTTCCAAGCCTGGGTGCAGCGCTGGGGTGCGGGGTGCTGCCCTTCCCCTGCGGCTGAGGAAGCTGCAGCCCCTTCTCTGCACCGATTCCCACTTCCAGAAAGAGGGAAAAGCTTTTTCCCCCACCACACGGGTGCCGAGTGCCGGGAGCTCCCCGTGAGGCAGGAGCTCTCTCAACCTCGGAGCCAACCTGGCTCTGGGGCTGCAGCTGCTCTGCACAGCTCAGAATCCTCGGATCTGAAGCTCTGCAGCTGCTTTTCCAGAGGGAAGTGAGTGGTCACTTCCAGGTCTGGAAGAGCCGTTAGGGTTAGGGTCTTCCTCCGCCTCTGCTATCCACTCCCAACTCCTTTGGCTGCCAGAAGCAGGGGTCTGGCAGCCCTTCATTAGCCCCAGTGCGGTGGGCAGCGAGCAGGGGGACCCCAGGCACCCTGAGGAAGGCTCTCAGCCCATGGCGGGGTGCCCTTGTCTTTGGAGCCCTCAGATCTCAGCCACAGGCTGCCTTCAGCTGAGCCCAGCTCTCATTAGGACGTGGATTTCAAAGCCTGGGAAACACCCCTTATCTTCCCTCCCCCAAATCTCCCAGCTGAGCTGCTCTCCCGCCTTCGTTTCCTCTTTAACAGAGATGAGGCCGGAGCTTTGCACCCCGGGGGCAGCTCAGGGCTAAATCCCCTCTGGCTGGCTGGTGGTGCTGCCGCCTTCCCCACCACCCCATCCCATCTCACTCCATCCCATCCCATCCCGGTGCCGCCCATGGGTGCTCAGACTGATGTCAGTGCAGCATCCCAGAGGGTCTTGGCACCGCAGCTTCACCTGCGTGAGCATCGGACCCAGAGATGCTGCCCTACACGGGGGAGAGCAGGGCTTGGGCTTATCCCAGATCATCTCTTCCCATCTAGGGTCTAGAGGAGCTTGAAGGCTGAATCTCCTGCTGAAGCCGTGAGGGCTGTGCTGGTGATGCAGGCAGCTCTGCAGAGCAGGCTGGGGGTGCAGGGATGTGCAGCTGGGGGCTGGGTTAGGGTTTTGCAGCAGCTCCTGCCTGTCAGCCTGGTACCTGGTGCCTTGCTGGCTCCCATTTTCCTTAGTGGGGGGAGGATAGGGATTTGCTGGGGAGATGCTGAGGCCCCATTAGCTAATAACGAGCGTCTTCGGCGCAAACCCGCTGCGGAGCTGCAGCTTCATCTCGTTAATGGGGACATTAACCCGGTGACACCAATCTCTTAACCTTCCACTAAACCCCCCTGAATCAGCAGAGACGGGCGGTGGTGGCCAGCAGCCCGCGAAAAGCTGCTCCAACTCCGAGCTGAGGACGAGCAAAGCCCTTGAGGAGTGACAAACCCCCCACAACAGCCAACCCAAGCCCCCGACACCCCTCTTGCTGTGGGGCAGCTCAGGGAGGGTTTCTCTACCCTGCAGACCCCAGCCCCGAGGACAAAGCCGGGCCGTTTGCTACCCCCCAACCACCCCTATATCGGCTGCACTGCTGCATGAGGCTGGCTGCGACCGCGGAGTCGATGCGATGCTGCCTGGGCATGCGTCGGGGCGGGAAGGTGCTTTTGGGGTGCGAAGATGCTTTTGGGGCGGGAGGATGTGTTATGGGGTGGGCTGGCGTTCCCGGGACGCGCCGGTAGCCGGGGTGCTCGCAGCTGCGGTGGTTCGGGAGCTGGACTGAGCGACCTACTGCTCTTCTGTGCTTTTGGATCTGTGGGCTGATGGAGGTTTGAGGGGTTGGCCCTCTTTGGAGATGAGTTTGGGGGCAAAGCCAGCCCCGGTGCTGTTCCGAAAGCCCCCCTTAAAGCTTCGCTCTTGGCCGGGGGGGGGTGCTGTTTCAAACAGCTGCTGGGCTAATGGAAGGATTTGCCATCCCTTGATGGCAAGGGAACATCAGTTGTCGCAGGCTCTGCGGGGGGAACCTCCCCTCCTCCCGTGGTTTAAGCAGCTTTTCAAACCCCACAGCTCAGCTTTGCTGGTGTCCAGGACCCTCCCCACCCCAGCATGGGGGGGTGTCAAGTGCGCACTGAGCCCTTGGCAAGGTTGATGGGGTCAGGGAGGACGGGGAGCTCGTTAGAAAACAAATAGCTCTGAGTGTTCCCCGGGTTGGCTTTGCCAACCCTCCTCTCCTCATCTACATGGAAATGGTGAGGGACAGCGACGGCAGCGTCCCATCCATCACTCACCACCCACCGGCTCAGCTCCGCGCTGATGCCCGGCCGAGCTCCTGGTGCAGAGAGGAGCCGGCGAGGACACAGCCCGGCAGCTGGAAGCTCAGAAATGCTGGAGGGCTGCTGAGTTGATGGAATCAGGGCTGCCCTGGCCCACGGGCTCTCTTCAGGGATAAATCCTGGCTTTTGTTTCCAGGGAGCTCTGGGGGCTCCCAGTGCAGCGGGAAGAGGCTGATGATGGGATGAGGACAGCCTGTGCTGGGTGACCCCACTCATCCCTCTGTTCCCTGCTGCGGTGCAGCCCAGGGGTGCTGGGAGCGCTGGTGGGGCAGAGCAAAGGCAGAAGAGAAGCAGGTTGTTCAGCCCCGGGAAAGGCGTCGCTCTGTGGCTAGTGGGTGCGCAAGGGGTTTGCCGGGGGCTTGCCACCCCTCCTCACCCCCAGCATCGCTCCCTGGCATGTGGCCGTCCCCCAACCCGCACGCGGAATGGGGTGGGAAAAGAGGTTCAGCCTCGAGTTTCCCGGTTGCCCTCCCCAGTCACCCCGACAGGTCTGTGCCCCGTGCCGCTGCTTGCCCGCCGTGTGCCTGTGCGCGGCCGGGGATGGCGACGGCAACCCCAGCCCGAGGAGACGGCGCCTCGGTCTGAAGAGCCAGTGTTTCCCTCTCCCAGCTGCAACCGAGCTGCCTCCAGCTACCGCCAGCCCTACTCTACCCAGTACAGCTACAACAGCCCCAACCACCACCACCGACACAACAACTACTGACACCACCACCACCGCAGCCGCCAGCACCCTGCCCGCCAGCACCGCCGCCAGCACCACAGCAGCTCTGGAGCGGGCGCCAGCAGCCACCACCAAGCAGGAGTTGGGTACTGAGCTTTCCTTTCCCTCTCCCCCCTGTCACCCCGCCGGGACCCTCCCCTGTTGGCTGGCTCCGGGTGGCGGCTCTGGGAATGGCTTCGCGGGGAGCCCCGGGGCTGCAGGCTCAGGAGTCGGGGTGGTTCCTGGCAGTTGGGGGGTCTCTGCGCCACCCGCCCGGTCTCGGTGTCAGGCTGTCCCCGGGGTGTCGCGATGCTGAGCTGCTGTCAGTGGTTGGGGAGGAGGTGGAAGAGCTGCAGAGGTTTGTCCTTGTACCCGATCGCCTCCACACGGGGTTCTGCTGCTGCCACGGGCGGTGTCGCTCCAGATTTAGCCCACGGGCTGTGAGCCGAGAGACCTGGCAGCGCTGCCAGGGCTCGGCTGGGCTGGGCTGCTGCTCTGTGCCCGAGCCAGAGCCCACGGGAGGGCTGGGAAGGGTCTGAGCTGCACCCGCAGGTAGCTGCTGGCAGGTCAGGACGAACTTCCAGGTCAAACTCTCTTCTCATGGAGGGACATGAAAAACCTCCTCTGTGGGCTTTACTGGTGGAAACAGGTTTATCCTGCTGAGCCTTGGTTATAAGGGGCTGCTGGACCGGTACCTGTAGCCCATTAATAGTTAGGGGGAGTTACCATCAGGGTATTAGCAATAAATAATTAGGGGGCGTTAATAATAATCAGGGGTAGTTACTATCAAGTTATTAACAGCAAATAATTAGGGGTAGTTACCATCATGTTATTAACAGTAAATAATTGGGGGTAGTTATCATCAGGTTATTAATCATAAATAACCAGGGGGAGTTACCATCATGTTACTAACGATAATTAGGGGGAGTTACCATCACATTGCTAATAATAATCAGGGGTAGTTACCATCAGGTTATTAACAGCAAATAATTAGGGGGAGTCATCATCAGGTTAGTAAATAGAGTCACAGGCTGGTTTGGGTTGGAAGGGACCTTAAAGATCATCTAGTGCCAACCCCGTGCCAGGGGCAGGGGCACCTTCCAACAGAGCAGGTTTCTCCCAGCCCAGCCTTGAGCACTCGCAAGGAGGAGGGAGCATTCGGGCTCCCAGCAAAAGCTCCCAGCCCAGACAGGAGAATTCAGTGGCAGAGCTCAGGCTGATGTGGAGCCTCCTCTGTACCAGCTCCCACCCACTGCTCCTTGGAGGAGTCAGACCCCTTCACATTCCTGTGGAGGATTAGCTCAGGGTGGTTAAAAACCCCATGGAGCACAGGCTGGGGGGAGCAGCCTCCACCCAGCACCCTGCAGTAACCTAGCAGCAGGTTCCCCACCCTGGTTCTTGCAGGGAGGATGTGGAGCTGAGCTAAGGGCCCCTGAGCTGGAGGAGTGAAGCTGTGAGTGGGGATAAACCCTGGGGGGCTGCAGTACCAGAGCAAAATCTGCTGCAAGAAATAGAGAAGCAGCTTCGTCGCTGCCACGAAGTCCCTAGAAACGAAGTGAGATGGTTCCTGCAGCCCAGTGGCTGCTGGGGAGGAGATGGTGCCCATGAAAACAGGTGATTAGTCCCCAGGCTGCCCCAGAGCAGGGAGAGGGGATGGGGAGAGCTGCCAGGCAAGTGGAGAGGGTCCCCCCTGCGGCCCCGGGGACACGCGGGGAGAGGCAGAGCCCTAATGCGGGCAGACAGGGCAGCCACGTGGCAGCACAGGGTCGTGTCTGCACGAGGGATTCCAGGTCGCAGCCCCGACCCCACAGCCAACCTGCCCCGTGCCAGGGGCTGCCCTTTATGGAGCCGAGTGTGGGCAGACCCGAAGCTGAGCTGCAGCCTGCGGAGAGCAGTGCCGATGCTGCTGGCAGCTCACCTGTCACCACCGAGCGTGAGCTCTGCTGGGCTAGAAGTGAGGCTCAGCCGCTCCCCGGAGCCGCGTCAGCAGTCCTTAGCTTCAACATCGGCAACGAGTGACTGCGTTGCCCCGCTGGCTCTCTCGAGACCCAGTGCCGTGACACTGCTCTCTCCCAGTCCTCTCGGTGGTGGCAGGGAGCCCTTGTGCGCTCACGCACGCCTCCTGCCCGGGCACGGGCTTAGCCAGGAGCTCTCCCTGCTGACCCCAACCCTCACGGAGGTGTCTTGAGGCTCCACAGACAAGCTGAGTGCAGTGGGACCTAAGTGTTTCTTATAGAGGCACAGAAAATGATCCCCTAGATCCAGTCATTAGGGATCGGAAGGGACCTCCAAAGATCACCCAGTCCAACCCCCCAGCACAGCAGGATCCCCTAGATCCAGTTGCACAGGAACAGCCCAGGAGGGATTGAAACGTCTCCAGAGAAGGAGACTCCACAACCCCCCTGGGCAGCCCCTGCCAGGGCTCTGGCACCCTCACTGCCAACAAGGTCCTTCTCCCATTGATGGGGAACCTCCTCTGGTCCAGCTCACACCCACTGCCCCTTGTCTGTCACTGGGTGCCCCTGAGCAGAGCCTGACTCCATCCTCCTCACACCCACCCTTCCCATACTGATCAGCACCCATGGGGTCACCCCTCAGGCTTCATTTCTCCAAGCTAAAGACCATCTAGTTCCAACCCCCTGCCAGGGGCAGGGACCCAGATGGCTGGAGGTCCCCAGATGGCTGGAGGTCCCCATCCGAGCTGGCCCTGAGGTGTTTTCCCCACGAGGCTGGGTGCTAGCTGAGGTCTCCTTCGTGTTTACCCCACTAACTCCTCTTCTAACCTGTCCACCAGCCACCAATGGATCGTCCATATGGGACTTAAGAGCTATGGCTAATAGTAACTGGGCAAACATCACCTGGAGCCACAATTACTCGGCAGGAACTGACTTTGTGGTTAAGTATATCACCAGTAAGCATCAGCTCGCGTGGGGACTCTACAGGGTGGTGATGCCGTTAGAGATCCTGCCAGCTCCCGCGGTTGCGCCCTGCCGTGTCCGGCCCTGCCGGCCGGGTGTGGGGTGATGCTCAGTGGTTGCGGGGAGGACGAGGCAGGGCAGGGTCAGGGCGGCTCAGAGCGGATCGTGCTGGTTCCCCCACGAGGGGCTTCGGTGGGCTAAAACGTTGGCAGCAGCCCGATGCAACGAAGTCAGTTGGAGGGCAGAGCCGAACGCCGTTGCCGAGGGGAGCCCTTCAACCTGGAGGTGGCAGAATCCTCTATGATCCCAAAGCTCCTGTCGAACGGGATGTGCTTGTCTTTTAAAACCCTTGAAGGGGGAACCCGGAGGCAGCAGCTCAGCCCTGAAGGCTGCTTGGCCGTGTGTTGGCGGCGCTGGCTGCTCAGGGACAGGCGGTGCTGACTGCTGCTCGGCTCTGGCTCGGCTGCCCGGCCACTTCCCTCACCTCAGCTGGTGGCAGCTCCTAAACCGGCGTCCAGGAACCGACCGGCCAGGCGAAAGCGCTGTTGGCAGGTGACCTTGAGCTCTCCTTGAAGCCATTTCCAAGGCGCAGCCAGCGCCTGCTCGGCCGCTGGCAGTGAGGGGCTGAGCTCAGCCCTTCCCCGTTGGAACCGCTTTCCGTAACCGAGGACAGGCGGCAGCTTTCCAGGCTCCCGAAGCACCCCGGGCTGCCAGTCCTGCTTCTGGCCGAGGGCGCAGGCGATGCCCTCCCTGCGGCCGCAGCGGCGCCTTGGGAGACCCTGGGGAGGATCTGGCTGCAGAGAGAGGGAATCTTGGAGATTCCCAAAGAGCCGCAGCTCTCCTCCCTTCCTGGAGGGGCTTGAAGCTTCCTCCACGCTCGGTTTCTTGGTCCCCACGGCAGAGCTCAGCTGGGAGGAGCTCATCTCCGCAGCCCCTTGCCCAGACCTCGGTGGCTTAGTGCGTCAGGATGAGGTGCAGCAGCAGTTTATTCACAGCACAGAGCAAAGACCAGGTAGAGCCCGGGAGCAGCCAGCCCACGAGCATCCCTCTGTGGGCTTGAGGGCTAAGACCTCAATCCCAGACCATTGGGGATTGGAAGGCACCTCAAAAGGTCAAAGTAGCAGCCTGCTGGCTGAGCTGAGCAGCCTGGCCGTGTCCAGCCCATTCAGAGCCTCCTTCTCCCACCAGTAACCCCAGCGCCAGTATCAGCTCCAGATTTACCAAGTCCTGCAGCACCTTCCCCAGGCTGGGCGGCACCAGGCAGAGCTCAGACCTTTAGTGGTCAACCAGCCGCAACCCAGACCTGGGGCTGGGCAGGTGAAGGACCTTTGAGGTCTTCAGATCTTAAGACCTTTGAGGTCTGGTGGCTTGGTCAGACCTCACCCTCACCGGTGGCTTGGCCAGACCTCACTTTGTTCTTTGAGAACTTCCAAGACCAAGGTGAGGTCTGACCAGTGGTCTTAAGACCCCCAAGACCAAGGTGAGGTCTGACCAGTGGTCTTAAGACCTCCAAGAGCAGGGTGAGGTCTGACCAGAGGTCTCAAGACCTCCAAGACCAAGGTGAGGTTTGACCAGAGGTCTCAAGACCTCCAAGAGCAGGGTGAGGTCTGACCAGAGGTCTCAAGACCTCCAAGACCAAGGTGAGGTCTGACCAGAGGTCTCAAGACCTCCAAGAGCAGGGTGAGGTCTGACCAGAAGTCTCAAGACCTCCAAGACCAAGGTGAGATCTGACCAGAGGTCTCAAGACCTCCAAGACCAAGGTGAGGTTTGACCAGAGGTCTCTAGACCTCCAAGAACAGGGTGAGGTCTGACCAGAAGTCTCAAGACCTCCAAGACCAAGGTGAGGTCTGACCAGAGGTCTCAAGACCTCCAAGACCAAGGTGAAGTCTACCCAAGCCACCAGAGCTGCTCCCAGTAGGAGAAGCAGGGCTGCAGCAATCCCACGACGTAGCCCCCGCTCGGCACCTTGTTGTCGGTGAGCAGCCACGCCGAAGCCCCCCGGTAGCCCCCGGCCGGCGTGGCGCGTCGGTGTCTCGGCGGCTCAGGGCTGGCGCGGCTGCCTTTGATGTGCGGTTTCTGTTTCTCAGGTAACAAGACAGAGAGGTCCATCCCCGTTAAAGCGCAGACCCCGTCCTCTGTGCAGCTGGCGGATCTGACGCCGGGGATGCTGTACAAGCTGTGGGTGTTCCCCATATGGTCTAGCCCCAGCGAGCACTCGTACATTACCTTTACCACCAGCTCAGGTGAGAGGGGCTCGGCCCCACCGCGGCATGTCCCCCTCCGTGCCCGCCGGCGTCGCTCGCGTGGTGCCGGGGGGCGCTTTGGCTCCGTGACTGCATGGAACGACCCCCTGACCCGATCCCCCACCCGCCGGGGAAGAGTCACCCCCGGCGCTGCGGGAGGCTGCTCTCGTGTCGGAGACCCCTCGGAAGGTGTCGAGGCGGCGTCTCCCGGCTCTGCCTGAAGCCCGGCGCGCGGCGGGACGGAGGGAGCTTTGGCCCCGGGGCGGGCGGGGAGGTGCCGCTCGCTCAGGGGAGGCAGGTGAAGGGCGGCGCCGGGAGGGTGAGGGTTAGTGTCGGCACAGGAGCGGGGCCGGGCTCTGCCGCCCTCAGGCTGCCTCCGGCCAGCTGCTCTTCGGTCTTCTGGCCTCAACAGCCCGGTGCCTGGGGCAGCTCTGTGGGTCCAGGCTGCCTACCCTGCCCCCCGGGGCCACAGAAGTGGGCTCCTAGGTAGCCCGGTTGACTCTCGGGTACCTTCGGTTGCTCTCAGGTGCCCCAGTTGAGTCTCAGTTGAGTTGAGCCCTCATTGACTATCAGGTAGCCCAGTTGACTCTCAGGTGCCCTCATTGGCTTCCAGGTATCCTCATTGACCCCCACGTAGCCCAGTTGAGTCATAGGTACCCTCATTGACTCCCAGGTACCCCAGTTGATTCCCAGGTACCCCAGCTGACCCTTGGGTGCCCTCACTGACTGCCCCAGGCTCGGCATCAGGATTCCAGGCATTTACAGCGGTTCACCCTTGATGTGTCTCAGTAACTCAGAGCAGCCATCAGGGCCTCTGCCGTTAGGAACCTGCTCTCGCCGCAGGTCTGAGCACTCAGCCGAGAAGTGAACAAGAAGCCAAAGCCACTGGAGCAGCTCCCCCCCACCCCACCCAACAGCTGGAGCAGCAGGAGCTGTGGTTTTCAAAGGGCTGCAGTGATTCTGCTCCGATCCAGCCCCGTTATGGGGAGACTCTGGCACTTAGTGGCCGCTCTGCTGAGCAGCACAGAAGGGAAATGTGACGGAGGGAGAGGGAGAAGTGGGGAGCAGTGGCTCCCCCTGCCCCTCTCCTTTGCTGTGCAAGCACTTGGCAGGGCATCAGGCAGCCGGTGAGCCCTGGGATGTGCCGGGATGGCCCAGGGACAGATGGCAGCTCGTGTGTGACACTGCCCAGCGCTG
The DNA here is from genome assembly GCA_028565055.1 of Phoeniculus purpureus. NCBI lineage: Eukaryota > Metazoa > Chordata > Aves > Bucerotiformes > Phoeniculidae > Phoeniculus > Phoeniculus purpureus. The sequence continues at coordinate 15,058,600 of JAOXOE010000765.1, read as the reverse complement.
GGGCACACCGGGGAGTGCTGCCCTTGGCTCTGTCCTGCCGCTGCCCCGACGTGCCCCGCACGCTGCTCCATGGCCCCATGGGGAGGGCTGAGCTACTGAAGCAGGCTGGGCTTTGCAGAGAGGGGGGGCTTCACACAGGGGTGGTGTTCAGGGGGAGCTTTGCCCTCCCTCGGCATCACTCCCCTGTTGCACCTCAGAGAAGTCCCAGCTTGGCTCTGCCAGGGCTGGACGGGCAGACAGGTAAAGCCTTCGCAGGGCTGCAGCCCCAGGGCTCCCAGCCCAGCCCTGAGCCTCAGCCCAGACAACAAACCAGCCAATTCCCCACTCAGCCTCTCTCCAGAGCTGCAGCCCCGGTGTTGTCTCTGCTTCTGATCCCCGAATGACCAGCAGCCCCACAGACCCCCTGGGCACTGCCCAGCTGGCTCTGGGGGTGGCTGCTCACAGCACATTAGGGATGGGAAGGGACCTTGAAAGATCACCCAGTCCAGTCCCCTGCCAGCAGGATCCCCTAGATCCAGTCACACAGGAACATCCTCAGGTGGGTTTGAAATATCTCCAGAGAAGAAGACTCCACAGCCCCCCTGGGCAGCCCCTGACAGGGCTCTGCCACCCTCACTGCCAACAAGGTCCTTCTCACACTGATGGGGAACCTCCTCTGCCCCAGCTCACACCCGCTGCCCCTTGTCCTGTCACTGGGTGCCCCTGAGCAGAGCCTGGCTCCGTCCTCCTGAAGAGAAGCTTCAGGAGCGCCGAGAGCTGATGAAGCTCTTCATGTAGTTTAACATCAGCAATAATCACAAGTTCACTGTGCTTCCCGGGTCTGCGACACTTGTCGACGCAGAGAGTCTCCTGGAAACAGTCACATCGCTGCTCACGCAGGGCAGAAACCACCTTGGCAGCCCCCAACTCACTTTCCCCGCACCGTGCGCCCACCCAAAGCCAGCGCCGTGATGCCGACCACTTACCCTGTCGCTTGAAGAAAACTTAATGCACCTTGGGTCTTCCTTAATGATTTTTTTCACTTCTTTCCACGTTGACGTTAGAGTTATCTGTCAGAACAAGCAGAACAAGTTACAGGAGGACCGGGCTCCGGCACGGGCGTCGCTGTACCGACAAAGCCCGTGCTCTGCTTTCACGGGGTGGGCTCTGACGGTTTGATCACTGCAGCGGCATCTTTCTGAGGTTCTGGCTTCCTTCTCTCGGCACTCTGACCACATGAGGCCCCGCAGGGGCTGCTCATGTCGCACCACCCGCTGCAAACCCTTCTTCACTGGTCTGGTTTCACACAGTCTGATTCCCCTCGCCAGGACCGCTGCAGCTCTCAGCTCTAGCTGGTTCCAGGGGCAGCCAGCAGCAACGTCAGGTTTTTACAGTAATTTGTGGCTTCTTGCAGCTACTTTATTTTAGTTTCTCTCTAGAGGGTTCAGTTTTAACCCAACCCAGGCATCTCCTACGTTATTTAGGCTGGATCTGATGATCTCAGAGGTCTTTCCCAGCCTCGCTAATTCTGTGACTCTGTGGCACAAGAGTGCAAGGCTCAGCGACCCTGCAAGGCACAGAGCTGGCAACGGATCTCCACAGCACTGCAGAGAGCTCAGAGCAGCAGCGTGAGACAGCAGGAGAGCAGAACAGCAGACCCTGGGGCATGTGCAGATGCTGGCTAAGACAAGCACAGAGGGTATCTCAAAGAGCAGAGTGCACCCAGCTGAGGGCATGAAGTGACTCGTAAGCGCTCTGCTGCGGGAGACAGATCAGGGGTTAGCTGCTCAAACGCCCATCTGATTCTTGCTAAACCAAAACAAGTGTCAGGATGAACCGGCGAGCAAACACCGCACACGTTTTGTTCTGGAGAAGGAAAGGCCATGGTGAGGCCAAGGGGCCCTGGAGGTAAAACCAAGCCAGACTGTGAGACAGACAGGCAGGCACAGGTCTGGAGTGACCAACAGAGCTCTTACCGCTGACGTTTCGTCCAGGAGCTGTCTGAAGTGTTCCCTCTTCTTTTTGGTAAGTGCTTCGATGTGCTCGTTGAAGAGCTTCTCCTTCTCTTCTCTTTCTAGCAAGGAGCCCGACTCCCACCGGTGGTCCTTGCGCAGGGTCCTCCTGGTGTCCGACCAAGACACGTCTGAAGATCGCACCTGGGCCAAAAGGGATCAGCTTTTCAAGCCGCTTCTCCTACAGCCTCCAGTGTTCTAGTTCTCTTGTTTTAAGGTCTGAAGGTTAAAAAGCCTCAAACAATCCAAACCAAACAGCTTTCAGCCTCCCCACAAGCACACAACAGGCAGCAGCTGCAGAGAGATCCCAGCACTGAAACGTCAAACCAGGTGCTGGTGCCTGGAGTCTGTGCCTTCACGGGGGAGCCAGGGCACAGGACCCACGTGGGGACAACCCTGCCTGTCCTCTCCCTTACAGGGCACTGGCCATGCAGGAACTGCTCAGCCCAGAGAACAAACACAACACAGCAGAGGTCAGACAGAGGTGCTGGGTATGAAGGGGCACGAAGGAGACACCACCACCGTAAGGGGCCTGTTCCTACTGCCCCACAGCAGCCAGTGCTCCTACAGACAGGCTGGAGCTGGCAGGAGCATGAGCTGAGGAGAGGATGACAGCAGGACTCTACCACCCGGTCGGCAAGCGCTACGGGGCTTTCGCACGGCGCTGCGCCACAGCGAGGCTGCCCTCCCCAGCCACGAAAGCCCTCCCGCGCCTCACCATGTCGGACAGAAGCGCCTTGAAGTTCTGTATCGCTTCCTCCCGCTTGTGCTGCTCTCGCTCCCTGTCAATCTCCTTGGTCTGCTCCGAGCGAGCTTTCTGGACTTCCCTCTCCCGCTCGCGCAAGCTGGCCTCGATGCGGGCTTGTCTCTCCAGCTCCTTCTCCTTCTCAGAGTCTAAGTTCTGCAACAGAAGCAGCAGCTTTTCTCAGCCCAAGCACCACAGCACCCCCACCCCTCGTGCTCCCGTCAGACCGGTGGGTGCGTTCACGGGTGGCCCCACGGACCCCAACGCTGCAGAGCCAGCGGTTACAACAGCGGCGCTGCAGCACCACAGGATCCGCCCAGGGCACAGAGGGGCTCGGCCACTGCTGCTCACAAAACACCAGGAGCACAGAGAACCCCAGGGCAGAGCGGAATCACTCTGTTCGCCCCGTTTTACCCTCCCAACCGCTAACTGCCTGGAACACGGAACAGGAAGGTGTGGGGAGACACCGGGCATGAACCAGCCGCATTCCTGAAGGCAGCTTGGCTGGCTGAAGCTGCACATGAAAAGCCCAGCTGGAAACCTCTGCCCGTGCTAGCAGGGTGCACCCAACGCGGTGTCTGCACCTCCTGAAGCTTCACAGCCACGCTGATGCCCTCCGGCTCCTCAGCAGCGCACCCAGAGCTGCGGCACGCGCGTACCTTGGCTATTTTCTCTATGTACTGCTTGAAGAGGTCCTCCCTCTGAGAAGAGCTATCCACTGCTTTGTAACGGGGGTCAGTCTCAACTTTGTCCTTCACTTTGCTCCAGCGAGACTGACTGTCCAGGTGGTGGTTAGCCAGGAGCTCAAAGAAGTCCATTTTGATCTGTTCGACAGACAAAGCAGTGAGAGGACACTTGAGGAAGAGGCTTTGATAGGTCACAGTTCGCTCTTACGAACAAAGGAGTCAACTTACCTCCAGCACAGGGAAGTCTACAAATAACTACAGACCACTAGGACTGAGCAGAGTCACTAAGACTCTCAATTTAGACAAATCTGCATCCTGCGCTCGCTGCTGCTGGGGACTGCCCTGCAAACGCAGATGCAGCCAGACCTGCTCCGTGCCAGGTGAACGATGCTCTTTACCGAGCCACTCGCCAGCGATCGCTACCATTTGACCCCAACTGCAGCTGCTTTTTTGGGCTTCTCTGCGTTTCAAGGAAACAAGTTGCTGCTGACTGACTCTAGGGCACAGCACACAGCACTGCTCCAGGGGCCACTCGGGCTTTACACAGGGCTCCAGAGCGACCACGTCTTTGTGGATCTGCTCCCCGTGTGGTGCACAACACACACGGGGAAGGGCTCGGCTCTGCTGGCGGAGAGCAGTGTCCAGTAAAGGATCAGCCGTGCACAGCAGACTCCAGTCATTTCCATCCTAGGCAGATGGGCACGTGGACAGAGGGGCTGAAGGATGCGTTTCAGTCGGCTTTTGCAATGGGGAAGGGCACATGAGCTCTGCGCCCGAGCCGACAGCCATGGCAAAGGGCCATGGCAAAGGGCCGGCAGAGACCAATCCTAGCAGCTGTTTTGCCTCAGGACAACTGCAAAGCGTTTCCACCCAAACTTCCAGAACCGGCAGCAGGAGGAGCTGCTCCTGCGCCTTTACCAGGTCCCCCTTCCTCTGCGGCAGGTGATCGCCCTGCCCCTGCACTCTAGATCCCACCCATTTTCTCCTTCCTCGCAGGTTGGGTTTGGCACTTTGTCTGCCCGAAGCAGAGGTGAGGGGCTGGCTCGCCTCGCTCACCGCGTGCCGGGGACCACCCCAGGGGCTCTCTGAGCAGGGCGAAGCATCCTGCCTCCGCAGCACCCCGAGCCCTGCTGCAGACTCCTCTGGGCGGCACGCTGGCGTAACACCCTGAACCCAGGAGAGATGGGCTGGCCATTCTCTTGTTGCTGCTCGTTCCTTTGACACAGGAAACCCCCACAAGCAGCTTAGCTGCCAAGCAGAAGGAAGGCAGCAGACAGACAACGTGCCCGAGAACCGCCACATCCACATCTCCTGGATTGGGGTTCAGTTACTGAATGCAAGAACAAAACCAAGATCAGACCCAACATTCCGCAGCCCTGCCCACCAGTGAATTCCAGCTCTTCCCAACACCCCCGATAAACACCAGCAGCTTTACAGGCTTCGCTTTTCTGCTGTCTCCACAGAGATTAAGGCAGTAAGTGGAGACCAGAAAACGTCTGGTCAGTGCCACTGGGAAGTTGCTCTGCATCTGCAGCACTACAGTGGTTCTTAAAGTAGCTGAACAAAATGCTAAGCAAACTGTGCATTGACTGTAAGGTTAAGAAAGCTGTTCACAACATCTTAAAACATGCATGCAGTATCGAGAAGGTGAAGCTTTCTGAGCCACGGTGTGAGAAACAGCGGGTCCGAATCAGTTCCCAGAGGTTACTGCAGAGGTCTGTACCGTAAGGGTATGGCTGGGGCTGAACTGCTCGTGTGCTCTCGGGGACAGACCCCGCACACCTGCAGCCATCGGCGAGGCACCGGCACACAGCCCCGACCGACGAACAGCACCGCGACCTGCAGGGGTTGGGGTCTGCGAGTCTGCTCCTGCACTGCTGCTGGGGGGGCTGGCTGAGGCTGAGCACAGAACTGGGGGTGCAGGGCCTCCTGAGAGCGGGCAGTGACACTCGAGTGCTCTTAAAGCACAGGTTGACCATCAGAGCTGCTGGCTGGGGCTGAGCACAGAACTGGGGGTGCAGGGCCTCCTGAGAGCGGGCAGTGACACTCGAGTGCTCTTAAATCACGGGCTGACCGGGTCACTCACAACACCAACAGCACGAGGGCTGCAACTTGGGTTTTCACTTAAAAAAAACCAGACTAAAGCTTCTCAAAAAATGAAGCTAAAAGCATCTCAGCAAGAAAGAGACTTTAGAGATCAGAGCTCCCCTTGCCATGTGTCTGGGGTATCTGCACACGGCAGCAGCTCCACTAGATGGAAAGTCCCACAGGAAAACTCTACAGGGGTCTTGATCAGTGGGGTGTCTGCAGCGATGCGAAGTGGCGCATCAGGCTCTGCAGCTCGCACAGCTCCTAGGGATGGAGAGCGATGCCGGGACAACATGGGAGCAGCTGGGGCAGTGCTACCAGCTTACAGTCCCTCCCCAGCACCCTCAAACCCACTGGAGTTGTCGCCACTGCCATTGGCAAAGCATCAGCGCTGTGTTCAGCGCCTGAAGAGCTGCCCCCAGCAACCATCCGATGAGCTGCAGCTCTCCAAGTCAGAGCGCCCTGGAGTCGAAAACCCTTACGGTAAAGACTTCTGCAAGGCTGGTCCTCTTCACATAACGGCTTTGGACTTTTGAAACAGGCTGAGAAAGCTTCAGGTCAAAGGCTGTAACGTTTCTTTCACGCTTTAAGCGCTTTCCAAGCCAAAGGAAAACAAGGCTGAAAACATTTCAGGAGTATTTAGAAGTCTGCTTTGGCAGTTAACACATGGCAGGTACAACTCTCATCACTTCACAAGGAAAGAAACTAAAAAATGTAAAGTACCGGAGCTGCGGGAGGCTAAAGGCACCACACAGAGATACCAATTCTTTCCTCACTAGGGAATCCCATAACATTTGCGTGTCAGTGATTGACAGCTGTCAGACTGAACTGATTGACAGGCCGCACAGCACATAACTGTGAAGTCTATGCACTTGTTATAAAACAGAATACACGACATGGTTACAAACGGCTTTGGAGAAAAGAAAACAGCATGTCAAAAGCAAGCAACAACCCGCCACGACTCCGCTCTACACCACTCATGCAGCAGCACAGCCGAGAAAGCTCCGTGCTCCCCTGGGTCTAACTGAGGTGCACCACGCAGGAGCCTCGCTCCGCTTCGCCCCAAGCCAGCCCTCCTCTGGAAGCCAAATCATTTCGTGACAACGTCTGGAACAAGCAGAGGGCAGGGCGAGAGCAGAGCAGAGCGCCCGGCTCCCGGACCAGCCGCCCGTCCGGCTGCAGAGGGGCCGTGCCCCAGCGGGCCAGCCGGCGCTCCCACCTCGACGAGCCCGCCAGGCGGTGCAGCCGGCAAAAGCCGCGCACTTTAGAGCATCAGAAATGACTGGGCTTCAGAGGGCTCTGGCACTCGCACAGCACGCAGGGACATGAGGGGAGCGGCTGCACCTCCTCTGAGGACAGGTCTGTCGCCACCTCCCAGCAGCCCGCTCCCAGCTACTGCCAGCCCAGCCAAGTGACGCCTGGAGCTCGCCAATCCTCACCAGCCGCCCTTTCATTCTCACCAGCAGCTGTTTACAGTGAGCTGCATTTACTGAAAGACTGCGCAGTCACCGCGGTGCTGCCTTCCACGGGGCATGAGAAGGTACGGAAGCTGTTTGAACCTACGCGGGGTGTTCTATGGGGAACTGCGAGTCCTTCCTGCCTCCACTGAGAGAGCAGACAGGCAGCGGCCAGTTCTGGGGCTGCTAGACAAACAGGACAAGGCTCTCTTCCCCTTTGAACGCTACAGGGCAACACTGAAAGCAAACCGAGGGAGGCCAGGCTTTACCGCCACTCGCCTGGGTGAGCGAAAAGGAAGGGCGATTATTTACCGCCAGCTTCACAACTAGCAGAACTCCAACCCCCGGCGCTCTACTGGCCAGCAAACCTGCGGTCTAGTTTGCTCAGAGGGACCAAAGGGGCACCCGGGCAGCAGCTGCTCTGCACAGCCTCTATGGCACAGGAAGGGCCAAGTCTGGGAGAGGGCTCCCCGCAAACCAAGCCCTGGCCGCGTCCCACCTCACTCAGGCTCACAGCACTCACACAGCTGGAACAGAGAAGAGTCACCTTACCTTCTCGCCTCTGGTCTTCGAGTCTTCCTTCTCCTTCTTTCTTGCCGCTGTGATAAACTCATTAAACAAGGCCTCGCGATCTTTCATCTTTTCAATTGCCTTGAACCTGGAGTCTTTAGCATGCTTGGCTGCAAACTCACTAAAAGTAGTTCTGCAACAGAATGGCAAGTGAACTCATTTGGCAGAGCCGTCTTTGCTGGGGAGCAGGTTCAGCAGAGACACGTCTGCTCTGCTACAACACACGCCCGAGCAGGCTAAAAAAGCAGGCAGCACCCTCTGGACTCCCTAGAGGCCTCTGATCGATCACTCGAGAGAGGAGTGAGGTGCAGGCACACGCGACAGGTATCATCAGACCCTTTCGGGGGTGGGGGGGGTCTGAACAGAGCTCCCTGCAGAGAGTGCAGGCGAAGGAAGAGAGATTGCAGTGCAGCCAAGGAGAAACAAAAGGACTCTGCTGTCTACAAACAGCCCATCCTCCTCCTTGCCGGTGATGAGCAGCTCCACCACCAGCCTGTCCGGGACTGTCACAGCTGTCAAACTGAAAGTTCTGTGTGCGCTCACTTGCAGCCAAACCATGCTAAGAGCTCACCCAGAACATCGCCTCTCGGCGCTAGTGACTACGGAGCGCTGCCTGAGTCGGCTTCCCTCCTACGGTGAACATTGCGCAGCCTCACCTCAACACACATGGAGCTGGACGTGTTTAAACACTACGGGCAGACACAGCAACGCTGGGCTCTCAACCCGTTCTCCCCACAGTGTTTCCCTGAGCGTTCTCTCACCTCCAGGGCCAGATTCCAACCTGTGCAGTAGGTACAGTACTGCCACTTACCTCGAATAAAACCACTACTGTGCTTTTTCCAAGCTCTGATGCAAATCTGGCCCCAAGAATACGTGAGACACTTATAATCATACGAATGTTTTCATCACAGCATGGAAATAATTAGACTTGGAAAATCCAGCCTACTGTTGCTGTAGGGTAAATTGAAACAAGAAGAGAATTTGGTAGCTTGTTCAAAAGGAGTCGAAAGTGAATGTACAGCTAAATTAAGGAACGAGAGCTGTTTGAGTGAAGTGGAACACAAACTCTTGAGCATGTTGGACCGAGAGAGATGGTAAAAACCCGGTCTGGCACTCACAGGAGTACAGCAATATCTTTAGACAAACACTGAAACCAGAAGACAAAGGATAAGATTAAACAAGGCGCCACTTCAGCTGGCATCGTCCTTCCCACCCCACCCCAGAATCAGGTAAAAGCCAGTCCCAGTATGACACATCGGAGAGATCCTGGAAGCCGAGACGCTCCGCGTTAGCCTCTGAGCTAGAGGTTAAACTTCCGACTAGCTTCTTTCCATTCTTCCCAACCTACTGCTGCCAGAGCGGCCCCTCCCTGAGCGAGCAGTTGGCTGCTCTGAGGAAGTTAATCAGATCTGCTGAAAAGTTAACTCTGCTTCCGCCAGCTCTCCAAACCAGGCCCCTGAGGACGACCTAAGCTGGAGTGAAACGAGGGAGTTATTTCACTGCAAAAGAACTCATGGCAGATACACCAGGAGACGCTGAAAGAGAACGTCTTGGAGCCCCTGTGGTGACACCAGGCACGTGCTTCACGAGAAAGCTCTGTGACAAAGCTCTCGGACAAACACTTCTAACAGGTAAGTCTTGGCACACTCAGCGCCGACACCGCACTGTTATCGCTGCGGGCAGGGCTGGACGTCTGCACTGCAGCGACCACAACACTCCATCATCTCAGCATACTCTGTAACCAGAACAGCCTTTCAGCCCCCTCCTAACTGAAGGGACCTCCTCAGCACTTCTCAGAGTCTCCTCATGCTCTTCAATAAAACCCTGTGGTTGGTCAGGAGGCCTCGCACGAGCTGGGCACCGCGCTGACGACGTCTTCAAAAGGACTTCAGCTACGCAAACTGCTCTAAACCAGGGGTTCCAGCGTCTCCCGCGTCAGGCGGGCACAAGCGGGGGAGGAAGACCTCGACGGCACTCGACCGCTTTTCTCCTCTTTGCCCACCTCCCTAGTCCCACCCAACAGGGGTTCCAACAGAGCTCACGCACACGAACGAGGAAGCGGCTCCTACCTCGGATTGATCTTTGCCTCCTCCATCATCTTCTTGAAGTCCTCCTTGGCCTGCATGATTTTGTTCTTCTTCTCCTTGCGCTCCTCCTCCGCTCGGGTTTTCACGTACTGATCAAACACCTACAGAGACACCAGTCACCGACAGAAAACACGCACACTTGAAGCCACACCAGCTTTAGGCAAGAGGGAGGACAAAGCCCGTTTCTTTCCTCCTATTTCCTCTCCTCTCACCACAGAGCCAACGGAGATGAGGCAGAGAGGAGGATTAGGGACTGTGTGAGTAGGCAGATGCTCCCAGTGTGCTGCACATGCCATGTGCGATACCTGTACTGCACCTACGCATGGCATCGGAGACCTCCGAGGGAGTCTCCTACACACCCATGCCAGGCTGCTGCTCTGCAGGCTCACACGTTTAAGGCGGCAGACACTTCTGTACTCTTGAGGCTCTCCACTTCCCTACAAACATTTGAAGAAAACCTTCAGGAGTGAGAAGCTGCAGGACAATAAAAGGTAGCTTTAGCTTTGCCCCAACCACTCATTCGTAAGTCAACAGACTGCTCGTTCACTGTGCTAGCACCTGGGAGAGGCACTGACGATCTTCACCACCTTGCTAGGCTTTGGGACCTCTCTGTACGAGCAACCTTCAAGTGTTAGATCTTCCAACCACAACTACCCACTCGCTTCTTTTCTTGCCGGCCTCTTCCGTTTCCAGACAAACCCTAACCATAACAAAGATCCCTTCCAGCAAGGAACCGCGTGGAAGGGGAGCGGGACAGAAGGAGCAGACCGAGGACGAGGAAAGCCTGGAGCGGCCGTGCCTGGCTGGGGAGAGAACGTCTCTTTTACCTGTTTCCTTTCCTTCGGGTTAAGAAGTAAGTAGCGAGGATCGAAAACTATCTTGTGCAGCTCCTTCTCCCACGTTGAAAAAGCAGAGACCTTTAACGTAAAAGGAGTCAGGTTTTAACTGATGGTTACGGTTCCGCAAGGACACACAAGCTGTGCAGCTGGAGCTGGGCACCTCACGAAGAGAGGGGAACAAACGCGTCCCCAGGTTTTCACTGCTAACAGACGATGAAGGCTGACAAAGCAGGCGTCAGCACCGATGGGCTGTCAGTGTTCTAAACAAGAACACGTTCTTTATCACAGCTGCTGAGGGACACCGACAAGTCCATCAGCAGAAAGCTTGGACATGCTCTGCTCTCACATGCCACACCTGCTCTGTCTGTGTTCTAAGTGTCAAGTGTCTTCTGCTATGGAAGAGGTTGGTTTACACACGCTCATGCTCCTCTTTGAGCAGCTTTGTTACCCCACAGAATCCAGCTATTGCAACGAAACCAGAGCTGGGCAGGCTGCTGGAGCGCTCCGGCAGCCGTGTGTGCCCTCCTCCATCAAAGCGGCTTTCGCCCTGAGCTCACTGTATTCAGAAAGCCCCTCGTTTAAGGGCAAGAGAGCACAGACGCCGGTGGAATGCCACTGCTCCTCTCACACAGGAACACCTCCAACACCACTATGGATGTGTGCAGCTCAAGTATCCTACTCACTTCAGAGGCAGCTTTTGACCAGGCAGTTACTTAACTAGGAACAAAAACTGCCTCAGTATCGTTTCATTTCAGTGACTTAGACACAAAAGCCGGGCTCCGGCTGCGCCTCTCTGAAACATGGAGCCTGCACCAAACGCATCCGTCAGCGGGAAGGGCGAGGCTGTTTTCCTACAGGAAGCACTACAGGCTCCAAACTCACCAAGAATTGAGACCCCTGCCTGAACCTCCCCCTCCGTCCCTCCCTTTCTCTCCCACGAACACAGAGATGTCTCAGACCCCTCTTTCCAGAAGCATGTCCTTGAACTGCTTCATCCGAGCCTCCAGCGGGACGATGGCTCTCTCTCGAGCAGCTTTAATTTCAGCTTCCATAGCAGCCTCCTTCTCAGAATCAATATCCTTGTTATCATCTTTCCTGAAAAGAAGCAAACATGCAGCGTAACGTGAGAAGCAGCGCGCCGGCCCCCAGGTCAGGGCCTGACCCACACCAGCACAGCACGGGCAGAGCCAACGACTCCAGAAGAGCCGGACTACGAATCTCAGAGGCCGTTCCCTGGCACGTGGATAGCAGCGATTTCCAACGGGAAGAGCTCGAGAACCAGAGTCTCCTCGGCATCAACCAGCTCTGGGCAGCCAGCACATTCTGGCTGCATTCGAGGGACTGGCCAGATGCACAACACACTGTACATTAGCTCACTCGTTCTCTCCTCTCCTGCTCAAGCCCACGAGGCCCCAGGAAAAGATGATGTCTGAGGGCGTCTGCTGGAAGCGAGAGCACCTCCCCATCAGCACCACAGGAAGGACCGTTCCAGAAAGGCTTTGAGGGGGTCAGTCTAAGGGCTCTGCTTGTTGATCCACGTTTACCAAGAGCAAACCAAGCGAACCGCTTCGTCCCAAGCGAACTCACAGCCCTCACTGCAAATGAACGCGGTCACCCCAAGAGCAAACACTAGCCAACACAGGGGTGAAACTACCTGTACAAGAGCGTAAGTAACTCGGAGTAAATCAACTCCCACCGGCAAGCCAGACGAAAAGCCCTGAACACCACTCTCACCCCTTCCCAACAGGGTGAGACCAGAACAACCGCACACAGGCGGCTGGAGCTTCTGGCAGCAGAACCCACAAGCCAGATAAGCAAGTGACAGAAGCAAACAAGGATAAACTGCACTCACAAGACTCCCTGGATCCACCCACTCACACAACTTGTTTCCACCTCTAGTTATCTCCAAAGGAAATGCTATTTCCTCTAAACACGAGTTTCAGCTCTCTCAGAGAGATCACTAATCCTTAAGCTGCTAATGCAAAGCAGCCGAAAGCTGACGCTGATGTTCCCCAACAGCACACGCTGCGCAGATGACAAGCCCCAGTTGCTTTATCCGCACAGACCAGCCAGGACAGACAAAACAAACTTACTTGCGCTTCTTTATCTTAATAGGCTCGTCCTCGTTTGCTTCCTCTGTCGACTCGTGCTCTTCTCTGACTGTAACAGATTCAACAGCACTTCAGATGTCGCATTGATGAAGTTTGTCATTTACAAATTAAGCCTCTTGTAGAATCAGAGGACAACGTGTGCAGCAAGAACATGTCCTGACAAAGGAGACATGGGGGTTTGGGTGCTTTCAAAACAACACTACTGGGGCGGGGTGGTGGGACTTGTTAGCACCTCCTTTTCTCACTAGCCCAGGGCTCTCTCCCAAAGGGCTGCAAGCCTTCGTTCCCACCAGGCGTGTCAGGTCCCACAGCTGCACACGACTTGACGTCTGCCTCATTCAAATGCTATTAGCTCTGGAACTGAACCCCAAACCAGCAACAGGTCACACACACACTTCACCAGGAGGCAGTAAGATTGCTCTTACTGAGTTTTTTTGCTTCTTCCATTCCCTTTTTGTGAGGAGGCTCTTGAATGATTTTGTCCACGTCAGCTCTTCCAATGAGGTCATCCGGCCGGTCCCACATGGACAGACGAGTGGTGGGGTTGTAGAAGAAAACGCGCTCATCGCCAGTCCACACCACACACCTGGAAACGAACAGCGGGTCAGGAACTGCCAGTCACCGCGTTCAGAGACTGGAGCGAGCACAGCAGCCACAGAGAGCCCCGGGTCAGGCCTCGCGCACAGCCGCCAGACACTCCCACTGCCCAGGGCGGACAGGAGGCCACCGCTTCGCTCTGCTAGCGGCTCTGAAATGCCATTTGGAAAAAAGCTTTTAGCAGGGGCTGCAGGAGAACAAGTCTTCTCCAGGAAGCGTTTCGGGCAGCTGAAGCAGACCTGGGCTAAAGCATCCCTCATATACAGCCAAACGGCAAAGACCCAACACTACCCCCTTCCCGTGGCCGTCCAAACACACCAGGGTGCTTTACACGTATCACGGCAAGAGTGTCCCCGTTAGAAACCGGCGCCTCCTCAGAATCTCTGCCAAATTAGAACACAAAGCCCAGAAAGCCCTGGGGCCTAAGGGCAGGAGGAGCAGAAGGTGAGTTCTTCTGGCCAAGGTTTACAGCCCTGTGGTTTGGGTCATCCAAATGGGATAAAAACCATCACCTACCACGGGGTTCCCGGAATAGGGGTGGTTGCAACTGGCTTGGCCTTCTGAGCTGCTTTTTCTTCTTCAGTCATTTCCTCCTCCTTCGGCTCCTCGAGGAAAGGACAAGCCACAGGACTTAGACACTGACATCGGAGAAATAGCTGTTCACAACAACAGTAACTCAGGTGTTTGCAATACCTAAACATATCTTGAGAGGATGCCAACAGCTCCCAGCGACACCAAATCCCTGCTTACAGCAGCAGCCCCGGGATTTCAGCAGTAGCAGCCACCTACACAACCTCAGCTCAGAAACTCTCTGTGTACCCAACTTTTTACTTCAATGAGACCTCATTGAAATACGTGATCTGCAGGAATTGTGGAGTCAAGGCCTGAATACAGGGGGCAAGGGGGTAGCTGCTCAGAGAAACTTTGAGGAGCTCTTTAAATTCATTCACTTGAAAATGACACACGGAGCTCGAACCAGTCAGGAATCTGCCATTTTGTAGTAGAAACCAGCAAAGCAGCAACTACATCAGGAGCAACCAGGGCAGAGCACCACCGAATGCTGTGCTTTCTCCTGCTAAGCTACACAAAGCTCACAGGATCAGTGTGAGAGCTGTATTCAAACAGCACCTTCGAGAGCTCTGCTTGCTCAGCATGACAAACACCTCACAGAATCCCAGAACATCAGGGATTGGAAGGGACCTGCAAAGACTATCCAGTCCCATCCCCCTGCCACAGCAGGATCCCCTAGGTCCAGTCACACAGGAACATGGGAGAGTTTGAGACTTCTCCAGAGGAGACTCCACAACCCCCTGGGCAGCCCGTTCCTTGCACAGAAAAAGTTCCTCTTGTTTCCTGCACTGTAACCACCGCAGGCGTTTGCCAGGACATGAGCTCCTAACAGGCCAGCTATGCTCATTGGTCACAGCACACGAAGAGCATGTGAGCTTTGTTTCAAGACTGTTCAGAAGTACAGAAATAGGGAACTAGGGAAGATTTCAAACATTCAGGACGAGTGCTTTTTCTGAACACCCTTAATCCAGCAAGAGAACCTTGTGTCTCTGCAAGCAGCTAACTTCTGCCTGTGCTCTTACTACTGTCCTCACCAACACACCCTGGGTGTTGATCTCCCTTTGCCCTTATGCAAAAAAGAGGTTCAGAGCTGCTACTTGTCCAACACAGGACGGCTTTGACAATCACCCCAGGAATTGAGGAACTCCATTACTAACCATGTCTCCTGTCAATAGCCTGGGCTACAGATGCCTCCACACCTGTAGGATGCAGGGTTCAAAATGGCGATATGATTATTTGGTTGCAAGGTCTTTTACCTCCTTTATAAGTTCTTTTAAAGGTTCGTCCTTTGGCTCTTCTTCTTCCGTCTCCATTGGTAAAGGCTCCTCCGTAGGTTCTTTAACTGGCTCTTTAATCTTCTCCTCCATTTTTTCTAGATAAAGACCAGATTTTCCTTATGACCAAGAAGCCATTCCAGAAGCATGACAGACTTTGTTCTAGCAAGTTCCAAGTACCACGGCAAAACAAAACTGATGTCTAAGGTATTTTCACCACTGTCTGTCCTTGGGCTCTAGCATTTGCTTCTGAAGAGCTGATAATCTCCTGCGCCAAGATCAGCTTGGGGCTGGAAAATGGAGCATCACAAAGCTGCCTGTGATGGTACAAAGCTCCTGGAGCGTCCCAATGGCTGAAATCCTCCTCCTCCTCCTTTACTGATGGCATCAGATCAACTTCCTTCCAATAAACCACCACCACGGATACAACGTGGTGTGTAATTCACACAACAGGACTCAGAGATGCGGACAGAGGAAGGGGGACTGACTTTTTCCTCATATTCGAAAACTGTTTAAATACTTTGGAACTCTGCGTGTCAACCACCTTCACTGTCTGCTGGTTTGCAGCCCTTAGAACAACTGCACTTCCCCCTCGCTCGACCTCCTCAATCAGTACTTTACCTCCTCAAGTGCTCAGCCCACACGGTACTTACTGTCTAGCGGAGTAGAGACACCATTTTACCCGAGCACCACAGGACTGGGAAGCAGCTCTAGAACCAAAGACTCTCACACTAATAGTGAGAAATGAAGACACTGTAACTCTCAGACTCCAGGCCAACTCAAATGGACAGTTACCGACAGTATTAGTTCCATAAAGTATTAATATCCTTCAGAGGGATGTTAGATGTTTGCCCCAATCCTGTCTGCAAACACAACTGTCCACGCTCTGAGCGACCTGCCCAGAACACAGCTGGATTCAAGTCCCCAAAGTACCTTTTTCTTTCAGTTCCTGGGGCTTTTCCCATGTTGACTCCAAAGTCCGATTGTTATAGTAGTAAGTCTTCCCATCTGCTGTTTTGTACTCTGTCCACTCGGAGACAGCAGTGGCTCCGGCCAGCGAGGCAGGGGAAGCGGCAATGGCAACCTGGGGATGGATCATAGGTACGATGGGAGGGGCCATGCCCGGCAGGACACCTGCAAAACAGGGGGAGAAAAGAAAAAAGGGAAGGAACAGGAAAGCAAACAGTAAGTGACAAGGAAGCACTTCAGAAGCAAACCCTAGCACTTCACTGAATGCATTTCATCACCCCCTGGGCACCCCATGTACCGAGACTGTTCTGAAATTGAACTGGAAAGCAAGGTGAGGAGACTGAATCCCTTCCTGGTTTGCAGTCAGCGATGCCCAGAGCGACGGGCAAATCAGTCAGAGCTTCTCAGTTTAGAGAAGTGTGTGTGTCTGCACAGACAGCCCTGGCTGGCCATCAGCCACCTGACTTCACACTTCAGAATGAGGCGCTCTGCTGAGCAAAAAGGCCTTCGTTAGACCTCTGCAGCAAACATCACGCGGGACGTTACTCCACCTGCTGCACTGTTTACGCTGCCATTTTAAGAGACACTCCTATTGCTCTTGAGCAATGACCCCAGTGGTTCGAATTTGAGCAGCACTCTGGTAATTAAGTAGTTATCAGTACCACAGAGCCTTGGATATAAGCTCGTCAGAACAAGCTCGTTTCAGAAGCTGCGACTGTTTGGCTTCGCACTGCAGCCTGATGAGAGAAGAACATCTTATTCGTTCTCTTTCCTGAAGCGGAATGGCAAGGGAATACTCCAAGGTAACGAAGCCAGAATGCTGCCTTCTCCTAGTGCTCCTCTGCTCATCCCCACAAAACGGGAACGCTGCTCTGGCAGGGGGATGGAACTAGACTTTTCGAGGTCCCTTCCGACCCCTGATGTTGTGTTCTGCATAACGAGCTCTAGAAGACCCAACTGAAAGGGCCAGAACTACAAGACCTTGAGCCTCTGACATCTGTGTTTCTGTGAAGTCTCTTTCTGAGCGCTGGGAAAGCACGCACTGCACGTGACCGGGAAGAGCTGAACCCCACCGTCTGGGAAAAGGGAGGCTCCCGGCAGGACGCATGTACACACACGTACACACCCCCCCCAACATGCCAGCACAGCCACGTCACCACACACGTGGAAGTTGGAGAAACAAAAATCCACACACAGGAAACTCAGTAACTAAGAGGAATGGGCATGGAGGGATCCACAGGTACTACAGAACTCAGTGGTTACACAACTCAGTACTGGACTGTTCTGCACGAAGCTAACGCTGGCAGGTACGGGGGGAATCGCTTCCTGGCCCATGGTGTATTTGCATTTACTGTGGCTCTGAAAATCAAGGGCGTGTGTAGAGAGAGAGATGTGGGTACTCATTGGGTTGGGGAAGCAAATAAATAAAGCAAAGATCCACAACAACATTCACTACCATGCCAACTTACAGACAAAACGAACTAGGATGGTTTGGAAAATTACCGGTCTTGGTGGTAGCGACTGTCTTTACATACGGGCAGCTGACTATTTGCATCATTGCTACACCTGCAAAAGGGATAAGCAAGCATGTTGGAAAGCTGCCATGGTGCGTCGGCTACCACGGGGGGGCTGGGGGCTACCTGCTCCGGGACAATTTGGGTGCCGTGTTCAGCTGGCAAAGGGAAAGCCTCCCAGCAAGAAAACGTCGCTTGGTTTTGCTCCAACACTTGATGCCAGCTCAAATACAAAACTAATCTGAAGCTGCTGCGACAGTTTGTGCCTGCGTTAGACCAGCGCTTTGGCAGCGTATCGGGGCAGCATTCGCAAGAAGGAAGGTGCTTCCACGAAGACTCAGGGGTTTAAGTTCATTCATGGGGGAACTGGGCTCTCCTGGCCGGGTAAACCCAGGGCACGGACCGACCTAGCCAGCCTTCACTCAGGCAGGTCCATCGGGGAGCAGCAGCACAGTGAAACAACCATCTTTGCTATTTCAGTCTGCTGCTGCATTTAGAAAGCAGAGTAAGAGGAGAAGGACAGACCGACTGGGTCAGGGCAGTGAGGCAGGGCAGGGCAAAAGCCAAATTGAACCCAGAGGGAAAAACAGAGGTTATGGGGGTCATTAAGGAAAGGCTGGAGGTAGGAGAAGGTGGGGGAGAACCCAAAAGCAATGAAGCTGCAAACACCAGGACAGAAAAGCTGCACCAGGTCAGTGTCTGCTCTTTGGTTTTCACTACCAAGAATGTCAGGAGCTGAGAGGTGCTCCAGGAGCAGCATAACCAGCCTTCAAAGAGGGCATCATGCACCATGCTGCCCTCCAGCTCTCAAAAACAGCGTAGAAAGGACAGAGAGGGAAGTCTCTCATCCTCTTCAGTTCAGACACAAATTTCAGTAGGAGGTTAGCCAGGAATAAGGGGAAATGTGTTTCCAAACCCCTTCATTTTAGGGGGTTAGCAGGAAGTTTAAGGGGAACTGTGGGAGTTCTCTCTACATTGTTCCAGTCTGGACACT
Organism: Phoeniculus purpureus; assembly: GCA_028565055.1. Classification (NCBI taxonomy): domain Eukaryota; kingdom Metazoa; phylum Chordata; class Aves; order Bucerotiformes; family Phoeniculidae; genus Phoeniculus; species Phoeniculus purpureus. The sequence goes on along the minus strand of JAOXOE010000765.1, from coordinate 15,040,108 downwards.
GAGAAACTCCAACACTTGAGAAACTTCCCCTTAAGCAGTTTCAGTTCCATCACCTGAGGTTGGAAATCCTCCAGCACAAAGTGAAATTAAACCCCTGTGTTTATAACTGAAGCAATTTACGCTTTTCTTTACCAGAGCTCTAGCATGGAAAGCAAATAAGAACCCTGTCCATTTCTTTCCAAAAGCATTTCTGAGCAGTCAGAACGTGGGGCTTCTTAACAATGTCACTGAAAGGATCCCAAATTACCTTTGGTTTTGCAAAGAACGAATTCAGACACAAACACATCGACTCCAACAGCACTGAACGAAGTGCTGGTCTAAATTTGGGAGGGGAGGGATTCATGTGAGGAGGGACTCTGGAAATTCGTTTTGTTAAGGAAGTTACAGCATGTCTTTAAGCTGGGGCAGCACCAACGATGCCGTCTGCGGGGCACTGGAATTAGGGCTTCTGCAGTGCAGATCAGACTTAGCAAATACCCAGGTGTTTCCTCTGCCAAGTTCGTTCTCAAACATACGAGTGGCTTTTAACACGTGAATTAAGAGAAAGCAGACTTACTTTTTAAGATCTGAGATTATGAGATACCCCTGATCAACTCTTCCATTGCTCCACCTCGCTACAGTATAATAGAGAGATGAACTGCAATCCCATGACAACAGGTGTTGGTCAGCTCTGGCTCTGAACTTAGAGTCAATCTGGCAGGTGCTGAAAGCCCCAAACATCTGCAGGTTAAACCTTCGTCAGCCTCTCTGACTTCACTGTGTGCCGCCATGAAGTAATTTTGACTTCTTTTGTTTGTTATCATAAAATATTGAAGAGGTTTCCTTTTCTTTTGCAGTGTTGACAAACCACTGTGAGCAACCCCCGCCAGAGTTCGCTGAAGGTAGCAGACCAACTCTACTCTGCGATCACACTACATCAGAGTCATCCATGGAAGCACTGCCCTGCCAGGTCATCCTTCCTCTGCGTTACGGGGCCAGCCCCAAGGCTCATCTCACTGTGAGGACAGGAGAGGCCAAGCCTAAGACTTCCTACCGGGGAAGTTCTGCAAAAAACACACTTTTGAAGCTGAGCTGAAGGAGAAGGTCCACGCTTTTGCTCTGCCTCTTCCTCGGTACCACACTACTCACAAAACCTTCTGACAGAGCTGACAAAGCAGCCCAACCCCAGCACATCCCAGGGTACCCACTTTCGCTGGCACTTCTCTGCTGATCTGACCACCCCCGTTTCACCACACTGAGCAGATCGTTATCTTCTTCAAAGGCACCCAAAGACCCTTCACTCCTCACTGTTCAGAAACTGCAGGAGAGAACATTCAGCTGCCCATCTTTAAGGTGTAATCTGTCTTCTTTTTCTTCCAAACCACACAGACACACAGACAGCAGAGCCCTCCCTCTGTCCTTTGCTCACTTCTTGTTCAGCCCTGACTATCACCATCAGAATGGTCCCCGTTTCCTGTCCTACACCAGCAAGCACTACCCTGTGATTTCCTCTGCAAGCAAAGGGGAGTAAGGCAGCTTCGCCCAGGTCTGCTAGAAGAATGTCCTGCAAGCAGAGTAACTCCAGCTAGTCCTCTTCCAGTCAGCAGAGCTAGTGCCCGCTTTAACTACTCGGATGCTCACATCCTCCACCAAAGGGCTGCTCTCAAGGATTACTTCTCATCCAGCCACCTGGATGGAAGGTAAAGGCCTCCCTTCACACACACTGGTTCAGTGGGTCAAAGGACAGAGGGAACACATCACCTCACTGGGCTTACACCAAGAGTCAAAAGGAGGAGGGTGTTGCTCAGAGGTGCTTCTTTCTAAGTCCTACTCAGAAACTAACTCCTAGCCAAGAGTCTGCAGTCTCAAACCCTCCTGTGCAGCAGAAAATCATCAGCTCTTGGCACCTATCCAGTCCTGCTGCACACTGACAAACCACTCACTGCTTCTGTACTGGAACAGGAACTCGGCCGATACCCTGAACCAAAACACAGGGTTTAAGCAAGGGGTGGCTCTGGCGGCCTCAGGAGCAGCTCTGCAGAATCACAAGCAGCAGCCCAGCCTACAATGACTTCCTTATGTTGCTGTAAACTATTTAGACACTTAACATATGAATCACCCAGGAACCAGAGAGCTGACACCTATGGTTTCTTCTCAGTGGCCTTTATATGTAAAGCCCATAAATAACCCTGGCACCTGAACCTCTTCACTGTGGTCCTCAATCCAAACCCCAAGGCATCCAGCACCAAACGCAGAACACTGCAAACTCCTGACATCACTGGGGGTCGGGTACTTCTTCCTGTTCACAAACACCACTTCCACTCCCTTCAGCTATAATCCATGTCTTCATCAACACTTATGCAGAAGATTTAAGGTCTAAACCAGGCAAGCATCAAAATATTCTAGCAGCGCTGTGACGAGTGAAATGCAGTGCTGCTGCGCTGCTCTCAGGGGCCTGAATGGACTCTGGAGAGCCCAGAAACTCCCTGTTTTCAACAGGCTGACTCCCCAGACCCATGACCTCTCCTTTTCAATAGGCTGACAAGACAGGCACGTGCCATGAGATTAGCATTCGGTCCAATTCCTGTGCGTTCCCAATCAATTCCACGTCTCAGTGCAGCCGTTTGCAGGTACTGATATCGAAGAAGCTGAGACAGAAGTCACAAAGGTTCACGTGGTTCATTAAAAAGTCTGTCTGCTAACCCTGAATTCTTTCCGAGCTACTCTGGGTGGAGAGGATTCAGGCAAGTTCCGTACACAGTGGACACATGAGTGCAAACAAACCGACAACATGGACATGTAGCGGACAAGACAGTTACAGTTTGCCAATTTACCTGGAAGTGGAATAGGCATGCCGGGAAGGGGGACACGGAATGGAGGTACCATTACTGGTGGAAAAGCAGGAATTGCTGCAGTTGGCTGAGGCACTGCATGAGGAACTGCAGGAGGCAATGTCTGTGGGACTGGCTGGGGTACAGTCTGCACAGGTGTAGCAGAAGGAGCAGAGGTTGAAACACTGACTGATGGTGTGGCAACTGAAACACCCGAACTCGGGGTCTGGTCTTGTGTGGTAGGTGCTGATAAAAAAAAAAAAAAAAACAAAGAACACCTTGTATCTTCGACACCGCAACACACCCGCTGCAAACACACCGGCGCTCCGCTTCCCAACAGGCGTTACGGAAGCAGAGGCGCCGAGATAGAGCCGGCAGGAAGACGGAAAAACCCCTTGGCCTTTCCTGTAACATTAAATATTCACAGAGAAAGTCAACTTCAAATGCTATTTCGTCCCGTTCCTTGCGCCTAACGAGTCTCTACAGCAGTAGCGAGGGTGGATCAAAGGACAAAAACAGCCTGAAATGAAATTTACTTCATATCCCTGCTCAGAAAAACAGAAAGGGAGCGTCACAGAGCATTTCAAACGGGAAAACCCTGTTCTCAGGTGAAATGAACGCGGGTTCTGCTTTGACACAACAATGGCAGCAGCACGTGCATGGCAAAGCCGTTCACAACCGCGCTGCGCAAGCTGTGACCCAAGACTGGAACCGCATCAGCTCAAAAAGTGAAGTGTAAATCGGCAAGGAAAAGGAAAGCACCTTGGCTCCAAAGCTGCCAGCACTCCCTTGCTCTTCAGTGCCTCCCAGTGGGAAAATGCCCCGGCAACACTCCACCAGTATCGCTGGCAGCGTGACCAGAATCAGCCAGCACTTGACGCACAATACCCGACAGCGCTGCGAGTCACAGCCTGGCAGACAGCAGCTCAGGAGAGGACAGGTGACACTCACTGATCAGCCTTGCAGATTTACACTCCAAGATCTGGTGAAGGGCTGGAGGAACGGCTGTAAAAACGGGCTGATTTAAACAAAACAAAGGAACCACCCCCTAATGGCTGACCACGTTCTGCGTCTTCTGCAGGGCTGCCCACTGCCAGCAGCACTGCCAACAACAAACCGGTATCAGCACACTCAGAGAGCTTCTGGATCTGCTGGATCTCAGAAAGGGTGAGAGCTCCCAGCACTGCCCAAAACATAGGGAAACAGAGCAGACAGCCAGCACAGGATCCAAGACCTAAGAGATACCAGTGCCAGACGAGAATGAAGCTCGGTCAAGTCTCGGCGGTTTTACAGGCCAAGCCTCAGAGCTACAAAGGCCAGCATTTCCCCACCTAGGCACAGACACCCGTGGGGACAGTTCTCAACAGCAAAGACAAAGTTTAGGAGGTAGGACAGGTAGGAGTGGAACGGATACTCCACACTAACAGAGGGTGCAAGAAGTGCTGCTCCACAAGTAGGGTCAGGTCTCCACAGCCTGGTGTGAGACCAGAGGCCAACACTCACCTCCTACTCCCCAAAGCAGACCACACTCCAACAACAGGCTGCAAACTGAATAAAGGCCCTTTGAGCAACACTAACTATTTGCTGCACTAATGACCCATCCTCCCTCCAGGGTTAGCTGAAAGCACAGCTCCAGGGCCACCTAAATTCACAGGTCTCTGAAGTGAAGTGGTGAGCTCAGCTTGAGGAGCCTCCCCATTACAGGAGGAAGGCGAAGTAGTTCGAGTGCCCTGCAGCAAGAGCTGCTTATCTCCAGCACTCTCTGGCCTGACTGGGCACAAAGCAGCTACAGCAAGTAGCACTCCTGGGCAGCACAAACACTCTGCTCTGGGCAGTCCTGCACACACAGTGACCCTGCCCCAACTGCTGAGACCAGTACTCCTCTCCCTGGGCACCAAGGGGACCTCTCTGCCCGTCTGGTGTTGACACAGTCGCATGCAAATAAATCCACAGGGCCACAGATCCACCTCTGTGAGCTGCTCTGCACCAGAGTGCTCTGCAACACTCCGATGCACCAAACCACACCACTTAGACTCTCTGCAGATGCTCTCTACATGCGTGGGGTATGTGCACCCTGCAGAGCCTGGGTCCTCCTTCCTCCCGAGATCCCCTCAGCTGGAAATCCCTTCAGCACTCCTGTTAACAGCAGTAACCTTCAGGCTTTATCCAAAGGTCAGAGTGAACAATACTGGCTCTAAAGACTTTCCTCTTTTGTGCAACTCTAGCAAATGGGAACTGAGGAGGCTCAGTCAGAAGAATAAAAAATAACCCTAATAAAAGCGACACAGCAGAGCAGCTCCCCTCTGCAATCAGCCAGCTCTCCACAGCCCAGGAGCGGCAGTGAGGTTCCAGCCTCTTTCGGAAACAGATGCCAGCTTGGAAACAAAGACCCAACAGCAACAACTGTAATTCCTACCCCAGATTAACTTCTCTCAGGAAAGGCTTGTAAAAGCAGCTCAGCTTCATCTACGGTCAAAAGGAAATGGATGCGCAACAGCTTGGAGATGGTGTGATAACAGCAGAAGAAAAACACACAAAGGCCTGCAGAACAAAGGCTGCATGCTGCTCTGGTGGGGCTGCTCTCCCCATAACCTCTTGCAGATGGGAGGAAAAACAAAGAGAAAAGTCTGCATGCAAAGCTCTTCTGAACTAAAGGCTCCTGCTCCCAGACCCCAAGTTCAATTCCCCACCACCTACTCCCCAGAGCTGCAGAGGGGGAGAAACCCCCCCATTACTCACTGGAAATGGTCTGTGAAACCGAAGTGGCTGTGGTTGTGGTGGAGGTTGTGGAGGACTGAGTGCTCGAGGAGGTGGACGGAGACGCTGCAGATGCAGGACTGCTGGTGGTCGGTGTGGAGGAACCCACAGCCTGGGCCTGGGCCTGAGCAGCCAGCATCGGCGTCAGTTCCGACTGCTGGATAACTTTCACCCCGTCTGGCTTCGTCCACGCTGACTCGCGTGTGCGCGCGTTATAGAAATAGACCTGCGGGTCAAGAACGTCACTGTCAGTCGCTGCTCAGCCGGAGAAGGAGCAGGCAGAAACTGCCTTGCTCCTCTCGTCTGGAAAGCAAGTCAAAGGAGGCTACAGGAGAGCGCAGGAATTCACCCTGGCTCCTGACTGCGAGTGACAGCGTGCTCACAGGGGCAGCAAACACCTGTTACACCCCGCCGGGTTGGTAACCACCTTACCTTGCCATCTGGGGTTTTGTTCTCTACCCAAATCTCCTCAGCTGGGGGCATCGCCGGTGTCCCGGGGGCTGTGACAGGTGGCATCCCTGGAGGGAACATCATACCAGGAGGTGGTGGCATGCTACCCATGGGAGGAGGCATAAACGGTGGTCTCTAAAGGCAGACAATAGTTGATGCGATTATGACGATAATAACACTACTAACACCGTTTTCAAGCAGAACAGTCCCTCGTTAGCTCACCAACAGACAGCAAGGTGAACCTCAGCAGTTTTGAGCGCTTCTGTAATGACCTCAAGCTGCCTGAGCAGCCACCAATGGCAGCAGAACAGCTGCTCTAAGCACTGCTCTTCCGAGCTGCTGACACAAATGCAAAGCAGCAGAGAGAAGTGGCATGAAAAGAAGTGGGGTGAAAGGAAAGTCCTCTCCTGAAATGGAGAAAATACCCCGGTGTAAGGAGAAAAAATGGAAGAACTGTCCTCATCAGCTGCTGCTCAGACGCCCCACCACTGGACAGTCACACGTGGGCCCTCCCAGGGAAGAAAGAGTTAAAAGGAAAATGACAAGCAGCTGACTGATGAGCCCAGCAGGGCAGCAGATTTCACTACAATCCATTACACCTCTGGGTTTCCCATTAACTAATGTTGTAACTAGTGCTAATTAAAACCAAGCAGCCCCTCTGTCACAGCTGCATTACTGCAGCACAGCAAGGGCCCTGCACTCCCCTGGTACCTGAGCGCCGCTTCCTAACTCCAAGTACCTTTAGTTGTTTTACTCTGCTGCTTTGTCCGGCCTGTTCCGAGGCTGCCTGCGCTCAACAGAGCGCTGAGCACTCCTCCAGACAAACTCACTGAGTTCTTTAACTCGCTCTGCACACTCCCACAGCTGACCCAATTACCTCCATCACTCCAGCTCTAATTGCACTCGTGATTCACAACATCTCCTCGCTGGGAGGAACCTGAGAGCTCGGCGCCCATCACAGACAGGCCGGCAGTGAACGACGCACAGCGGCGCCGTGGGCCCTGCTCATCATTTCTGTGCAGTACTGTCACAGAGGCAGCCCAGAGCACAGGGACAGGACTGAAACCAGAAAAAGCCTCTCTCCCCTTCCTGGTTTCTTCTCCACAGCTCCTCCTCCAGGCCACAGCGTGATCTTTCTCCTCACTGCCCTACAACCTAAAAACAGTCCAGTACTGATCACATTTTACTGCTTTTCCCACAAAAAGATGTTCCAGGGCTGTCCTGGGAGCCCAGGCAGATGCAGGGTGTCCAGGAGCCTCCAGCTCCACCCCAAGCACACCCTCTTGTCCATTTCCACCACAGGACCTTCCAAGCATCACATCTCCCCTTCAGCAGGAGCTAAAGCCCAAGAATTTGAGACTTGCTTGGTGCCTGGACTCCATGTACAGCAGTGATGTGCAGAAGACATGTTCTGTGTACGGCATGGTGAAACGGCTACCGGGGCAGCTGGCAGCTGGAGCGTGTTCAGAATACAAATCAAGCCCATAAATCAAGGAGACAGTAGCAGCTTGGCTTAGGGCTTCAAATTAACTCGGTGTGATTCTTGAAAGTACAAGGGGGAAGTGTGGTCCTGCTCCTCCTCACACCTGCCATGGCCTCACAGCTTACAGGGCACACTGACATTAACCGAGGGACAATGGGACTGTAAAGCACCAAGAGAAATAGCAGAAACAGTCTTAAACAAACTCAAGCTGAGCATGACACTGGATCACACAGGGCCCCTGGGACTGAGAGGGAGGTTTCTTATTGATCTCTGGTGCTCAGGCTGATGGCACCTGAAGTTAGGCTACAGCTTGAGGTCCTTCATTTCAAATGAGTCCAGGTAAGTCCTTGTTCCTGATCTTGCTGCTGCTTTGCTTCCCCTCACACCTCTGCTTCCTCTACTTCACACAGAGCTGTCTACCTCAAGAGCAACAGGGAAAAGAGCTTCCGCAGTTCTGCTGCCAAACACATACACACAGCAGGGCCTACAGCACCCTGAAATAACCCATGTCTGCACGTTCTTCCCACCTCACCCACATCCCTATGTTATTAAAATACAACTGACAGCGCTGACGCTGTCACTGTTCCGTTACAAAGCAGGGGTTGAACCTGTTCTGTCTAAGGCACGCGGTGTTGCCGACCCGCTCCGAGGCCCATCAGCTGCACTTACTCTGCCCCGAAAGCAGCAAGCTCCTACAGCACCACGAATCCCACACAGCTCTCATTCACAGATGTCCAGCTGTCTCTGAGAGGGCAGCAGAAGAAAAACTCCCTGCCATGAAATGCAGACAGAAATCTACCTTACCTGAGCCCAACAGCTCTGCAGATGCTAGGAGTGCTGTAAGTTTAAACAGAAACCTAGACACAACCACATCAGGCACAAGGAAAAGAGCTTTCTCCCTCTGCCAAGAGTAGTCTTGCTCCAGCGCAAGGGCCATCTGCAGTGGCTCCAGCCAAACACTGACCCTGCTCCCAGGTTCTCCTCCAGATGCTGTGTCTTCCTTACCAGTGTGTGGACATTTCTGGTGCCTCACTAACGCCGCACGCTCCTGAACACAGCCCTGAACCAAAACACACCCTGACTACACACCTCCTTGTCCTCGCAACTGCTGCCTGCCCGCCTCTCCCACCCCTTGGTAATAATGAACCACTGTGGTGACAGCAGGCGTGGCTCACGGAAGCTGCATGCAATCTCGCTGTGCCTTCTCCCTCTAGTGCCTCGCTGAGGAAGCCTCACTGTTCTGTGTGCCCGTTGGTGCCTCGCTAAGGAAACAGGAGCAGGTCTCACACAGCCCCAGAAGGCCAGTGTGCACCTCACAGGTCTGCTTCAAGCGGTTCAGAATCCCACGCACAGCCTAGTTCTGCACTCTGCACAGCCATGGAGCACCAGCACCAAGTCAGACTCTAGCAAAGGCTCTGCTGGTGAGGGGATCCCAAGCACCCAATTCTTTTATTTGGAACTGCTTCCAGGAGCTGAAGAGAAGTCGGTTCACACACCACAAGTGTGGGTTCCCTTGAAAACGCCAGGCTGGAGCCTTCCACTTTCATTGCACCCTGCTACTTCTGTCATCCATTTTAATGTCTCTTACTGCCACACCTGAAAACAAACAGGGAAAATCCTTACATCCTGGCCGAATGAACAGAGATCTTTACCTGTAAATGTGGAGGTCCCATAGGGGGAGGAATCCCCCCGGGAGGTGGCATCGGAGGCATGTTTGGATCAAATGGAGGACGTCCAAAAGGGGGACGAGGTGGTGGAGGAGGCCCTCGCATCATACCAAAAGGTGGAGGTGGTCGCATAAGAGGCGGGGGACCTCTCATGACTGCGTTTGGAGGGGGAGCTGGGCCACGAAACCTCAGTGCTTGCTGCTGAGCCATCCTGTGGGGAAGGCCAAAGAGGTGTGAGGGGAAGGGAAACAAGGTTTAATCTCATTTACCACTAAGCTGTAAGAAAACAAGCTTTTGCAATAGAGAGGGGAAAGCCCCAACAACAACCAAAAGGGTGTAGAACCAGTGCCAGGTTTGGATAAACAAAGTTACGTGAGCATCTACTTCAACAGCTTCTTCCCCTTGGAAACTGAACTCGCTAGTCTCACTATTAACATTTACTCATGGAAATAAAGAACCCAGAGCTGGGATTAGGGTAGGCCAGTATGGCAGAGCTATACCCGGAGCTGCTAGTGCTCCAACACGGCTGGGCCTCTGCACTCACGTCCTGAGCATCTTGAGCAGTGGCCGTCTGCCGTGCCGGGGATTTTGCTTACTGTGCAAGCACGAGAGTCGGTTGGGGTTACCTACAGCCTTCACAGCAGAGACCTATGGCCGGTGTCGAGCTCTGCCCACGACCCCGCTGAGCACCCCAACCATCCCCACAGGAAGCCCTGTAAGGCAAGCTGCAGAACCAAACGGGTCACCTCTGGCAGCAGCGAGCGCTCTGCGGCTGCTCTCAAGGGAACAGATTTGCCCATTAACGCCGGTACAGACCCCGTCCGGCCCGGACACTCAGCAAAGGCAAAGCAAAGGTTAGGAGAAGGTGAACGCGGCCTCCTGTGGCTCAGCTCAGCGCGGCCCAGCGAGCACCGCCCCGGGAAGAGATCTGGGAAACCCCCGTTCGCTCCACCGCACCACAAGGCCAGGCCCGGTCCGGCCCAGCGCGGGCCGCACGCGGGGTCAGAAAATGGAGGCGGCGAGGGCAGCTCCCGCCCCTCCGGCCCCGCCCCTACGCG
>JAOXOE010000765.1:15004848-15021141 GCA_028565055.1 Phoeniculus purpureus | reverse complement strand
TTCCTGGGAGCGGGAGACAGACATGTATACTCAACCCAGTATGTGCAATGGGACTCGGTTACGGTGACATGTATTGATCGTCCCGCAGAGCCCGTGGGGCGGGGAGCGGCTGCCGCCGGCTGCCCGTGAGCGGTGCCCGGTGACGGGGCGCGGCTGCCGCTGTCCGGGGAGCGGAGCGGGCGCGGCTCGGCAGCGCCTCGGTAGCCCCTCGGTAGCCGCTGGGCGTTCCCTGCGCTCGGAGCATCCCCAGCCCTTCCCCGGTCCTGCCGCAGCGGGTGCGGCGTGTCCGCTGCTGCGGCACCGGCAGGGTACCGCACCTGCCCCGGACCGGCCCCGTCCCCACAGAGGGGCAGGGTCCTCTCTCCGAGCTGAGGTCTCCGGGTGCTCGCATCCAGCTGAAGCCGCCCCAGAGGCGGCTGCGTGCGGGTCTCTGCTGGGAAAGCCGTTGGGTCTTTCATCTGGCCGGTGGCTTCTTGCGGGCTTCACACAGCTCCCGCTTTTCCTTTCGAGGGCAGCTCTGGCCCCGCGAAGGAAAAGGAAGAACAAAGCACCGGAGCCGAACTGTTCTTTTAAGCGCGGAGACGTGAACAACCGCTCCCGGAGAAGCGCAAAGCTCCTTCCCCCTGCAAAGACAAGTCCCTTTGTTCCCCTCGATCCGGCTGCTCTCAGCAGCAGCGTTAGCGCTTCGCGTCCTCCCGCTGGGGCTTCCTTCGCCCGCCGCGGTGACGGCGACGCTGCTGCTGCAGGTGGCACCGCTCCCATTTTCTGGGGCTCTTCCTACGAGGACCTTTCTGGTGGCACTTGCGCGCAGGGACTTTCTCATCTCAGCGGTAACAAAACCTCGCAGAAGTTGCTCTATTTCTCGCTGTTAAATCCTTCTCTCAGCTGCTGGAGCTGCGGTGCTGCTGGCGAGTGTTGTGTGTGGAGCTGGCATTACCGGTCGCTTCTCCTCTAGCTGGTGCCCCCTGGGCACTGACTCCCCGGCTCCACAGCCTGGCTGGGGGGGACACTGTGGCATTCTGGCCAAGTGTGTCCCGAGCCCATGGGTTGAGGGGAGCAGCACGGTGAAGTCAGGTGCTGGGCGGTTGTCTCCGTTGTGACCGAAGAGCAGAGTCTTGGCTGCTGTGCCTCCCCGAGAACAAAGCCTCTTCCACTGCCTGCACTCCTTCCCCCCACCCCGGGCACTGTCGCCAGTCCTTGTTCTTCCTCGATCCCACCCCAGGACACCCAGCAGCGGCTGGGGCTGGCAGCTTGTTCTGCCCAGCTGCGCCTGTCGGAGATACCCTTAGGACTGGCTTGTGCCGTCGGGAGATCAGATACCTGGGAGACCCTTAGAGCATCTCGTGTGTCACAGCCGGGGGAGGCCTGGGCTTTGGGGTGCGCAGCTGTAGGAGTCGCCTGTGCTGGCGGGTAGGTAGGTCACCCACAGATCTCGCGGCTGCTAGCGTGAGCCCCGGCGAGGGAGGGCTGCCTTTCTCGCCTCTGTCACCCGGGCAGTGGGCAGGGCTGGGGTTTGGGAAGGGCGGGTTGGAAACGGGAGCGTTTTTGCTCCCAGACAGCTGCTGTTTGAGCTGCCCAGCGTGGTTCTGGAGGGGCACCATCCCCTGCTTCTGCTCGTTGTGGCTCTGCGACGCTGCAGGTGGAATTTGGAGTTAGCTCCTGACGGTGGCACCTGGAAACCCGCAGCCTGCCTTCTGTATCTCGGCAACTTCTGGTCTTTTCTAGAGCAGCCATTTTAATGTTGAAGCCAGGAGCAGGAGCGAGCGGGGCACGTGCCTGTGGGAGAGAAGCCGCTGTGGGGATTGTTCCCAGCCTGGATTTCAGAAGCCGGGTCGAAGCTGTGCATGGTGGTGCGGCCGGCAAGGCTGTTGTCACGGAGGGGAGCCCGAGGAGCGTGGGCACACTTGCTGGCTGCGGTGTGGAGAAGGCACGCGGAGGGAAGGTTAGCGGAGTCCTCTGGCTTTCTCCGTGCTCACTTCGCCAGCGCGGAGGCTCAGCTCTTGCTGTGCGCAGGCACAGGGGACTAGTGACTGGCAGAACGTCCCCAGTGTGTGCTGGTGCCCAGATGCCCGGCTCAGGAGAACGGTCACTTCACCCTGGGTGTGTTTGTTGAGAGACTCTTGAGCAGTTCCTTTCCTTGGCTCTTTTTGCACGTGCAAGGTGCCCTCCCACTGGCCACAGGACGTTTTCCTACTCCTCCAGAAAGACGTGGAGGCTGCAGCGCTGGAATGCCTTGGTTTCATGAAGGGGCTGTGACCAGAGCTCTTGGCTGAGTTGAAACTGCCCAGCCACAGGTGTTGGTGGGACTACGACCGCCCAGCCACTGTGCCGCGGTCACAAACCCCTTTCCTATTCCAGGCAGACCCACCTTGTTTCTTGCCTGCCCTGTTCCACTGCCCTCCCGCAGCCTACAAGCGCCATCTCCTTGGTGTCTCTGGTACCTCTCTGGGCTGCATGTGGGTGGCTGCTGTGGTCTGTCAAGTGCCAGTGGGGAGAAGAGCCTCAGTGACCGACGAGAGAGACGTTGGTGAACAGGCAGCTCCAGGTGTGAGATCCCTTCCTGTGTCCAGAGTCTGGGGAGTCACCAGAGGTAGCTGCTGGCTGTGTGTCTGTCCCTGTGAGTCCAGCTGGAGCATTAACAGGCTGTCCTGCGATGTGCTGGGAGAGGAGGAGGAGGCATCCAGCTGCTGACTGGTGCACAGGACTGCAGTGGCAAAGCCATCACCTGCCCCCAGGCTGCCCTGGCTATTGCACTGCGGTTGGTAAAGAGTGAGAACCGGTCGCGGCTGCACTCAGCAGCCTTCAAGGAGCCGCTGCCTCCTCTTCCTTCTGCAGCATAATCCTGAGAGACTCCCTGCTATTTGGGATCCCGAATTACCTGCTTAGGAGCAGTGTGAGCCGGAAGGAATAGTGGTGGTGGTTTCAAAAGCCTGATCCCAAACGCAACAGGCAGGAAGCCAGGGAGTGTTCGGCAGACTGGGCTCTCGCAGGGCAGGCTCTCGGGGCACGGTGGTGGTGCCACCAGGTTCTGGCAGAGCTGCGCTGCAGGGATGCTGAAGGACATGTCCAGGCTTGACCTTGTGGGGCAGACCTGTGGCTGCAGAAAGGTCCTGCTCAGGAAAGGCCCGAGTGGGACAAACGGGCTGTTGCTGGCTGCACGGAGACTTGGTGAGAGACAGCCAGCAGTGGGCATGAGGCTGACAAGCCCAGCAGGTCTGTGCCAGCCATCAGCTGGAGCTGCATGCAGCCCCGGTCTGAGGCACCTTTCACTCCTGCTACTGCACCGGGGCGCCAGGCCCTCCCTCACACAGAGGCTCATCCCGCTCACCCAGTGCAGCCAGGGCTGAGCTGGGCAGCAGAGGTGGACGGAGACTGGGCCCTGGGAACACTGACCCAGTCCCACAGGCTTCTGCCAGTCTGCGAACGAAGGTGCTCTGGTGGCACCTCCAGGGCTCCTGGCACAGCTCACAGTGGCTGGTGACACAGCCTGACACTGGCTCTGGAGAGACGCAGTGGCTGTGGAGATGCCCAATGAGCCCTGGCAGGGGACCCAGAGCAGCGACTGTGGCACAGGCGGCTCTGGCTGCTCTGCCGCAGCTCGCTCACTGTTAAACCAGGCTTGTCCTTGCAGCCGCTTCGTTCCCTTCCTCCCTCCTTGTCCAGCTCAGTGCCAGGGGCACTCCTGTGGTGCCAGTGGTGCTTCACTTGCTGCCAGTGGGCGGGAGCCCCTGCAGCCCTTCTCTCTCCTGCGGCAGCCCGGCTCAGGACGGTGCCTTGTCCGTGCCCCAGCCGCTGTGGACCTCGAAGTCCTGGGCGCTGGCAGAGGGAGCACTGAGCGGCCCTTCGCTTCTGCCACAGGGCCAGCGTTTGTTCTTGTGGGCAGCGGGGTTCTGAGTCCATAGCCACAGTCTATCCAGTGATTGTCGAGTGCCGCAGTCTCCTACCCCCGGGCTGCCTCTGCCCATCTCCCTCTGCTTCCCCCAGTGCTTGGGGGTGCTCCCACACTCTGGGGCCTTCAGGAAAGAAAGTGGGCTGTGGGCCGGACAAGGGGCTCCGCGGACAGACCCTTCTCCTTCTGAAAATAGGTTTTGGAAGACGCATTTCTGCAAAAAGGTTATTGTGGCTTCAGTCGAAGCCCAGGATCGTCTCTGCTCGTGACTGTGTCCCTGAGTTACCTACTGCTGGTGCCTGGGGCTTTGGGCGGCTCCTGCCCGTGTTGGTTGTGCTGCTGCTGGAGCACCCGGCGTGTGCCCTGCGGGGAGAGGCGGCCCCAAAGCTGAGCGTTGCTGGGGTGAGCCCAGCGGGGAGACGCACGGTGCAGGCTGAGAGCTGGCCCGTGGCCACTGGACGCCCAGCTGTCCTCCTGAGGAGAAGAGCTGCAAGCGAGCGGGGTGGTGGTGCCCGGGCTCTGGTACAGGGCCAGTGTCCGCGCGTGCTGGCTGCGCTCGCCAAAGCGAGCTGCGTGCGCAGGTCTATGAGCAGCAGAGCCCACCGCAGGCAGCAAGTTCTGCGGGAGCTCCGTGCTGTTGGGGTGACTCGGGTCAGGGGAGCAGAGTCGCTGAGCCCCAGGTCTGCCCGTCGGGGAGGCTGCTGGAGACAGAACCCAGAAACAGCTCGGCCGAGCGCTTCTGCGGGCGGGAGGTGGGGCTGCCCGTGCTGTGGGGCTGTGCTGAGTGGGGGGATCGTCCTGGCTGCTGGGACCGGGGTGCTGCTCATCGGTGCAGCCGTGAGAAGGGCCGTGTTTGGGCGGCGAGAGAGGCCACGGCTCCTCCTCCGTGCCAGCGTTCGGCCGCAGTGGGTGCCGAGCGGCGGCTTCGGATCCTTCCCCCACCCAGTTCCTTTGTCTCCACTGCGGGTGGATGAGGCTGCTGTAGACGCTCAGCGGTCGCCAGGCTCCGGCTGCTGCGGGGACACTGGGGGATTCTCTGTCATCCTTCCGTTGCCAGCGAGGCAGCTGCAGGTCGCCACCGCTGCCCGATGCTTCCAGGAATCACCCCAGGGGCAGCGGATGAAGAGCAAACCCAGTCCCTGCAGAGGAATTAATTGTGCAGGAGCATCACGGAGCGGGGCTGGCGGAGGGGCTCTGCGGAGGGCTCTGCTCAGCCGTGGTCCAGGCTGAGCTCAGGCTGCGGGAGTGAGGTGAACCCTGGCCTCTGGACACCGGGACGGGGGTAGAGAGGACGGTGAGGGGAGCGTGAGAGCTGACGGGGTGCTGTAAGCAGTCGGCAAGGCTGCCCCTGTGCGCTGGAGCAGCACCGTCAGCGTGGGGCAGAGGTGTGTGGGGTCGGTCCCTTTGACAGTGGGAAGCCTCGACGGGGCTCCCCTGAGCACTGTAGGGGAGGAGCAGGTCTAAACAGCAAATGCCTCCTCTTCAGGGCTGCCTGTCCTGCTGCTGACCACCTTGGCAAGGTGGTAACAGACCAGGGACACTCGTTTTCTTTAATGCGCCTGGTTTTGATGCTGTTTGGGTGGGGTTTGAGGACAGAGCCGCTCTCTGTGTGATTTCTAGAGGGGCATTTGCTGTGTCCCCAGCAGCTCTGCATTGCACCCACTCTGCCTCAGCGCCGGCTACGGCAGCAGCTCTTCTGTTCAGAAGCAGCTCTGCGAGTGTAACCCCTGCAGTTGTTGCTCCTGTGCTGCTGTCTCAAGTGTGGGTGCAGGCAGACCCTTGGTGCAGCGCTGGGTGCAGGGGTGGGCAGTCCCACGCAGCCAGAGCACCCAGGAGAAGGGCAGCAGTGGGTGCTCCCCAGCACCAGTTCTCCCTGCAGCTGACAGCTGCTGTTACTCTCCCCACAGAGCGATCGTCTCCTCATCAAGGGAGGGAGGATAGTCAACGATGACCAGTCCTTCTACGCTGACATCTACGTGGAGGACGGCCTCATAAAGTAAGTGTGGGACTCGCGTTGCTTCTGTCTTCCCTTGAATCCCCCTCAGGTTGGGTGGTTACTGGCTTTAGGTGGACGTGGCCTCCACCAAACCTGCCAGGAGCTGCTGGCCGGCTGGCTAGCGGCGCCGCTCCTGGCATCGCATGCGACTCGGCCAGCGGCTCGAGCTGCGGGCGGGCCGGTGCCTCTGTGGTCCAGCAAAGCTGCGTCTCGTTGCACCAAGAGCAGGACTTGCCCCTGGCTCCCGTGAAGGCCTGGAAAGAACAGTCCTGGCCACGGCATGTTCAGTCTCGTGAGGGAAAACCCCTGCCGAGCGGCTCGGGCCGAGCACTGGGGGCAAGCGGGGTTTGCCTCTCGCTGGCCGCCCCAGCCTGCCAGGAGAACCCAGCGCTTTCCACCTGTGCCCACTTGTCCTTGTCTTGACTGCTGGCTGAAGGCTGCGGCAGGCTGCATGGAAACAGGGCTGCTGAGGGAAGAGCCTTGAAGGCTGAGGGCTGCGTGTGGGCAGAGTAGGGGGCAGGGGGCACCGGGTGCAGGCAGCCTGGAGGTTCGGGTGAGCTGGTTTGCAGGGGCGCCGGGTGTCTCGGGAGCAGGCTGCGCTGTGCCAGGAGGGCACCGGCGCCGGAGGGCTGCGCTGAGGGGGCGACTGCTGGGAGTTGTCAGCTTTCCTGTGCTCAGGAGGTGCTTTTAGCTCCTTGGGATTTCAGGTGCCTTCGCTGCAGGGTGACAGCAAAGGAGGCAGCGTGAGAGGGAGGTCCTGGGAGGGGACGGCTGCTCTCTTTGGGAAGAGGGGGATCCTGGTGCCGCCAGACTGTGCTTGAGCCTGGCCCGGCTCTGTGCTTGGGGCTAAGCAGCAGCCTCATTACCCTTGGGCCTGGGCGCTGTGAGCAGCGCTCGGGGCCCCCGCTGAGCTCTGAGCTGGCTGAGCAGCGCTGCCGTTAGGTGGGGAATCTCCCTTCTGCGTGAGGAAGCCTCAGGCTTGAGCCAGGAAGGGCAAGGAAGAGCCAGAAGAGGTTAGGGGGCAGCTTACTGGGGGCAGGGTTGGGGTCAGGGTCGCACGCCACGGGCGAACAAGCAGGGCTGCCGTGCTGGAGCCGCTCGCGGGAGCCTGGCTTGTAGCCCTCTGGGCTGCGACTGGTCCCAGGCAGCTCCTTCCCTGCCCCGCGGAGACCTGCCCCTCAGACCCTGCTCGCCAGCAGGCGCTCGCCCCAGCCCGCGGGTGCTGCCGCAGCCATGGCCACCGCAGAGGGCCAGGGGGCCGCTGCGCCTCGGCCATGCAAGTCGTAGGGTTAAGCGAGACGGACGGTCCCCCCTCTAGCTGCAGCGAGGGGGTCCCGCTGCCGCAAGCCCGGCTCCAGGAGCGCAAGGAGCTGAGGCGTCGATGCGGCTGCTCCGTGGCCGAGCTGCTGGCCGGCTGGGTTGTGGGTGGCTCGTCCGTGTCTGTGTCTCACCGCCAGTCTCGGTGCGGTCCCTCAGGCAGATCGGGGACAATCTGATCGTCCCGGGAGGGATCAAGACCATCGAGGCCAATGGGAAGATGGTGATCCCGGGAGGCATCGACGTGCACACCCGCCTGCAGATGCCCTACAAGGGCATGACGGCTGTGGATGACTTCTTCCAAGGAACCAGGGCTGCGCTGGCTGGCGGAACCACCATGATCAGTGAGTGCGGCCCCGGGCATCGCTGGAGGGCGAGGATGGGGGTGCATCTCTTAGATCCTTGAGATGGGGGGCGTGGACCCTGCTGTGCTCTCGCCGATCCCAGGCTCTGCAGCCGTCAGTGCTCCCGGGAGCCTCGAAAACCGAGGTCTGGGCTGTTCTCCCTGTTGACTCCAGGCAGGGCAGCGCGGTGCTCAGACGACCCTGAGCAGGGGACAGAGCGGTGCCCTGGCATCCTGCACCGCTCAGAAATAACCAGTGCGGACAGAAAGGAGCGGGGACGAGAGCTCCTTCCCTGGAGAGGGTCCTGCACTGGTTTGAGTCCCGACCCGCGCCCTGCAGAGGAGCCTCTGTGGGTTCCCCGGTAAAGGGCTGGGCTTCCTGTCCTTTCCCCACCAGCTCTGCTTCCCCCAGCCCAAGGAACCAGGGCTGCTTGACATGGACCACCAGGGCGCAGGGCGAGGAGGGGGAGGAGGGAGAAGTGCATCAGCACGGCAGCAGGGAGGGGGCTCAGTGTGTGCGGGGTGGTGTGAGACCACAGGGCTGTGCAGCTGATTTCTCAGCAGAAGCCTCTAAAAGCCCCTGGTCCTGTGCCAGAGGCCATTAAGCGAGAAAGCAAAGGCTCTGTGCGCTTCCCGGCCAGGAAGGGCCCTTGGATGGGCTCGGGGGCTCAGGCTCAGCTGTGGGGGGACTCAGGCTCCTTGTGGAGGTGGTGGGGCCCTCTGGAGCTGCTGGAAAGCTGCTGAGGAGACAAGCCTGGGCTGGTGGAGCTGCCTGGCAGTGTGCTGTACGGCTGTGGTTAGGTGGGCAATGAGCTCCAGCCCACCCCTTGCCCTGCTCTGCCTCGGCAGTGGACCATGTGGTGCCGGACCCCGAGTCCAGCCTGGCGGAAGCAGTGGACCGGTGGCGGGAGTGGGCTGACGGGAAGGCCTGCTGCGACTACGCGCTGCACGTGGACATCCCGCGCTGGAACGACCGCGTCCGGCAGGAGCTGCACTCCATGGTCCACGAGAAAGGTTTGCGGCCCTCTGCTCCCCGTGCGTGGCTCCGGCCACCCGTGGCCCCTCGCCAGCAGGAGAAGAGGCCACCTTGCTGCCGTCCGTCCTCTTCCACAGCAGGAGCTGTGTGGGGCGACGGGGTGGGAGGCAGCCCAGGGCACGGGACCCACTCACCCCTCTCTGCTCTGCCCTTAGGAATCATCTCCTTCATGGTGTACATGGCCTACAAGGATTTGTACCAGATGTCCAACACCGAGGTGAGACCCTTTGCCGCCCGGCTGGTGCTGATGCGGGGGGTGCTGGGAGTGCAGCAGCAGCAGCAGGACTGGGGGCGCTGCCGCTGGCGCAGAGGTCCTGCTGTGCAGGTCTCTGAGAGCATCCACCGGTGGCCGTGGCCCTCGGAGAGCATCGCCGGGAGTGGCCAGAGCTGGTGCTGGTTCACCCACGCCGGGTCCTGCCACGCCGGGGCCCTCGGCTGAAGGGCCACGTGGGCGCCCGGGCGCTCTGTCAGCTTGGGAACCCTTTTGCTCTCGCCTGTCTTTCAGCTCTACGAGATCTTCAGCTGCCTGGCAGAGCTGGGCGCCATCGCTCAGGTCCACGCTGAAAACGGAGACCTGGTCGCACAGGTGACGAGCTGTGCGGGGCGGAGGTCGGTCCCCGGCGGGCCTGGGGTGCTGGCAGGGTGACTGCCGGTGCCCGGGCGCCTCTTGCAAGGGATCCCTGCGGCCCGGCAGCGGCAGCACCAGACGTGCCGGAGGCTCCACTGTGGCTGAATCCGCCAGCGAAGCAGCAGCTGCCCAAGCGGAGCAGAATCGGGCCACGGGCCGCCGGCTCCCGCCGCGGCTCCTTCAGAGACCTTTGCCGGGCACTGGCCGCAGGGAAAAGCGCTGTGGCGAGCGGAGAGCTCTCCCCGGCCGTAGACACCGTCCGGGGCAGCTGGGCTTGCGAGGGGATGGTTGAGAGGGCTGCCGGGTGCTGTGGCGGGAGCGGCGGGTGCTGGCCGGCTGCTCTGGGCTTGGTGCTGGGCGGGAGGGCGCCCAGCGGTTGGACTCACGTTACGAGAAAGTGGAGTGGCCAAGTGGGGCTCCCGAATGACTTGTGTTCTCCTGCCTGGCCTGTGCTCCCGAGCTCCAGGGGTGCGAACGAGGGTCCTCCCTCGGCCGTCAGACTGCAGGGGTGTTCGTCCTCCACGCGGAGCTGAAGGGCGGTCGGAGGGGCTGCGCTGACCGGGGCTCGTCCCGACGTCGGCACCAGCCAGACCGCAAGAGGCCCCACAGGTGCTCGTTGGTGGAGTCTCCTGCTCTGGAGACGTTTTGAACCCGCCTGGGCTGTTCCTGAGCGACTGGGTCTAGGGGTCCTGCTGTGGCAGGGCCATGGGACTGGGTGATCTCTCGAGGTCCCTTCCGAGCCCTGATGCTCTGGGACTGTGTGATGCTGTGATTCAGAGTTCCGCAGCCTTGCAGCACCTCTGTCCTTTCGATGTCCTAGGAACAAGCAAGGATGTTGGAGATGGGAATCACTGGTCCCGAGGGCCACGTGCTGAGCAGACCTGAGGAGGTAAGATGCCAGGGTGGCACCAGTTCTGCTGCACTGAGGGACTTAGCCCACAAGTCACCGCAGGTCTCAGTGTCTGCGCTGGGACCAAGCCAGAGCTGGGTGTCTGGGGCTGGGTGGGTGTCACTGCGCTCGTGGGTGTCCCTGCAGCGCTGCCTTGTTTGTCCTCGGCTCGGGGTGATGAGGTGCCTCTTGGCAACAAGCGTCCTTCAGTCTGGTTTGAGTCTCCTGGCAGAGGTCAGGGCTTCTGCACCTCGGTGTATCTGGGTGCAGGGGCTGCTGCTCCAGCTCCTGGCGGAGCAAAGCTTGCCGGAGCAGCCGCCTGCCCGCCGGTGGTCCTGGCCTCCCTGAGCTGGCTGGTTGGCACCTGGTCTTCCTAAGGCGTCTGGCCGGAGCAGTCTGGTGCTGAGGCTGGAAGCCCAGCTGCAGAGCAGTTGGAGAACCTCTGGGGTTGAGCCCAGGCTGGGCACAGGCGGATACAACAGTCTCAAGAGACCCCTCGTGATGGAAATCCCCCCTCCGCTGACCGCAGGGCAGCTGCAGCGCAGGCAGAGCAGAGCCGCGTGTGAGCGCAGGGCAGCGCAGAGCCTTGTGGCCTGCGGCTACGGGCAGGCACGCGGTCCAGCCTGGAGCAGCGAGCGGCCGTGGGCCGAGCTGGCGGCTGTACACGGGCAGCAGTCCCTGGGCTCCGCTGGCTTTCGGGAGAGCTGGAACCTGGTGGTGGAGCAGCCGGCACGGGCAGCTCGGAGCCAGCCCCGAGCGGGGTGCAGGCAGCGCTCCCCTTCCGGGCACTGCGGGGCCGAAGCTGCGGGTCAGGCTGGGCTCCAGCGGGGCTGAAACGTCTCCCCTGAGGTTTCCCTGATGCCCTCTGCAAGTCAAGGGCTAGCGCAAGCCGTGCGTGCCCAGCAGCACCCCGCAGCCGCTCGCCGCTCTCTCTTCCAGCTGGAAGCAGAAGCCGTCTTCCGGGCCGTCACCATCGCCAGCCAGACCAACTGTCCGCTCTACGTGACTAAAGTGATGAGCAAAAGCGCCGCCGACCTCATCTCGCAGGCCAGGAAGAAGGGTGAGCGGCAGCCGCCGCCGCCGGCCCCGGCGAGCTGGTGCCCCGGGGCTCCCGCACGGGTGGGCTGAGCGGTCCCCGTGTCCTCGCGGTTGTCCTGCCCAGACCGGCGCGGCGCCTCCCCTTCTGCTGGGAGCCGCTGGTGCGGGGGCCTGCCCGACCCGCGCGGGGCACAGGAGCCTCCGCACGGCCACGAGGAGCAACCGCCCGTTGCCACACTGGGTCGGGGGCAGCGGCAGGGTGCCAGAGCCTGTCGGTGGTGGTGAAGGGCTCCTCAGACATTGGTGCCATCCACGTGCAAGGGGTTGGAGCTGCTGCCCGTGTCCCTGGCCTCCCTTCGGAGCACCGGCCCCTCGGAGGTGCCCGGGGACGTTTGCGGGTGGCCGAGGGCTCCGTTTTTGGTGGAGAGGGGGCACGCCCCAGCTGGGTGTGGGCAAGTCCAGAGCCACGTTCATGGGGCCGCCCGAACCGCCTCCGTTTGCTGCCCCTTTCCAGGCAACGTGGTGTTCGGCGAGCCCATCACTGCCAGCCTCGGCACCGACGGCACCCACTACTGGAGCAAGAACTGGGCCAAGGCTGCGGCGTTTGTGGTCTCCCCGCCGCTTAGCCCGGACCCCACCACTCCTGACTACATCAGCTCTCTGCTGGCCAGGTGAGCGGCGCCTGGGCCGGGCCATGCCGGCGGCAGGAGCAGACCTGCTCTAGAACAGGGAAGGAAGGGGAGGGAGCCCAGCGTGAGCCGCTGCTCTGGGGTGGCTGACGAGCTGGCTCGTGGGGCGGCTCGGACCCAGAGCCGTGGTGGCCTTACCTCGAGAGCCAGGGCGCTGCCTGCTGCGGGGCAGGCACTGCCGGTTTGCCATGGGGGTGATAAGGAGCCCGGGGCAAGTGGTTGTGAGCCGCTTCAAATACCCTGAAGCAGGCGGAGAAGGGGGACCGAGTGAGCGGGGGCTTGTCGACGGGGGCTGGAGAAGCACTTTGCGGTCCCCAGGGTTCAGGAGGGGCCGCCTGGGTCGACTTGGTGCAGAAGGTGCAGGCTGAGGGGTGTCCGCCGGGTGGGGGGTCTGGTTTAGGGGTGACCTTGTGGTGCAGGGCTGAGGGTTGGACTCGATGACCCCGGGGTCTTTTCCAGCCTGAGCAGCTCTGCTGGGCAGCAGCGGCTGCCGAGAACCTCTCCTGTGCCTCCTGGAGGGAGCTGGTCAGGGCAGTCCCACCTGCAGCAGCCCCCCGTGGGGCAGGGGAGGGCCGTGGGCTCTCCGTGGGCTGCAGGAGCTGGCAGCGCACAACGGAGGGGCCGCCGGGGCTCAGCCCTGGCGTGGAGACGCCTCTTCCCACCCGGGGAGGCTGCGGAGGCTCCCTGGGTCACCCGGGGGGAGTCCGTGTCTTCGCTGGGGCCGACGGCGGGGTTGGCTGTGGGAGGGCACCTGTGGCTTGGCGCAGGCTGCCCGGTCCCCCCCTCGCGGGCAGGAGCAGAGCTCTTCTCCCTGCGCCCGGAGCTACTGCGGGTGGGACTCGTCGCGCTGAGGGGCCGCCAACGTGGGGGTGCGGAGCCGGGGGCTGCCCGCACCCGGAGCCGGTTCCCCCGCTACCGCCCGGCTGCTGAAGCGCTGACGATGCTCTTGCTGCCGTCACCCGTCAGCGGTGACCTGCAGGTGTCGGGCAGTGCCCACTGCACGTTCAGCACCGCGCAGAAGGCGCTTGGGAAGGACAACTTCACGGCCATCCCCGAAGGGACCAACGGCATCGAGGAGCGGATGTCCATCATCTGGGACAAGGCCGTGGTAGGAGCCTCCCCGGGGAGACAGCGCAGGGGGGAGCTTCGGGGGGAGCTTCTGCTGCTGCTCCTGCAGAGCTGGGCACCCGCCTGGCTCTGAGAGCCAGCACCAGCCAGGGCAGGGCAGGCAGCCCTGGCGGGTCTGGGGTGGACAGCCAGGAGCGGCGGCTGCCTCCCCTGAGTCTCTCCTCGCTGCGAGATCGGCCACAGTGGCCGGTGTGGGCGTGAGCCTGGTGCTGCCAGGACCCTGGGTCTCCCTCTCCCCAGAAGAGCCCTGACTTCTCCCTGTGTCTGCGCAGGCCACAGGAAAGATGGACGAGAACCAGTTTGTGGCTGTGACGAGCACCAACGCGGCCAAGATCTTCAACCTGTACCCGCGGAAAGGGAGAGTGGCCGTGGGCTCCGACAGCGACCTGGTCATCTGGGACCCTGACGCAGTGAAGATCGTCACAGCCAAGACTCACCAGTCTGTAAGCGCCTCCCGGCTGGGGCGCTGCTGGGCGCTGGGTGTGGGTACCACAGGGTGAAGGCTGCCCGGGAGCCGCGTGCTGCCCGTGAGCCGGGTGCTGCCCTGCCTGCTGGGCTCTGAAGAGGAGGGACTGTGCCTGGGCTCAGGGTGATGCCAGCTCTGGCTGTGGGGCAGGAAGTCTGTGACCCCTGCACTCTGCACATGGAGCTCTCCTTGCCCTGTGCTTGGCTGCTCCTCTCCTGACCCTGGACCAGCATTTCTCCTTGTCCGTGTTCCACTTCCCAGTGCAACTGCCCCCGCCTTTGCCTCCCCTCGAGCCTGGGTCCTGCCTCCTGTTGCCAGAGGCCTTGCTCACGCTGAGCTCAGAGGCAGCGGCTCCTGGTTCCTGTTGGCAGCTCTGGTGGGAGGGAGCATTTTCCTTACCAAAAGGGCCCTCAGGCACGGGAAGCACTTGCCCAGGAAGGTGCTGGAGCCCCCATCCCTGGAGGGATTTAGGAGCAGCGTAGATATGGTGACCAAGATGATGGTGGAGCAGAGGGGTCGTCGCCGTCGGGCTGATGGTTGGGGCCTCTTATCTTGGGGTCTTTTCCAGTCCGGGTGATTCTGAGCTGCAGGAGGTCTCTGGGGCAGGTGGCACCGCTAGAGGTGTCTGCTCCCTGCACCGGTGGCCTCGGCTCGGCATGGGGACTGAAGAGAGGGCTGCGGACCCTTCCCCGCTGACCGTCACCCTCCGGTTGCTGCAGGCGGCTGAGTACAACATCTTTGAAGGGATGGAGCTGCGTGGGGCCCCACTGGTCGTCATATGCCAGGGCAAGATCATGCTGGAGGATGGCAGCCTGCACGTGACCCCGGGCACCGGGCGCTTCCTGCCCGCCAGCCCTTTCCCTGACCATGTCTACAAGCGCATCAAGGCCAGGAGAAAGGTGGGCAGGCGCCGGTGCCAAGAGACGCCGTCGAGGCGCTGTTAGCCCTCGTTGCCCTTTCTCCCAGTAACCGGTGCCCTCAGCCTGCAGCTGGAACTGCCGAGACTTGGGCAGGGCGCCTGGAGCCCGGTGCCAGTGCCACTGAGGGGTAGCGCCTGCCCTGGGCGCTGCCTCGCAGCAGGAGTCTGGAGGGTTCTGTTGGGTTGGAGAAGAAGAGAGTGGGCGAAGGGCCCTTCTCCGTCCCCATCCCTGCCTGCGCGTGGGTGGCAGCGAGGGGAGGCTGCTGGGCTCGGCCCCTCCTCGGGGTGGCAGCGGGGGGAGGCTGTCACGAAGGGTCTGCTACCGGCCTCTGCGCTGCAGGGACGAGGGCCCTCGGCTGGCCCCGGTGGGACTGGGAGACCGGGGTCGCTGGGTGCTGCCAGGGCAGGGAGCTCCCGGGCCGCACAGAGGTGCCACCGTGCCCCTGTCTCCGGTGCCAGGTGGCGGAGATGCACGCCGTGCCGCGGGGCATGTACGACGGACCCGTGTTCGACCTGAGCGCCACCCCCAAGGGCGGCACCCCCGCGGGATCGACCAAGGGATCCCCCACCCGGCAGACGCCCCCGGTCAGGAACCTCCATCAGTCTGGATTCAGCCTGTCAGGTGAAGACGGGCGGAGGCTGGGCTGGCGGAGCGCAGAGCCGCTGCTCGCACCCTTCCGTCCGTTGGCCCGGGGTGGGGGGGCAGCTGGGAGACGGCCCGGGGCAAGCTGTGCGCGAGAGGGGAGCGTGGCAGGGGAGACCTCGCGTGTCCCGTGGAGAGCACGGCTGGGGCTGGCCCTCGGTCGCCCTGTGGCCGCGGAGGTGCCAGTGCAGGGTCGGACCCGGCTCTTGGGGCGCGGGTCTGGCCATAGCGTCCGCAGAGACCCTCGAGCCGCCGCTGCTCTCGAGGCCGTTACCGGGGCTACAGAGGGGGCGGGTTGCAGTCGGCAGCCTCGGGAGTCCCCGCAGCGGGACCCCCCGGCTGCTGCGCCCCGCGAGCAGCAGGTTCTGAGCCCGGCTTCCCCCCTCCCCTCTGTGCTCCTGTGGCCCCCGCAGGTACCCAGGTGGACGACGGCGTCCGCTCGGCGACCAAGCGCATCGTCGCTCCGCCGGGGGGCCGCTCCAACATCACCTCCCTGAGCTGAGCGTCCCCGCCGCGGGGAAGCAGCCCCTGCTCCAGCGAGGGAGGAGCGGCGGGGTGCTGCTGTCCGGGAAGGAAGGGCCGTCAGACCTGCTCTGGAGGAGGGCTGAGCCTCGAGCCTGAGGGTGCCGCTTGTTTTGCTTTCTGCATCGCCTCAAGGTGCTGGTGCTGTTGCTGTGCGTCTGGTGGGTCGTGTTTTCTCTCTCCTTTCTGTGTGCATGCTGCTCGCACGCGGCGCGGGCTCGGTGTGGTGGGCGCGGTGGGCGCCCCCAGGGCCAGGAGGGGCTGCGTCCTGTTCGTGTCCTCCGTCTGCTCCCGGGGAGCCCCGATCATCTCTGCAGGGGGAGCCCCAGCGCCTCGCGAAGGAGTTTTCCTACTTTGTACACTTTATTAAAAAACATGTTGTCCCTTCAGACGCTGCTGCCGCTGGGCTCTGCGGCCCCACGAGGGGCTCCGGGCTGCACTGGAGCTGGAGGAGCCTCGGTGCAGGGACAGGCTGGCGGGTGGGAACTGCTGCAGGTGCCAGGTGCTGATGCAGCCTCTCAGGCAAAGGCAGAGGAGTCGCAAAACAGGGTGTCACGGGTGTCTGTGGAAGCCTGTCCGCGATGTCTGTCTGATCTCGGGCATGATAATGCCCAGGTGGAGCTGTCTATAAATATGGGAAGGGTGGGTGTCAGGAGGATGGAGCCAGGCTCTTCTCAGGGTCACCCAATGATAGGACAAGGGGCAGCGGGTGGGAGCTGGAGCAGAGGAGGTTCCACATCAGTGTGAGAAGGACCTTGTTGGCAGTGAGGGTGCCAGAGCCCTGGCAGGG
>JAOXOE010000765.1:14987435-15004748 GCA_028565055.1 Phoeniculus purpureus | reverse complement strand
GGGGAGGCGGCGGGGCGGACGCCCGCCCTCAGCGTCGGCGCGCAGGAGGGCGGCGGGGCCGGGCCGGGGCTGGAGCCGCTGCGGCGGCGGGAAGAAGGATGCGCCGGGCTCGTCCCTGGCCGCTCGGCACCACCTCCCGGGCGCGGCACGGTGAGCGGCGGCGGAACAATGGCTGCGGGGGCCGGGGCGGAGAGGGAGCGATGGAGGTGGTGGGGACGCGGCAGAGCCGATGCCGGGATGCGGCCGGCGGTGGAGCCGGGCGAGAGGTGTGGCCGGGCGCAGGCTGCGGCGCGGTGCCGGAGCCATCGCAGCCTCTCCCGGCCGCGCACCCTTGTGCTTCGGCTCGGTCGTTGTCTCGCCTCCCCCGCGCCGGGCTCCGGGGGCCGTTGCCGGTTGCGGGGAGGGTCCGCGGGGGACGTGCGGGGAGGCCCTGGCTGAGGTGGCCTCTGGGATCGTCGGCAGCGGCGGGGCCCGTGCGCGGCTCTGGATGCCCGCTGCGGGTGTCAGCGCCCGTGGGCGGATGCGGGAGGAGATGCTCTGCCTTGCGGGCGCAGCCCTTTGTAAGCGCAGCACAGGCCTGGCCCAGCCGCCAGCCGAGGAGAGGGGCCCGCGGCTCACGGGCGCTCGGCTCTGACACGGCCGGGCCGCGGCCCCCGGTTGTGGCCACTTAGGACAGGCACGGGTGGCGAGTCTGGGCCCCCTGTGGCTCTGAGCGCTCAGCCGCGGTCCGTGTCGGGGCGTTTTGCGGAGAATGCAAATGTAGGGTGGATGCGAGCGGAGAGAAGTGTGGCCTTTGCGTTCGAGCTGATCTCCGGAGAGCACCGAGGAGACGGTTCTGAAAGCGCTGGCGTTCTGGCGCTGCCCTCCTCAGCGCTGTGAGGCGTGCGGGAGGGCCGCTCTCTTGCGTGTGCGGGCTCAGATTCTGCGCTGGTGCACCACCGTGCCTGCCGTGGCCCTCGGAGTGGCCCATCATGCCCTCCCTAGCGCTCTCAGTGGCCCATCAGCCTGCTCTAGCCATCTGAGCCACCCGTCAGGAGAATGTTTTCTCCTTTTCCAGGCAGCGACGTGAGATTTATTGCTTCTGCTCTGACTCAGGTTCTGTTTCTATTGATCCGGCCGGCTGCTCTACATACGAACATCCAGCCCAGGCCTGCTGTGCTGTAAGTGCTGGCACTGTACCCGGTGCCTGAGTGAGGTAAATCTCTGGTCGTTCTAACAGCTGCTTCGGGAATCAACGTTGTTACTGGTGATGCCTGAGATTGGTTAGCTGGTTACTGCTGGAGAGGATGTAAGAGAGAAGTGCTTTGTAAGCAGTTCCGTAGCAATTTAGAGACACCACGGACAGCTCAATGCAAGCAGCACAGGAAGCTATTAGAGTGTGTCCAGAGGAGAGTAACCAAGACAGGAAAGACTCTCAGGAATAAGACTCATGAGGAGTGGCTGCGGTCACTTAGTTTGTTCAGCTCGGAGAATAGAAGGCTGAGGGGGGACCTCATTGTCTCTTACAGGTGTCTCAAGGTGGGCAGTGGCAGAGAGGTGCTGAGCTTCTCTCACCAGTGCCAGCAACAGGGCGTGAGAAATGGGATGAAGCTATGTCGAGGGCAGCTCAGATTGGACTTTAGGAAAAAGCTTTTCGCTGAGGAGAGGGTGGTCAGTCATGGGGAACAGGCTCCTTGGGGAAGTGGTCACAACACCAGTCTGCTCAGAGTTCAAGGAGTATTTGGATGACCCGTGGTTTGATGTGAGGTAAGTCCTATGAGGAGCGAGGAGTTAGATTTGATGATGCTGCTGGGTCCTTTTCACCTTCATGGAGTGATATATTCCGTTATTACAATCACGTTAATTGTGTTGTGACCAGCAAAACGGTCCTTCCCAGACACCTCAGTTTTGCATCTCTTAATAGTCAGTGTCTTCGCGGTTCCATCAGATTTCTCTTTCCACCTTTGTGCATGGAAGTGCAGCGTTTGGGTTACAGGACTGCAAAGCACCTGGTTTTGTTCGATGAACTACTGCTTTACTTGTACTGGCATCGGCACATTGGCACTGTGTGTTTCTAAACCGGTAGCTTGCGCAAAATCCCGTCAGGTAACCTCTTCAAGGTTTCTCTATAAATCTCTATCGCTTGAAGATCCAGTCTGCACCCAATTGCTACAAGTTTATCTTCCCATTCTCAGAGATGGGCTCTCTGCTGCCTTCTCTTCAGTGCTCATCAACATCTGTGCAAAGGATCCGTGTCATCAGCTCCCAGGAGCCAGAGTCCATGAGAGCAGAGGCACGTCATTGTGGTCATACTTCTGGTTTCTGTATCTTCATGGTCTGTTTGCATTTCTCCTTTAAAATACGAAGTTGAGAAATCTTTGCCTCAGGAGATGGGGCTCGAAATAGAAAATCCAGCAGCGGCTTGGAAGAGCAAGGAAAAGGCTCTGTGATGTGGTCACACTAGATGCTGTCAGGTTCAGCAGCATCAATACAGCTGCTGTGCGTGACAGCAGAGCAGTGCGGCTCGCAGTCTGCACTTGGGATCCAGATCATCCAGTCACCATTTGATGTCTCCGCTCCACCTGGCGACCTGTTTGTTGGTTTTTGTTGGTATTGTTTATCACAGCTCCTGTGAGGTGTTCAGGGGAAAGACTCGTCAGACCTTACACCGCACAGAGTGCAGTCAGGAGGTCTAAGAAACACAGGGGTTACAACTGAAGAGAAGGCGGTGCAGCTGTTGAATGTCTCCTTGGGGTCCCAGGTGGTTCAGGGCAATCAGTAAGGGGTGAGCGAGTGGAGAATAGGGAGTGGGGAGAGATGGTGGGGTCAGGGCTTTCGTGTCTTGTGTTTCCCTCCGTGAGTGCTGGCGGCTGACATTGACTCAGTGAAGCTCTTTCTACGAGGGCTGCAGCGGTGTCTGTCACTAGTTTGTGTGGTGATGCAAAGCCCTTCCAGCTCCTAACGTCTCAGGTGGTGGAAGGTGATGAGAGCCAGTACTGCAGCGTTTGGCACCTGTTTGGGGTGGGCTTGGCTTGCAGGTGTTGCAGTGGTTAGTTTAAGAGCGCAGTCCCTAGCACCCCTGTGTGTTAATGAACGTGAGTCTGTCTCTGGTTCATGAAGGCAAATTACTCGTAGGCAAGTCCCCGGGGTTTTCACGCTGTAGTGATTTGTGTCTAAGTTCTGCAGGCTGCTCTATTCCGTCTGCCTTGGTGAGGAGCAAAGTGAGGGTCGGTCACTTCTGGAGAGCTGCCTGGGGGAGCCTTCTTTACCTGTGTGCAACCCGTAGTAGTACGACCTTCTCACCTCCCCTCTCTGGTGTGAAACGGGTGTTGCGGGGCTGTTGGCTTGAAGGACATTGAGTAATTTGCAGCTGGAAGAACGGCTGTGTTAGGGGATCCTGCTGTGGCAGGGGGATTGGACTGCATGATCTTTCAAGGTCCCTTCCAGTCCCTAATAATGATTCTGTGATTCTATTTGGTAGCCCATGCCCAAGCTAAAGGTTACGCTAATCAATCTGTAAGTGCCTTTAGCAAGGAACCTGCAAGTCTGGAGTTGCCCAGTCGGTGTTTGAGCGGCTGATGGCTGTCGAGCACCCGTGTGTGCGCAGCGGTGCTCAGCCCGTGCTGGCAGGGCTCTGTCCCTTCGGGATGGCGCCACGTGCGTTTGTAGGTCACGGCATGACCTACATGTTGCTGTCTCCTTGGAATTTGCCGCCAGCGCTGGCGATCTGCAGGGCGGCAGCCTGTGTTGGGTGGACTAAGTGGAGATGCAGTCATTGATTTGAAGGGAGATGCAGTAGGTTAAGGGCAGCTAAAGTCTCTCTGAAGTTACCGTAGCGTCGTTTGCTGGTTTCAGGTGCAGTCCTCATGGAAGTCAGCACGCTCAAGGCAGATTACGGGTGTCTTACGTTCGTTTGTTAAAACATTGCTAATTCTGACTGGCTTTTGTGATTATGTCTGAGCCAGCACCTCACCCGGGTGTGATGAGTGGCGCTTCATGCTTACGCCTTCGTCGGCTGAGAATCTGGACGGTGTCTTTGTGTGGGAGGAGAAGGCTGCTCCCCTGATCTGCTGGGGATGATGCTGATGCTTCGTTCTTTAAAGCAGCACAGCTCAGCTGAAAACCAGCCGGTACATTTCAGGGGCAGTTTTCAAACAGGGAAGTGAGTTCTGCATTTGGCACAAGTTGCACTTCTCCTGGGTTGCATCCTGCTCTTCCCACTGCAGGTAAAGCAGCTGGCGCCCGCCTGTGTGGTGTTAGGTCAGACTGGTCTGTTCTGTGGAGGTGGCCTGGAGTCACAGTTCCTTGTCCTTCGGCTGACTGGCGCCAGAGATGGGGAGGAAGATTTCTGCTGTTACCCATCAGGTGAAGTCCCTGTTCCGGACAGGAGCTGTTAAGATCCTCACACACTCCAGGGATGTTGAAGGAGCCTGTCTTTCAACGTGGATGGAAGGGTGGGAATCGCACCAGTTTCAGAAGTGGGGACTCTGGTTCACAGTGAGTGACTGTGAGCGCTTGTGGCAAATGTTGGCTTCAAGGGTTTCACTTGTAACGGCGTTGTGGCTCTAAAGGAGGGTAGGAGTGGCTGACGGCCCAGCTGCTGCATTCACGTCTCTGCCCGACTGCTGATGTGGAGACACAGACTGGTTCACGTTGGCTCAGTCTTTGCGGAGCTCCCCTGGTGATGGGAAATTTGACACTCTTGTACCAGAAAATGGCAGGAAAGGGCAAGAGGAAGGAAAGCCAGGACATAGGAAATCAGAGCAGTGTGGACATGAGGTTGTGCCAGTAGTTGGTGATGATTCAGTGGGAGCAGAAAACCCGTGATCTGAGGTTCTGTTGAACTCCAGGCTGGTCAGAAACTCTCCTCTCTGTTGCTAAAAGGGGCTACCAGGACGCAGAGCTTCCTTACTCACTCGGACATTGGAGTGTGGCTCTGTTTGCTGGAGCAGAGCGAGCTACAGCTTGGAAACCCTCTCACAAGTTAACCCTCAGGTGTTAAGTAAGACTGCTGCACTGTCTGGCAAACGTGAACGACCCTGCTGCGATGCCTGTAAGGGTCACGGGTGCAGCCCGGGAAGGAAAGGTGAGGAAGGGCACGGACTTTCCCAGGCCCGTCTGCCTTTCTCGTTAAAGGAAAGGTGGTCTTGCGGGCTCGTTGGAATCCAACTCAAATAGAGGAGAGCCCAGTGCTGTGAACCCTGGGACCCGTAGCGTTGCTCTTTCGGACGGTCTGTGGCTGAACGTGACCCCGCTTGCATGAAACACACGTAGGCAGCCGTTCCTGGGCGAGTGATGCGCAGGCTGCAAACCCGCCGACTGTTCTCTTGGGCCCCCGTCTCGCAGGGAGCCGGGTGGGTTGGTAGAGTTTGTGCTTCTCCCGCCGTCGCGAAGCCGCGTGTCTGATCTGTGCCCCTGCACACCTCGTGCTGAAAGGCAGTGGTTCTGGAAAATTGCCGGGTCCTTTCAGGATTGAATGTCTTTGCTGGAGAGCTGTGTGTTGGGGCAGCTCCTGGGGCAGCAGCTGTACGAGGAGGGGACAGATGGTGTTCCAGCTACAGAGTGCCACGGCACTGGTTTGACAAACGTCCCCGGCCTCGCCGCAGATAACAAGGCTGCTTCTGTGCCCTTCCGGCTGCTTCCGTGGAGCTGCCAGCAGCTTGGGCAGAGAGTTTCTCGTTCATGTTGTAGAGCGGGGGCCAAGGGTGACTTTGGTGCGAGTGGCCTCGTGGCGCCGTGAGGCTGATGCTGTATTCCTCGCACGGAGCTCCAGATCTGGGGGTTCTGTCTGGGAGGCGCTTCTGTTCCTGAAACGTGCAGCGCTGTGGGGTAAGGATCCGACTTCGGTCTAAGGCTGTCGATCGGCCTAAAGCAGGAGGTGGCTGGGACTTGGCACGACGGGGAGGTTTGGTACTGCTCGGTGGAGTAAACCAGATGTAAACTGACTTGCACGTGAGGCTGCCCTGTTCTGACTGCGAAGAGAAATACGGGGCAGAGTCATGTAACTGCCGAGATACTGCCAGGCGAGAGATCGGGTTGATGTGCAGATGCTGAACCCTGCCGTCACACCGAGGTAAGCACGCTTCCGGACACAGCCCTGCTCAGCGCTGTGCTGTGGTGTCCAGCACGTGCGGCGCGGCAGCACGCAGCACTCAGAGCTTTGATTTCAGTCTGAAGCAGTGCAGAGCTCGGGGGAACCTTGTCAATAACAGCCGGAGCCAAGGCTGACTCCTGGATGTACTGAAACCCCAGGAGCGAAGTGAGAGGGGCTTTGCAGAGCCAGAGAACGGCGTGTGGCCAGTGCTCCCCCTGCAGCTGCCCGAGTCGTTGCAGTGATGGGAATTGGCCTGTGTGGAAGCGTTGCTTCCCTCAAATACTGCTTAAGGCTGGATCAGGGACAGAGCGCGGCTCCGGCCTAGCTGACGGTGGCTCTGGTCTAGCCGAGGGGATGAGTTTCCAGCAGGTCAGGCACTGGAATTACTCCTCTAGGCTGAGGCAGTGTCATCTCTTTGTGGGACCAGCAAACAGCTCTCGGAACTGGGGCAGGTTTTTGGCAGAGGTGGTGAAATAAGCCAAGGCCAGAAGAACTTGCTGAGGACAAACCCCCTTCCCAGTGGCCCTGGCATTAGTGCTCTTCATTTGCCTTAGAAACCTGCAGACCCAGGGAAGAACTGCCAAAAGCCACAGAGGGGTTTTGGGCTAAAAGTCGCACAAGTTGTCTTTTTGTCTGACGTGAGGTTGGTACCCTGAAGCACCATCCAGCTTCTCCAATGGAAAGGCGCAACAGCCGGATTTGGGGCTGTGACTTGCAGGTTCTAGGATCAGCGCTGGGGTCTAGAGCCAGGACCATCTCAGGGACAGATGCAGCCCCCTGATGAAGAGGGTCGTGTTGTGAACCTGCAGGGTCTGTGAAGTCCTTGCTGTGCCGTGCAGATCAGTGTGTTTTCTTTAAGGATGATGCCGGGGTCTCTGAGGGGACAGAGCCGTGAGTCTTACTCGCCAAGACAATAAACCACGGCGCTGTGAGATTTGGAAGCAGCACAGAGCCTGGTGCTTCTCACTGCTTCTGGCAGCTTGAGGAAACCCTGCGCTTTCCCTGCTGCTGGTCAGTAAATGTCTTGTGACAGCGACTTCCATGTGGCGCTTCGCTGCCCAAGTGCTTGCTTGTCTCCTGCTCTCTTGATGGCAGGGAGCAGTCCAGGTGCCAGTGTGGTTTGGGTTGAAGATGACTTTTAGAGAGATGTCAGCTCCTAAAACTCCTCTCAGATGTGGGCTAGAAAACAAGCAGCTGTTAAAGAGGAGGTCAAGGTGGTCATCTGTTGCCGCTGGCGTATTCTGAGCTGGGTCCTGAGCTGGAGGTGTCTGGTTCTGAAACTGGAGGTGTTAGAGTGTGAGCACAGGGGTGCAGGCCATGACTCCTGATTTTACAGCTACTCAGGTCATTAAGAGTGAAGACTGGACTGGTGCTATTTTTGCAAGTCATGAGGTAAGTGTCCCCACTTCACGCGGGAGCAAGTTAGAGCGCAGACTCTGCTGAGAACCCCTCGCGGGTGCTTTGGCAGCGCATCACCTTTACAGGTCAGGTTGTGCGCTCCTGCGGATGGTGGCCTCGGGAGACCTCTGCTCCCTGCAGATCAGGCACAGAGGGAACAGCACAGTGCAGGCTCCGCAGTGGGCTGTGCTCCGCTTCAGCCTGTCAGAGCAGGCAGCACTCTCATGGCCGGGAATTGAGGTGTTTTCTGCTTTCCCCTTTCACTGCTGATGGGAAGGTTTTTCCAACCGGTGGTAGTTGCGCTTGTTTAAAGGCCAACATTCCGTAACACTGAGAGAGCTAGGGGCACAAATCCCACTGCGTATTTGGGCAGGGCGTACTCGGAAAGAGCCCTCTGCGTCTGTTTTGGGGTCCCTTTCTGCTGTGTGCTTGGAGGCCAGGTGAGGAGAGAGTCGTCTGGATGAGCTGACGTCTCTGCCCTTGCGGAAGGCTGTGAGGAGCACGTGTTTGGTTGTAGTTTCGCTTTGCTGGGCACCTGCACTCTGGTACCCACCGCACGGATTGCAGGCTTCCTTGCTCCTCACGAGCTGCCACGTGGTTCTTGTTCGTTCCCAGTGCAGGATGCTCCGGCGCTGATGGTGGGTTTGTGTGCATGGGGGCCAGGCAGCCCGGCGCTTGTCCAGGAGCGAGGCAGACTTAGCTCGCACGATGCTCGGCTGCAAGGGGGGGCTGTGCCTGAGGTTGTGGTTTAAGGGGATTTTGATGGACTCTCTACATTTTGTGGGATCTGCCGCGTTACGGCTTTTCTAAAAGACGACTGTTCAGGCTCCTCTTTGACCCTGGCTGCTAAATGCAGGCATGGAAACCTGTTGTCTTACCTTTGAGTGCTGGCTGGGTTTCAGGGGAGCCGACTGCTACAGCCCTACATCTGAGTGGAGACTTCAGAGCGAGCAAAGCAAGGACAAGGCTTCCAGTGCTGAACTGGGCTGGAGCAACACGCTGCACAGGGCCTCTTCTGGGCTCTCTCAGATCCGGGGTCCTCAGCTATTCTTGTTCCCGCATCCCCCAGATCAGCTCAGATTTGCAGCGCTTTTCAAAGAGTGCTGGGGCTGGTCTCCTCTGATCTCCTCTGGCTATGTGGAGATGACCTAGAAAATGGCTACAGCTGCTAAACCAACCCAGCTCACCTCAACGCTGCTGCCGGTGGGTACCCTGCGGTGCCACAGGGAAGCTGTTCCCTGCGAACCTGCATCTTCCACCCTGTGAGCTCTAAGAGGGGACAAAAGCTTTCAGGCAAGATGGATGGTTATTTTGAGACCCTGCTATTTCAGGCAGGGGAGAAGTGGCTGTAAGTCAGTCATTCCTGGAACACAACCCCTGTGGTCACTACAGCCCTGTGCCACCTGTGGTACAGCCGTGGCTGGCTGCCCCTCATGCTTAGCAGCAGGAGGGGCTTGCGGGGTGGAAGGTGGGGCTGGAGACATTGCTGGGGCCCTGGGACACTGCAGGGCTTCCCTGGCCCAGAGCTTTGGAGAGTCGAGGAAAGAATGCACAGAATTGCTCAGGTTGGAGAAGACCTTCAAGGTCATCAGCCTAACCCTACTAAACTCTGTCTAATGACCCACTGATAAACCAGGTCCCCAAGCACCTCATCCGGATGGTTTTTGAACACAGTCAGGGACGGTGACTCAACCCCCTCCCTGGGCAGCCTGTTCCAGCGCCTCACAACGCTCGCTGTAAAGAAGTGGTTCCTCATACCCAGCCTGAAGTGCCCATGTGCAGCTTGAGGCCGTTTCCCCTTCTCCTGCCACCAGTGAGGAGAGACCAACCCCGCTCGCGCTACAACCTCCTCTCAGGTAGTTGTTGAGGACAAAAAGATCTCCCTGCAGCTGCCTCCTCCGCAGACGAAGCAGCCCCAGCTTCCTCATCAGGGATGTTTTCCAAACTCTTCACCAGCCTTGTTGCCCTTCCTTGGACCTGCTCCAGCACTTTGGTGTCCTTTCTGTATTGAGGGGCCCAAAACGGATCCGGTGCTCAAGGTGGGGCCTCACCAGTGCCCAGTAGAGGGGCAGGGTCACCTCCCTGCTCCTGCTGGTCACACAATTTCTGATACAGGTCAGCATGCCACTGGCCATGTTGGCCACCTGGGCACCCTGCTGGCTCCTGTTCAGCCGCCTGCCAGTCAACACACCAAGGGCCTTCCCAGCCAAGCAGCGTTGCAGACGCTCTTCCCCAAGCCCACAACGCTGCTGGGATTGTTGGGATTCAGACGCAGGACCCAGCACTCGGCCCTATCGAGGCCCCTACGACGGGTCCCTCTGTAGAGCCTCCCCACCCTCCAGGGGATCAACGCTCGCGCCCAACGTGGGGTCACCTGTGGACTTCCTGAGGGTGCGCTCAGTCCCCTCCTCACGATCATTGGAGGGGATGTCGAGCAGGGGTGTGGTGACAGCATCGGCGGGACGTGAGAGCAGTTTCATCTGCGCACGGAGGAAGGCTGCAGGACGGTCTTCTGCTGGTTTGTTGGGGTTTGGCTTGGGAAGCCCCTTCCATGTCACTGGGGAAGCTGCAGTGCTGACAGGGAGCGCTTCCCCGAGATCCACCTCTGGACTGCTCTGCGTGTAAAAGGCTTGTTGGGCGCCCCTATCTGTGGCTGAGCCGGCCTGGGGGTTCCACTGGTGAGGGCATCCAGGGAAATGTCTCAGTGCAGTCTGCAGGAGCCTCCAGCCTCGGAAAGCACAGTGGGAGGAGTTTCCTACAGGCTGCCGAACTCCAGCCCAGACGTGGTTCTTCCGTGGGATTGCTTTGTCGTAGACACTTCTAGCTCGGCAGGGGAGATGTCTTGTCCTACCCTGCTCTGAATGAGCAGCCGTGTCTCTGCGCTGCCTGCGAGGGCAGCTGCGGGGGACAAACCCATGGTACCAGAGAAACGTGCTCCTACTTTTTTGTCTTGGTTGGCCTCGCTGCCTCGGAGACTGGAGACTGTTCAGCCTCAGATCCTGCTGGTCCTTCAGTGTGAGCTCGAGGGAAGCAGCCTGGGGCATACATCGAGGTCCTGCTCAGACGCACAGCAGCAGAGGTGGGTCGGGGCTCTGACTGTGCTGTGGGCATGGCTGCCTGGCTGAGGTGGAGTTGGGTCTCTTGGCTGAGCCTGGCTGCCTGAGTTCAGATCTCAGCAG
The DNA here is from genome assembly GCA_028565055.1 of Phoeniculus purpureus. Lineage (NCBI taxonomy): Eukaryota > Metazoa > Chordata > Aves > Bucerotiformes > Phoeniculidae > Phoeniculus > Phoeniculus purpureus. The sequence goes on along the minus strand of JAOXOE010000765.1, from coordinate 14,994,098 downwards.
CCACGTGAAAGCCACGGCTTCAGCTGCCGGGGTACTGGTTTGCAATGGAACGGTCAGTCCCAGACCTCAGTGGCAGGACACCCACTGCGAGGGGGAGGAACTGGCCAATAGAAGGAACAAAGAGCAGAAAGGAGAGCACGGGAGCCCGAGGAACACTGCTGGTAATGGGCGAGATTTGTAGGAAGGGAGGAAAACAGCAGATTAAAGAGACCTTCACACAAAGCAGCTTCTCGTGGCTTTGCTCCTCCGAAATACTCCAGCTGTACTTGTCTCTTTCCCTTCAGTCTGCAGGATGACAGGGCGCGTCCAGGGTGTACAGCTCGTTCTGCGCTGGGAAGGAGCGCGCCGTTACCTGCACAGCCCCTGCTCCTGCTGGGACTGGCACTTGCCTCAGACCTCTGGCAGTGCGACTGGGAATCGGCTTCTTGCTTGTGTCACACAGTGGAGCCTGAATGGATCCGAAAAGCCGAACAGAATTCAGCTGGAATTCGGCTTCAGTTGTGCCTTTCCCTACAGCAGCAGTTCTGACTGAGCTCAAGTCTAGCTGCGGTCTCTTGCTGGTGAGCACACAGCAGCCAGTGCCAGCTTCCTGTGAGAGGTGCATCCGTTTGGATTCTCATTGCCGATGCGTCTCACGAGACGTGCGGCTGTGGCTGCAGAGTTTGCGGGGTGGATTTTCGAGGGAGGGTGGCACAATAGGTTCCTCTGTTGTGAGCTCCAGTCTGACTGTATTGTGGTTCAGGCATGGGTTCAGTCCTGCCACCTTGGATGCGAACCTGCACGTAGGCTTTCAGCTGTGTTCTGTAGGCCCTCTGTTTCTTACGTAGAGGTGTCTTGGTGGCTTCAGGACTGTAGCAGTAATTCCTAGATCACGCCGACACGCGTCGGTAGAGGGCAAAGCTGCTGCTGTGCTGGGCAGTCGCTCGTCGTAAGTCATTCCGCTGGTCTTGTTGCTTACAGACCTCTGGCAGATGCTTCTTGCAATCTCTGAACCATCACCTTGCCAGACAGACTACTAGATTTAAACCAATTATTAGGGTCACGTTATTCCCAGGGTCTGAGACTGCTGCGGTGTCTTTCATTCCGTTGAGCAGACAGGTCTGATGGCATGGGCGCTGTGCCGCACGTACATCCTGTTCTTCTGATGTGTTCCAGAGGCTGTATCCCGCTGAAATCAGGTCTGCTTGTCTAAGGAACTCAACTGCTGCTTGTTCGAGCGTGTGCCCCGCTGAGAAGCAGCGCATCTCCCTGGCCGCCTGCCCTCCTCCGGAGCTGGTAGTGCTCTGTGTTGGATGGGCACGGTAGCTGGTGGGATTAGTCCCCTAAGACGCCGGCTTGGCGCTGCAGGGACAGTGCTCCTCAGGAATGTGAGTGGCACCCTGTGGGGAGCCTGTGGTGCTGCCAGATGCCAGGGATTTTAACGTAAGGCTTTTCCCTCGCTGCAGTCCACAGGGCTCTTGTGAGCTGGCGCCGGTGACGCGGGTGTTGGAAGAGCTCGTGCTGGGCGGTGTGAGAAAATGGCTGAAAATCCCCACTGTTCTCCTTGGCTGGGTTATGGAGCAGTGCCCTGGATAGCTGAGGCAGTCTCTTGTTGGGTCTGAAGGTAAAGTGTCCCTGCAAGGGGGTTGTATTGCCCTCCAATTTCTGGAATAGCTGGCAAGTCTCCCTTTCAGGGCACTTCTGCTGTAGCTGCATCGCTGCAGATCATCTCGGCGTGTCAGAGGTGTTTTAAGGTAGCTGCCAAGGGCTTTTCTTGAAGCACCAACTGCAAAAAGCTTCCAGTTCTGTTACTGGGCAATGGAAAATGCATTCGGATGGCAGAGGAAAGAGGGCTCGTGGCTTCTGTGGAGCCTGGTTCTCCAGCCTCATGTCCGGATCAAGAGATGCAGTAGGAAGATGTTTCTCCTCCAAACTGAGCAGCTTTCCCTGCTGTGGAAATGCTGATGTGACCTGTGGTGGCCAGACTTGCTGCACAGTCATTCCTGTAACTAGATCATTCGCGAACAGAACTGCAGCCGGTCCCAGGAGCTGGGACTTCCTGAGATCGACTGCCATTGACACCTGACGTGCCTGGTTCAGCTCTGGTCACCCAGCTCACATTCTCCTCTGTTGGGTTAAATTATCTAGAGGGGGGATGTGCTGGGACTCAAGGACTTGCCATCTGCTGTCTCCCAAGATGTGCAGGACTCCAGAGGTGTTTAGGCCCTCCGGGCTGTAGTGTCAAAACCCAGGGAGTTACCTGCCTCTAGTCTCAGTGGAAGCAGCCGTCGGAAGATGTCCTGTCTGTTTCTCGGAGAACGAAAGGCTGACGGCAGCGGGAATGAGATGGGCCCGTTCGGATGCGCTGCGTGCACTGACGGCGGCAGAGCAGCGGTGCATCTGTCAGTCATGCTGCCATCCTCGACATGTGCTCCATCCCTGTGCCAGACGCATTTCCTTGCCATCCATCAGGAAGGTCGCACGTCCCTCTGAACTCCTGCAGCCGTCACTCCAGCTCTGCCTCGTTCTTTGCAGGCCAGCAGGCAGAGTGTGTTCACCTGCGTGTCGGCGGTTCCTGGTGCCTCCCTGTTTGCAGTGCTCTGCGTGGCAAGAGGTTGTCCCGCCGGCTTCATCGACGAGTGATGCCTTCTACTCCCCAGAACGATTCTTCGTGCTTTGTTCAAGCGTGGGTTGTGTCAGAGGGCAGGCTGCTCGCAGCGTGCGTGCGAGAGCTGGGCTCGGCTGGAAGAGCCTGCAGTCTGGTGTTAAACGTGACCCTGCTAGCAGCAGCAGTGAAGCTGTTGGGGTCTGCGCTGTCCTTCTGCAGCGGCTGTTTGGGTGGCACTGCAGCGCTTGTCTGCAGGGTCATTCTTCTTTCAAGCCTGACCGCCCAAGGTATCTCGTTCCTGAATGAAAACATCCGTCTTCTGTGAAGTGCTGCTGGCCACTGGGAGGCTGACCTGCCGGTGCCTTGTGGCACGAGGTGGGGCTGCCTTTGGTGCCGTGTGCCGGCGGTGCTGGCCACTGAAGTGTGGTGGTGGTGAGGGCAGCCTCAGCTGGAGAGACCTGGTGCTGTGCTCACAGCCTCCTGTGCTGAAGAGGCTGAAGAGGCCTCTGGGTTGTCAGAGTCTCTGAAAGTGCCTCCTGCTGTCAGGGTGCCTGGGGATGGGAAGTGACCCAGCTGCCCTGTGCAGGAGACAGCACCTGTGCCGCCCTTCTGGCTTTGCCTGGGGACTGCTGCGTGTGGAGGAAGCCGTCGCTTGCAGGTGGCGCTGGCGGAAGTGTCATCTGCTGCTCAGAGCCAGAGACTCCTTGTGTGTCAGTGTTCATTTGGCTTTTGGCAGCCAGAGTCCAGCTTTCTTGGCTGGTTCTGCCCTGCCTGGTCCGGCTGTTCTTGCCTGGCCAGCACTGGCTCGGGTCTGTACGTGCTGTGTGGCACAAACAAGCCTTTCTGCCAACTGCTTCCCAAAGCCCACTCTCTTCCTCTGTCATCATATTGTTGGTAGCTCCCCGAGACTAAGGTGCTTGGCTTTGTGGCGACCTCAGGCTCCTGGGCTTGGATTTAATGGTCTGTTCTTTCTAGTCCTGTGCTCTCAGAAGCACCACTCCTTGTGGTCAGCCTACTGCTGTCTTCACTGCGTAGTGCCCCATTTGGAGACGGGAAGGCGGCAGATGTGGGATCTCCACGAGTGCTTCAGCCCTGGGCCGGCAGAAGCCCAGTAGTGCTGGTATCGCCCTGGCAGATCCTGTGTTCTGGGCCCGCGTGAGCTGTCGTGCTGCAGCGTCCACCAGCAAATGATCCTGTGTCTTCCTTCCTGCAGGGCTTCCAAAGCAGCTGAGTGCAGGACCTTAAGCAATGCCACGCAGTAAGTGCTGAAGGAACCGGCACGGCAAGGAACAGCAGAAGATGGCAGCTCATGTATGAAAGTGTTAACGCGTGGACTCTCGTGATACGAAACCATGTCCAAAAAGGGGCGTAGCAAGGGCGAAAAGCCTGAGGCACTGATCGTTGCCCTACAGGCTGCCAATGAGGAACTCAGGACCAAGCTCACAGACATTCAAATTGAGCTGCATCAGGAGAAGTCTAAGGTGAGTGCGGCTTTGGTTGTAAATAACTGTGCTGAGGGAGAAGAGGGGGGCGCTGGATGATCTTTCGAGGTCCCTTCCGGTCCATAGTGCTCTGGGATTCTGTGGCCAACGTGCATCACAGAAACCAGCAGAGGCAGTGCAGTTCTGTCTTGGAACAGCCAGCTGATTCTTTCCTCACAGCATTTTGGTACCGTGGGTGCCCTGTTGCTGCCATGGAAAGGGCTCCTTTTTACTGAGGTACAAGTTTCCGAAGCCTTTGGCCCCCAAAGGGAGCAGTATGTGTTCTGTGAGGTCTTTGGCTGTGCTCCAGTCAGGTTCATGCTCCTCAGTGTTCAGAAACGGAGCCGCTGCCTTTTGGTCAGCTGGTACTTCAGCAGGCGTGCCCTCCTTGCAGAGTTGAGTGGGGTATTCCTGAAGAGTGTAGCGTGGCAGTCTGTGCCCGCCCTTGCTGTCCATCTGCTGCGGGGTGTTCTAAGCTTGCTCAGGCAGACCACTGGTCTCACGAAGTTGCAGTCTCAGGTGTTAAAGTGAGTCCACAGCCAGGGGCACGCGGGGTAGAGCCATAGCCCCATGCGATAGCAGCGTGCGAGAGGACTTGACATGTCTCCTGTGGACGTCACGAGCCTTTGGTGTAACCTCAGGGCTGTGCACTGAAGCTTCACCTCTTTCCTTCATCTCGGGCTGAATGTTTCACTCTCTGTTCTTGCGCTGTCCGTGCTCGGGCAGCCCCTGCAGAACAGACAGTGTGCCTTTACTCGGCTGCAGCTTCCGTAACGGGGCTGATACCCAAGCGTAAAGCCAGGGCACAGCTTTTGTGTGGTAAATCCTTGCGTGGGAAGCGCCGAGGTTCCCTGAACATGAGCGTAAGCCAGTCTTCTCTTCGCGAGCAGTACAGGTACCAGATGTCTATTTACAGGCTTGGGGCGAGCTCCGGCGAAGCGAACTGGAGGCTGCTCAGTGCAGCCAGGCCTCCCTCACCCGCAGCCTGTTGCGGCCACACTTTCAGAGGGTGATGTCCAAACTGAAATCCCCTAACCTGGCTCTTCGATTCCTTTGCACATAAGCAAGTCTCCTGGGCAAGGGAGTGCAGAAGGACTTGTTCATACAGCACATCGAGGTCAGTCACCCTGGCAATCCCAGGCAGCTGTTGGCCAGCGCAGCGCAAGTTGGTTTGCGTAGTGAGCATGAGGTACTGAAAGCGAGAGCAGCCAGCTCTGTGTTACCTGTTGTTCTGACAATCTCCGGGGGTGCTCTGCCTTCATCTGCCACTGAGATCACAGCCATGCCTTTGCTGCCTTTTAAAACAGACAGCATTTGCAAGCTGCAGCAAAGTGGGGCGCATCACTCTTTGACACTCCTTCTGCGTTCTTTGCCTTTACGGATGGTTCGTGGCAGTCTTGGAAAGCAACAGTGTGTTTGGATTCTTTCTTTTCCCTTGCAAGCTCTGGCTTTCGTGTGTCACACACAGGCAAGGCTTAGCTGCTCTCCCAAGGAGCCACAGGCTGGCTGCCAGGCGACTGGTGGCCAGGGAAGCTTCTGTAAAGCTTCCCACTGTATTCTGGGTCTTGGTGCTTTCGTCGTCACTGCTGTTAGGGAATTCCGGTGTGGAAGCTCCCAGTGCAGGCTTGGGCTGGGAGACGTCGCTTCAGGGATGGCCCGCGGTAACGAACGTTGCAGGAGCAGGAAAGTCTTGGGAACGAAACCGAACAGAGGTGTTCTGAATTCTATTTAAGAGTGCTTGGGTGACACTGGGGAGGAGACGGGCAGAACATGAGCAGAGCAATGAAGTGTTTGTCTACGTCAGGTCCTCTCAGGACGCCCATCCGTAGGGGCTCTCATCCATTCCTGCAGCTGGGTTGGATGGAGTGCTCAGGGTACTAAAGGAATTGGCATCATGGAGTGTGGAGGGGCTGTAACCACTGCAGTCTCAGGAAGTCTTCATAGTCTTGAATTGCTGTGCAGTTTGCATTGAGAGAAGCAGAGGTCATTGCTAAGTTGGGATTCAGAGTCCAGCTCTGGGCTGCCACTCAGCAAGACCTGGACAGGCTGGAGAGCTGGGCAGGGAGAAATTTAATGAACTATAACAAGGGTGGGTGGAGAGTCTGGCATCTGGGCAAGAACAACCCCAGGGACCAGTGTAGGCTGGGGACTGACCTGTTGGGGAGCAGTGGAGAAGGGACCTGGGGGTGCTGGTGGCCAGCAGGGTGGCAAGGAGCCGGCAGTGTCGCCCTCTTGTGGCCAAGAGGGTCAACGGCGTCCTGGGGTGGATCAGAATCGGGGTGGTTAGCAGATGGAGAGAGGTTCTTCTCCCCCTCTAGGCTGCCCTGGCGAGACCCCAGCTGGAGTGTTGTGTCCAGTTGTGGGCCCCTCAGTTCAAGAGGGATGTGGAGCTGCAGAGCAACGAGGATGATGAAGGAAGTGGAGCAGCTCCCTTATGAGGGGAGGCTGATGGAGCTGGGGCTCTTTAGCTTGGAGCAGAGGGTGACCTTGCTAATGTCTATAAACGTGAAGGGTGGGCGTCAGGAGGATGGAGCCAGGCTCTGCTCAGGGGCACCCAGTGATGGGACAAGGGGCAGCAGGTGTGAGCTGGAGCAG
>JAOXOE010000765.1:14953244-14987335 GCA_028565055.1 Phoeniculus purpureus | reverse complement strand
GAGGAGGTTCCCCATCAGTGTGAGAAGGACCTTCTTGGCAGTGAGGGTGCCAGAGCCCTGGCAGGGGCTGCCCGGGGTGGGCTGTGGAGTCTCCTTCTCTGGAGACGTTTCAAACCCTCCTGAAATGTTCCTGTGCAACTGGATCTAGGGGATCCTGCTGTGGCAGGGGGATGGGACTGGATGGCCTTTGGAGGTCTCTTCCCATCCCTAATGACTGATCTAGGGGACCCTGCTGTGGCAGGGGGATGGGACTGAATGGTCTTTGGAGGTCTCTTCCCATCCCTAATGACTGATCTAGGGGATCCTGCTGTGGCAGGGGGATGGGACTGGGTGATCTTTTGAGGTCCCTTCCAATCCCTAATGATTCTGTGATTCTATGATTGTTTCCTGGGCTTGTCCCGAGACTTCAGCAGGTTCAGGCCTGGGAAGTTCTGTCAAACACAGGCAGCCGCAGGGACTTCCTGAGGAAGCGCAGAGAATGCCTGTGGTGTCACTGCGAGAAGCAAGACGCCTGGAGAAGGCAGCGTGGTTTTGGGTCAAGCAAAGACCAAAGTATGAAATCTGTCTGAATGCCCCAGGAGTCGGCCCCTGTTGTGTTGTGGGAGGCTGGAGGATCGCGTTAGGGTCTGCAGGAAGGTGGTGGTGTGCCTGGGGGGGCTTCTTTTGATAACGTCGGGATGGTGGAGGTGACTTTCCTTTTGTCTCGATGTAGGTTGCTAAACTTGAAAGAGAGAAGACTCAAGAAACGAAGCGGATCCGTGAGGTGGAGCAGCGCAAACAGACTGTGCAGATCACAGAGCTGAAAGCCAAACTCCATGAGGAGAAAATGAAGGAGCTGCAGTCTGTGAGGGAGAACCTTATCAAACAGCACGAGCAGGAGATGACCCACATGGTGAAAGTTCGAGACAGCGAAATTCAGCGCCTCAAGTCAGCTCTGTGCGCGCTGCGGGACGGGAGCAGTGACAAAGTACGAACAGCGCTGACTATTGAGGCTCGTGAAGAGGCCAGAAAACAGTTTGACTCGGAACGCCTTAAGCTGCTGCAGGAGATTACTGAACTGAAGTCTGCCAAGAAGCAGGTGGATGAGGCCCTTAACAACATGATCCAAGCCGATAAGATCAAGGCAGGGGATCTTCGGAGTGAGCATCAGTCCCACCAGGAAGCCATTTCCAAGATCAAATGGGAGAGTGAAAGGGACATTCGCCGCCTGGTCAGTAACCAAAACCACTGCGGTGCCCTCTCGTGCTGTAGTGAGTCTGCCTCGTGTGCTTTGCAGCTCTGCAGCGCGCCACGGCTCGCAGACGTGTCGCAGACTTCACGCGGCCGTTCGTCAGCAGCGCGCAGGTCACTGCTCGGCTGCAGCGATGGCCGTGTTGTCCACTGACACCGTAAGGTCGGAGAGAGCTTTGCCCGGGCTGTAAGGGTTTGGCTCACTGACACGTGCAGAGCTTGGTGTTGGCAAGCGTGTCTGCAGCTGCACTTGCAGCCTCTTAGTCTCTGTGGCCCCTGGGATAGCATCTGAAGCTCGCTGAGAGATGGCAGCGGGGCAGGCACCTTTGGGTTTGGGCTTGGCATTAGCCTTCAAGAACTACTGGCCAAACGAAATGAGGCCCACACCAGCAGTGCTGCTGGTTGTCCCTGTTCTTTGTCGTGGAATGAGCTGCACCTGCTTACAGCAGTGGGAGGTTTGGCTTGAACACTGTGGTTCGAGATTTGACAGTGGAGTAAAAGAGAGGAGAGGGCTAACTGTCAAGGGTGATCTTACGTTCCTGTGAGACTTGGTCTGGGGGATCCTGCTCTGGCAGGGGGATCGGACTGGATGATCTTTCGAGGTCCCTTCCGACCCCTAATGATTCTATGGGTCTAACCCAGAGTCCCCGTGCCACAGGTAAATGCTTGTGTAGCCTGTGTAGCAGGTAAGTTCTGTGTGCTGATCTTCCTGGGAGTTTCCATCGATTTTTCTCTTGTGTCAGCCATCGCTTTTAGAGCTGCTGTGAGGTGAAACACGAGGCATTTCTTGTTGTCTTGGCTAGTCCTAACGTTAGGTGGCAGTGACGTGGCGATAGACGGAACGTCCTTGGTTTGCTCTCTGCAGAAGTTGAGTAATAGGGCAGTCAGCTTTGAGCAGTACTGGGTCTGCACAGGTGCTGTCTGTGTGAGAGTCCGACTGTCTCCTCTGCTGCCTCACCTCACGTGGCTCCACTGCCCTTAGCCTGTCTAGTTCCTCCTCCTCCACGAGCAGGAGCGAGTCTGAACGCCTGGGGCTCTGTCAGAGTTGTGCTTGTGTTTGGCTAGTAAAGGCGGCGAGGAAGCCTGGACACATCGTCCAGTTACCCGCTCGCGCTCAGTTCCCGGGCTTCACTCTGTGTGAGGCTGGGGACTCGGCGCTGTGCCCGCGTGCGGCTGCGACGGCAGCGGGAGTTGTTCCGCGAGCCTGGTGCAGTGCGACGGAGCAGGTTTCAGTGCCCTGCGCTGCCGCTCGGGGAATCAGACGCGAGTGGACTGAGGCGGGTTGTGGCCGCTGCAGCAATGTCGTTGTTCTGGTGTTTCTCTCGTGCAGATGGACGAGATCAAGGCTAAAGACAGGATCATTTTCTCCTTGGAGAAAGAACTGGAGACGCAGACGGGCTACGTGCAGAAGCTGCAGCTGCAGAAGGAAGCACTGGATGAACAGCTCTTCTTGGTGAAGGAGGCAGAGTGCAACATGAGCAGCCCCAAGAGAGAGATCCCAGGAAGAGCTGGAGATGGTTCTGAGCACTGCAGCAGCCCTGTACGCAGGTTTTACCAGCCCTACAGAGCACAAACGTGGCTGTTTCTCTTGCAGGAATGTTTTCTCCGGCCCTCGCAAAACACTCCCACTGCTATTCACTACAGAGAAGTCACGTCCGCAGTGCTCAGAGAGGGTCCTAGTACTGCTGAGCTCTGTAGGCCTGTTTCATCAGCTGCTCTGTTTGCAAATACAAAGGTCATAAATCGTTAGTGTCCCTTTGAAAGGGACATTCCATGGGCATAGCTGCCTGGATAGCATGTGTCCTCAGAGCCAGAGGGGTTTGGGAAGATGGGCAGGGAGAGGCTGGGGGGGAATCCAAGAGACTCTTAAGGGATCCTCCTCTTTGTCTTATTCTCCACATGCCCAGCCCTTGCAGTCAGTCGTGAAGGAGGTGCCCTCTGGCTGGGTGCTGGGTGCTGCCTGCACAGCAGTGTGGGTGCACATGCACACACGTCTGCACAGCAGCAGTCGAGAAGGTGCCCACTGGCTGGGTGCCGGGTGCTGCCAGCACACACACACACACGTTTACACGACCCCCCCATCCCCAATCAAGGGATCAGGCAGTAAACGCAGCTGGCTGGAAGCGCTGCCCTCTTCACTGGACATGGTGGCGCAGCCGGTGGAAGCAGTGTGTAGAGAAAGCCGTAGGGATGAGGATGGTTTAGGTTTCTGCTTTTTCTTTGCCATCGTAGAAAACTCTGCACATCTGTGTGGCTGTTTTCTCTTCTTTTTTTGTTTGGAACGGGAGAATTCCCAGGTACAGTGTGCTCCAGAGCAGATCCGTTCTTCCATCGTGCCTGTTTCTCCGGCGTGTTCTGTAGAAATCCCTCAGCACAGTCTGATGGTGACAGGCTGACTGGCCTGTGGCTTTTCAGGAGTCTTTTCCCAGGCAGGGATCGTGAACCGCGTCACTAACTGTTACCTGTGTTGTTGCCCACAAACAGGACTTGCGCAGAAACCAGAAGAGGATAGCGGAGCTGAACGCCACGATCCGGAAGCTGGAAGACAGGAACACCCTGCTCGTTGATGAACGGAACGAACTGGTGTGTGAACTTGGCACTAATCACACAGAGGATCCACAGGGAAGGCGAGGAAGGGAGGACCAGAGACGACAGCGATGATAAATGTCCCTGTTCCATCTGTCAGGCCGGTCACTTAGGAGGCTGGGGATCGCTTTTTAGTCCTAGAATTAAGCAGTGCTTTCAGAAGTTGTGCAAGTACGAAATCACCATAAAAGCTTGAGGCAGGAGGGCTGGAGGCTTCTGTACGAGTGCTCATGTCCCCTCCCTGGCTTCTGGCCGTGCAGGGGTGTACGGCGAGGCTTGTCTGGTAAATGCAGTAACGTCCTGGTCTGGTGGCTGACCAGGTTGAAGAGAGCTAAGTAGTGAATGTAGGGAGAAGGGACGATGGTGAATTGACCCCTTTATCTGATTTACTCCTAGGTGGTGACGCCCGTGTGTTGGGCTCAGCACCCTGGCTTTTTAGCTGCTCCGTGTTTCTGCTTTGTGAATAAGGGTGAGGGTGGTGCTGTCCGGTTCCTGATTTGTATTTTCTTGTCAATGTTGTTCCTGAGGCGCCGCTTCCGTATCAGCCTCGCTGTTCGTAGCGTGGTACTTGCACAGTAATGCCCTACCCAGGTCACAGGGGTGTTCCGTGTCTCTGCCTGCGTCGAGCTCTCAGCCCTCCAGGCTCTGTGGCACTGAGTGGCCTGCAGGCTGATGGGTCAGCCTGACGAGCCATTTCCTGGCATTAAACTTGCAGCTGCTTTTTCACCAGGAAAAGAAGTCACTTAAAAAGGCACCTGAGCTGCGTCTTGCAGAGTGGGGATGCAGTGAGCACCCCGTGCCCTCAGGTGTGACCAGGAGTCACCAGAGGCTTCCGGGTACATTTGGACAGCAGCAGCTAACCTCTTGCTTAGGGCAGGACAGCTGGTTGTTCTACCTACGGTTGTGCTGGTCAGAGATGGAGCTGCTCCCCTGTTCTGCTAGCAGAAGGGACCTGCAGGTACCGGCTGCAGACAAAATCACTGGGTTAGATGACGTGATAATGTGAGCTAATGTGGGTGACTGTCGTTACTAGTCTATTCCTCAGCAAAAAGGGGCAGGAACCTCCCGGTCATGAACAGTAGAACCTTATGGTTGGAAGGAACCCCCAAAGGTCGTCTAGTCCAACCCCTCTGTGACAAGCAGGGCCATCACTCACCAGACCAGGTTTCCCAGAGCCCCCTCCTGCCTGACTTGAACGGCTCCAGGGATGGGGCCTCCACCACCTCCCTAAGCAGCCTGTTCCAGTGATCCCCCACCCTCAGATTCAAGAACTTTTTCCTGATGTCTGATCTAAATCTGCCCTTTTCCAGCTTAAAACCATTTTCCCTCATCCTATCGTTCCCTGCCCTTGTGGACAGTCTTCTCCAGCCTTCTGACAGCCCGTTTCAGGGATTGGAAGGTCCCCCCATAGCCTTCTCCTCTTCAGGCTGAACAACCCAAATCTCGCGGCCTGTCCTTGTAACAGAGGTGCTCCAGCCCTCTGAGCACCTCTGTACAGCAGAACTGGAGCGGCGCCCGTGTTCAGTGGACCCCCTGGGCGCGGAGAGATGTCTCTCCCCGGTCAAGCGCAGCCTTCCTCGTCTTGCTGTAGGAAAAGAAACGGTAAACCGTCCAGTGTTCCCGGACAGAGGAAGAGAGCTTGATTACCACCCGAGTGGTGCCAACACCGGGGCGTCCGAGCTTGTCCTCCTGTCTTAGGAGACTGGCTGTTTAGTCGTTACGCGGCTTGGCTGTTCACAGATGTGCCCTGACACGTGCACGAGGACTGGGCTTGTGCCGTGGAAAACAGGACTTAACAGCTGTGTTGTGATTGCTCTGGGCCACAGCGGGGAGGTACCTGCAAGTCTCTTTCAATGAGAGCCAGAGGCTTCTCGCACGTAAAACACAGCCCGTTTGGGACCGCTGTGGCAAGTCAGTTTGGCAACTGGCTGCATATTGAGTAGTCCCACATCTGTGCCGGAGCCTACCCCTAGAGACAGAGATCTTTTGGGGATGGGTAAGCAGAGCTGTGCCGTGAGATCTGTAGGCAGAAGCTGCAGGCATCAGTTCCCTTAGCTCCCAGGCGTTTGCTGAGACGGGAGTCCCACAGGGAAGTAGCAGGAGTCCTTCTAAGGAGGGAAGGAGAAGGGGTGTCCTGTGCGCAGACCGTTTGTAATCCCTGGTTGCTGTGCTCAATGCAGCTGAAGCGCGTCCGAGAAGCCGAGAAGCAGTGTAAACCCCTGCTGGAGAAGAACAAGTGCCTCACGAGGAGAAACGACGAGCTCACGCAGTCGCTGCAGCGCATGGAGGACAAGCTCAAAGCGGCCACTAAAGAGAACATAGAAATGGTTGGTACCGAAGAGTAAGGCCGGGATCGCTGGGCGTCTGTGTGCCGGTGGCCGCCGCCGCGTCGTGTGCGCGCAGCCGTGTGCGGTCCGCGGTGCGGCGCCCGCGCGCAGGTGTCTCCGCAGCGGGCCGTGTTGTGGTGGTGTGCGTCCGAGGGCACGCGTGGCGCCGCCTGTGCTGCTCTCCAGAAGGTCAGGACGTGGAGCCGCAGTCCTTCGAAAGAAGCAAAGCGGTAGCTGCACGATCGAGTCACCTCCTGCCGCGCTGGCCGTTAGGGGCGACGCTCTTCCTCGAACGCGCGCGTTCTTGTTGGGGCTGCTGATGGCAGAGCAGCACGCAGTCTGCGCAGAGCACGGTCTGCCCGTCACACGTGCGCAGCGTGTGGCTATGGGGCAGGGACAGGGGTGGCGGGAGACGCAGGGCAAGGGTTCCGCATCGCACGCGGCAGGGCTGCGTGGAGCAGGGCAAAGGCAGTCGCGTCTGCGCAGGGTCCTAACGGTCAGCGGGACCCAGGCCGTACGCAGGCGCTCGGCTGCTTGGGCATTGGTGCCGGGGAGAGCGGGTGGAAGTTGTGGGCGGCCAGGTGCGCGGCGGCAGGCCGGGAGGACTTAGCGTGCTAAGGAGCGGGCAGGAGCCGCGCTTCAGGTTCACGTTGATCCGGTACCACACGTTTTGCCTTCTCCTCCGGCCAGGGCACGCCCTTCACACGGCGGAGCCCCGGCCGTTTTCTCTCTGCACGTGGCCTCGCGATGGGTGTCGGCAAGGGTGGGGCATCCTGGGAGGACACGTCTGCATGCCCGCTGGGCAGGTCAGGGCCTCACCTGGGTTTGCCACGTGTCGGGGCATCTCGATGCCAGCGGAAGAGCAGCTGTGGTCTGTGGCCTTTGAGGGCAGCTGGAGAGGCTGCACAGTGAGCGAATAGGGGGAGCTCTGTGTGGCTGAAGAGCTCAGCCTGGCTGCGCTGCACGTTGCGTAAGAAGTGCTGGTGGGCGTCAGTGGCACGTACTGGAAGGGCTGCACAGCTTAAAGGAGAGACCGTTTCTGACTGAAAAATGACCTCCTTGTCTTTTCACTACTGGATCCAGTAGTTGTGTGTCTTCCTTCTACCACAGAGAGAGAAAATGACATCGCATCCTCCTCTAAAGAAGTTAAGGTCTCTTAATGACCTGGATCAGGCTAACGAGGAGCAAGAAACGGAGTTCTTAAAGCTTCAGGTCATAGAACAACAGAACATAATCGATGAGCTAACAAGGGTATGTCCGGCGTGCCAGGAGCAGTTCCTGGGTGCGGTTCCTGGGTGCAGTTCACCACCTCTCGTTACCTGGAGGTCCAAGGCTTGGTGTCGCACCTACTGCTAACAGCTGCGGGTTTTCAGACGTAGGTGGGCAAGGGTTCGCTGAGCTGGGTGGCCAGTGCAGCAGCAGCCCCTGCGGCTCGGAAGTGCGATGCCTGTGTAAATCAGCCTCTGTTACGAGCTGGAGCTTGGGAAGGCACCTGCGTGTTCCCCGGGCTGGGCTGTGCCGAGCTGCTTCACCGTTATGGCTGAGGCGCCCTGCGCGAGAGGCAGCCCCGCAGGGCGAGGTCGGGGCTGGAAGGGCGTGTGCTGCGAGCCAGTGTCCGCTGGTTCTGTCGGCTCATACTGCTGACTGCTGCTTCAGCTGGTTTGGCATTGCAGCGTTGAGAGGAGGAGGAAGGAGGCTCCAAAACAGCTGTTGCCTCTTCGAGACAGTGCTGCTGGGAGTGGCGATATCAGCGCTGCCGTCACTGAAACGTTGAGACAGGGAGCGTTTCCTCGGCAGGGGATGCAGACGGCCTTTCGTACAGAGCCCGAACCAGTCCCCTGGCTCTTGACAGCCGGCCCAGGCTACTGGCCAGAAGGGCAGCTTTATCCAGCTGTGCCGCCGACACTCGTGCAGGTTCGGGTAGGAATCCTGCCTTCACCTGGAACCAGACTCCTGTTTGAGTGTGTGAGCAGGGCGCAGTGGAAGCAAAGTGGTTTGTGTCCGCTGTAGCTGCGAGTGAGGAGACTAACAGTCTTGTTCTTGTTCTCCAGGACAGGGAGAAACTCATTCGTCGCAGGAGGCATAAAAGGAGTTCAAAGCCAATCAAGGTAGGGGAAAAGCCTGTGCCCAGCTTGTGAAACCAGACAGCAGGTCCTGTAGGAAATCACAGCTGGGCGGTCTCGTCAGAGAGGGCTGTGTGGGTTCTACCAGTCTGCTGTAGCAGGCGCTCTGTAAACCTCAGTTGCGTCGGGAAAGCTGTGGAGTCTGCTTGGAATTCTGTGAAGGGTCCAGAGCTGTTTTGTTTCAGCAAAGTGGGGCTCTCCTCCCCATCTCTGGAGCAGTGGTGGTCATCCTTCCATCGCAATCCTGTCAGCGCTGGTCTGGAGGTCTGTTGTGTTGAGACATGCCGACGTTTCAACAGAGACCTTCCCGCCTACCTTCTGTGCCTGTTTTCCACAGCACCTGGGGGGCTAAAACAAACCCCTTGTGCGTGTTCATTTCCCAAGTGAGAGCCTCTGCCTGAGGAACTGCTGGTCTCTCCTCTGGTTCCACAAGCCTTTGGCTGCCCCTTGTATTCCTCAGAGCTGGGTCAAGTCCAAAGCTGCTGTAGTTTACAGTGATCCTAGACCTGAGTAGTTGGTCGTGGTTCCAGCAGCTCCTTTTTCAGCGAGACGTGAAGAGCGAACTGCAGGGGCCACGTCCCACCTCTGGGGAGCAGGAGCACTGTGTAGAAAGCAGCTGGTTGCTCGTAGCCTCGAAGGACGTCCCTTAAGGTCTCAGCCGTGTTCCGTGGAAGCCGTGCAACTCTCTTCAGCCAGCTCCTGTTTCTAGGCCAGAGACTGTACCATGGGCGAGGGTGGCTGTTGTCCTCACTCGGATGAGTCGTGCACAGAAAAGATGCTGCATGCAGGTGGTTCCCCACGTCTGTGTGTTTGTGTGATCCAGGCTCCAGGTTTAGAAGGCTGTAACCTGCCAGCAAACGTGACAAGTCCTGTGGAGCAGAAGTGCTCCTTAAATGGCTGCTGCTGCCCAGCGTGCCTACAGAAGGCAAAGGCCTAAATCCTCAGACCTGTACCCCGGCACTAGGCTGGCAGGGTCGGGCGTCTTTACCTTGGTAGGATGTGACTCCCGGTTTTAACTGGGCTTAATTCCGCTACTAGATTTGAGATACTGGGGTGTCAGACGGAGCTGGAGTGCGTAGGGTGAGCAGCCTCTTGTGGCACGGGGCAGTTCCTCCAGTGCTGGAAAAGCTGTGCGAGGCGAGAGCTCCTTGGTGCTGGCTTTGCAGCACCAAGTGACACGAGCACTGAGGCACTGAAACGTGTCAGCAGTGCTGCTGAGGTAAGAAGGCAGGTTCCCTGTCTCCACACATCTCCAGCTCGTGTCACCTCTGCACAGCAGCCTTGGTGCTGGCCGATGGCTTCTGAGCAGCTTAGGGCTAACAGAGGAGTCCCCCTGCATCCTGCAGGAAGCCTTTTGTTTGCCGGGTTTTGAGCAGACAAGTCAAGTCCTGGGCTCAGGAAAATGAACCACAGAACCTTAGGGCTTGGAAGGGGCCTTGAAGGAGGGTCCAGTCCAGCCAGCAGCCTCCTTCTCCAGCAGCGCAGAACCCGATCCCCAGTGTGGAGATGGTGACGGCAGGAGTAGCCCGTTGCTCTCCTTTGTGTCTTAACGCTCTAAGCAACCGCCAGCCCGATTTGGAGCAAACCCTCCTCCGCCAGCCCAGAAGCTCGCGCTGCCTGCGCCCACGCAGACTCAGGCTGCTTTTCCTTCTTTAGAGACACGTGGTCGACGCCGTGTTTGGGTACGATGATGATTCCATGGACTCGGAAACGTCTTCTGTGGCTTCGTATAGGACAGACAGGACACCAGCGACACCAGAGGATGATCTGGATGAGGTAAGGTCTGGCTCCATAGGCAGAGACGGCTGATTTCCGGAGCCAACGGCCGGGCTCTCAAAGCCGCTGGGGTTTCTACGCAAGTTTGTGTTAGGCGATAAGTTTGTCGTTAAACTTGGCCTCCGCTTTGGCCACTGATACCCTGAAACGATGAAGCTTAAGTAAAACCTACTCAGTGGAGTCCGCAGCCCCGACTGCTCTGCAATTGGAGCTTGCTCCTTCCTTGCCTCCGCTGCGAAGACGAGCCTGGGACGGTCCCTTTCCGTTGCAGACGTAAAAGCCCTGCGTGTTGCACGTTCTGGGTAGCTGGTGCTGGGCAAGCTCACCAGAACAGCTGTCGCATCGAGCCCTGTGAACCGCCTGCTGTGCCTGGCAAACCCCTCTCGGCACCGCGTGGCTGCCTGGCGGTGAGACCTGTCCTCCGTGTCCTTCAGGGTCTGGCGGCGGAGGAGTCGGAGCTGCGGTTTCGACAGCTGACGAAGGAGTACCAGGCCCTGCAGAGAGCCTACGCGCTGCTGCAGGAGCAGACGGGCGGTGTCATCGACGCTGAGAGAGAAGCCAAGGTCAGTGGTGGCGGAGGGCTCCGGCTTTCCGTCGCTGTCCGGCTCTGCAGCCCTCGAGGTGGTGAGCAAGGGGCTGGAGGGGCAGCGGCGTCTGTGCAGCTGAGACGTGGCCCTTCCACTCGCTTGCTGGGAGCAGGGGAACAGGCGCCCAGTTACGTGGCGCTGTCCTCCCCCCGAATGTGAAGGCTCTGCAGGGAGGCCGGTGTGGCCAAGCAGCAGCTCCGCGTGTTGGAGCAAGCTCGCAAGGCTTTGCTCGTCCTTGGCCCCGCAGGGAAGGGCTGGGACTTCACAGGTGGATGGAGGCCCGTGGGATTTCACAGAGGCTTGTGCCACCCCTGGGTTAGGGGGGGATTGGACTAGATGATCTCTCGAGGTCCCTTCCAATCCCTAATGATTCTAGGACATTCAGCTGAGTGTTTCTAAATGCAAACTGCTCAGATTTGGATGTGGTGCAGACCACAGAGAACATTTCAAGGCTAAAAACGTTGTCTCTCTGTTAAAATCAAATCCTTCAGGCTGGCAGGGACCTCAGACAGGTCAGACTCCTGCTCCAGGCGTTGTTAACTGAGCTCCTGAAGTGCCCCCCAGGCGGTTGTAATGGCTTCTGTTTACTACCTGTCACGGCTCTCATGGACTAAGCAGTCACAGCAGTCTTCAGGCAGGAGCTGCCCCGGACTGGGGTCTCTGGTAACGCTGCTCGCAGCCCTGGCAGCTGCTCCGCTGCTCTAACACGGGATGTGGTAGCGATAGGCTCGCGTGGGGAGAGGAGGCTGATCTGCCACCCTGTTCCCTCCCTCGTGACGTCTGTGTGCCAGGCTGGGGGCTGCTACAAGACACTGCTGAGCCAGAGTCATCTTAATGGCTACCTAGTGGAAGCAGCAGCACGAGCCGGGGCTCTGCTGCCTGGTTTCCTCTACCACCAGTCACGTTGCCGCTTCTGTTGCTGTTTAACACTCTGCCTGGCTTCAACAGGCTCAGGAGCAGCTGCAGGCTGAAGTGCAGAGGTACAAAGCCAAAATAGAAGACCTGGAGAAAACTTTGGCGCAGAAGGGGCAGGTGAGCACTTCTGTGTCTTCTGTTCCCGCTGCGGGTCTGGCTGGGCTCCGGAGGCCGGCAGTGGCTGTGCTGTGAGCGACAGCTCGTTGCCGCAGGATTTGGCAGCCCGACTGGGGGGGCTGCGGTTTCCAGGGCGCGTGCCCAGCCTCACAGAGGTCGGTTGCTCTGTAACAGAGCTGCTTCATCCCGCAGGACTCGCACTGGGTGGAAGACAAGCAGCTCTTCATTAAAAGGAACCAAGAGCTTTTAGACAAGGTGCGTGTCCCGGCTGCGCGTGCTCGCTCCGGGTGCTCGTCTGGGTTCTGCGGGGCGCTGTGGGCAAGGAGCGGGGCTGGTGCTCACAGGACACAGCAGCGCAGGATAACACGGCCAGAACGTATCTGCACGGGCAAGCTCTTCCTTCCCCGTTCCACTTCGTTAACTTCTCTAATTGTCTTCACTAGTGTTTGGGTCTTCGAGGAAAACCTCCAGCCCAAGTATTGTAGGACGTTTAGGAAGCCGATGAGCAGAGGTTCACCCGCCAACTAAAGAGCCCCTGAGGCGAAGCAGCAAAGGGTGCATCTCCTCTGGAGTTTGGGGTTGCGCTGTGCCCGCTCCTGCCCACAAAACACGCAGCGTTTCCTGTAGCAGCCGCTCACATCCCGAATTTGCATGTTTCTGTTAGATAGAGAAGCTGGAAGCAGAAAGCAGCCGCTTGCAACAGGAGCTGCAGGACGCCCGCGACCAAAATGAGCTGCTGGAGTTCCGCAACCTGGAGCTGGAGGTAACGGATGAGCTTGTTACAGCAAAACTGGTGGTAGATTGAAGCAGTGCCCTCACCCTGGGCACAGCTGCAGTCAGGGTCAACACAGCAGAGACAGAACAGTGCCTGACCGGGCCCGTGACTGGGAGCTGCAGTGCGTCAGCTCCGGCGTGGAACTGACTGCGTGCAGTGAGCTCCGTGCTGGACTGATCGGCCTCTCTCTGCGCGGGGTGCCCGGCGCGTGGAGGCCAGTTGGGCTGAGGGAGGCCAGAGTGGCTCTTAGTTTCCAGACCCGTGCAAACACCTTTTGTAGCACTCTGGAGCAGTCTGCTCCCAACACACTTTGTTCTTGCTGCTGGCCTAGGGTCTACTAACACCAGCAGCAGTTAATCACACCTACAGTTACTGGAGGAGTGGGGCTTACACCCCGTGCTCATGTAGCTTGCTCAGAGCTGCAGCCGGTTCCCGGCTCTGATCTGTCCTGAGAGAGGCGTCCAGGGGTTTCTTGTGTTCGCGTTTTGGGGTTCTTGTGTTTCATGGGTCTGAGCAGGTCTTGGAGGAGGAAGAAATGTGGAAAGTACTTTTATCTCTGTTAGCTGGGGAGCAGAGTGTTCCTCTAAGAAGTCAGGGATGCAGGTACACTTCCCTCTTCAGGGTCTTCAGCCCTGTTTCCCCCTATAGAAGTCTTAATGCTAATCTAAAATGGTCTTTGCTGTTTTCCCCTCTTTCAGCCAGGGTGATGAGACAAGAGCTTGACTTTGCTGAGAGCGCTGCTGAGAGGAGAAGCAGCACCAGCTCCAGCTCTGGGCTCGAGGGACAGGAGCTGTGAGTCAGCACTGGTTGACAAAGTGGCACGAGCAGTTGTAAGGGAAAGTGTCAGAGCAGGGCTGTTGTCTTCCAGTACCGTACTGGGGTAAAAAGGGTGGTACCTTGTCGCCCCTTTACTTCTTTTCTCTGAGGGGACTCGGGTACAAGAGAAGGGGGACTGTGCTACCTGAACCAATCTCAGCTGGCTGATGGAACTGCTCTTCGTTGCCAAGGACGAAGGTGCTCGCTGCCTGCGGCAGTGGAGGGCACTGAAGCCAGGCCCGCAACAACCCGCAGAGCTCTGGGGCTCTGCCGGGGGATGTCTGCATATCCCCACGGCCTGTGCGTGGGGCTGGTGGTGCTAGTGCTGATGCCCTGCTGTCAGCTCCTGAGGATGGCTGGGGCACAGCGCCAAGGTGCCCAGGAGCCCTGGGTCCCTGGACAAGGCTCTGCAGCAGCTCCTGCACTGGCAGTTGCTGGGGAACGTGTAGGTTTACTGTGTCTGTTCCTCAGTTTGCTGCCACTGTGGTGGGGACAGCGCAGCCCTTGTTGCCCTTCTGGTCAGCTCTGGCACGTGAAAAGCCAGCAGTGCCTGCCAACACGTTACAGTGCCGGCTCTGGAGTTGGCCCAGTTTGTGGCTGGAGGCCCTAGCACAGCAGGTAGCCACAGCCTCTGCCAGCTTGCTGGCAGGCGCCAGAGGTGTGCTGTGTGGAGTAGCCCTCCTCAAGGCCTGTGTTGGCTAAGAAACATTCCTCGGGTGATGCTGGAGGGGGATGAAGGAGGTCAGGAAGAGAGAAGGCTGCGTCACACCTGGAACCCGGTCTCTGCAGGCTGCCTCTAGTCACAGGCTGTTGTTACGGGCTGCAGCTCACAGAACCCTGCAGCTGGACTCCTCCCAGTGCAAGCCGGTGTGTTTCGCAGTTGTTCTTCACCGCTGCTGTCTGAGGCCTTGTACAGGTGTCGTTCAGAGCCGCAGGTGACACGGAGCCTGCCGTGGCTCCCGGTAGTCGGTGCTGTGACGGCTTTGTCCCTTGTTCACAGAGCTTGTCCGCAGCTGCGCCTGGCAGCAGCCCTGTGAGCAGGGAGCTGGGTGGTCAAGTGAATTCCGTGTTCGTACATCCAAAGTGTGTTTGAGAGGAGGTTTGATTTTCATTTCGGTGTTTGCCTGAAACCCTGAAAGGGGTGAGAAGTGACATCGCTCCTCTGTCGCTCCGGACCTGTCAGGGTGGTCAGGTGTTTGCCCTTTTGTTTGGTGACGGTGGCGTCAGCTCCGGTGCTGGACTTGCCGGGACTCGCCGCTCCCCGGGGCAGAGCGCGAAGCAGCAGGACGAGCAGCTCCTGGTGCCTCGAGCACCTGTTTCGAGGAGGAGTCTTTTCAGGGTCGTGTCGTTGCTCAGCACTTCGTTGAGCAAATCATTTGAGTCTTGGCCGGACGGGAGCCTCTCCAGCCGGGGGGTAGGATCCCAGCCCGCTTGGCACAGAGGTGCTCACGTTGGGTCTGAACGTTCTTTCTCAGACTTGTAAAATCGTAAAGGCTGAGGAGACCTCCCAGCTGTCGGTGCGGTGCCGCCGTGCCCGGTAGCCCACGTTTCCTCGTGCCGCGAACTGGGAGCTTGGCCTCGCGAGTCACGGGCTGCACGGTTCTGCGTCCGTCTCCTTCGTTCTGACGTGTTCTCTGGTGTCTGTTCCACTGGTCTTCAGGAGCGGGAGAGGCGGTCCCCACCTTTTAACCTCCAGATCCACCCGTTCGCAGATGGTGTGAGCGCTCTGCAGATCTACTGCATGAAGGAGGGGGTCAAGGTAGGTGAGTCTGGTGCGGAGTTGGCCCTTTAGGCTCTGCGGGTAACTTCAGCACGCCTGGAGCATTTAGGCTCAGCGCCACAGGGCGCGATGGCTGCCACAGCTGGGCCTGACTCTCAGTTTTCACCGTAATTGTGACTCCTGGCTCAGAGGGAACCGAAATCGGTGCCTGATGCCTTCCCGCGGGATTGCAGCGGTGTTTGGTGTCGGCGTGGTCTTGGGGGGGTGACTTGTGGAGCCGTGAGAACAGGGGTGTGACGTGCCTCCGCCTTGTTCCCTCTATGCAGGACGTCAGCATCCCAGACCTCATAAAGCAGCTGGACATCCTGGGCGATAACGGGGTGAGTTGCAGAGGAAGGTGGTTTCCCTTCACCAGCTGCATTCGTACAGTAGAATGAGTGAAGCCTGCGGTCACCACGGGTGCTGTCTGGGGTGTCTGCTGCAGCATCAGAGCAGCTTTGCCTGGGGCCTGGGTTGTCCTCGTCAGGCAGGAGTCTGCTGCCAATTTTCTCCCATCTTTCTCTGCACAGAATTTAAGGAACGAAGAACAGGTGGCCATCATCCAGGCTTCCACTGTGTTGTCCTTGGCAGAGAAGGTAACTGGCGCACTTGCTTTGCTCGCGTGCGAGTAAGGCCTCAGCTCCGCTTGCCCACGAGGGCATCGCTGCCGCCAGACTGCCCGGCGCGGGAGGCGCTTTTGCAGGCAGCGGCCGCTGTGCCAGCGCAGTCATAGAATCATTACGGATTGGAAGGGACCCCGAAAGATCATCTAGTCCAGTCCCCGAGTCCCGAGCGCTTTTGCCAAAGCAGCAGCAGCGTCAAGCTCAGCTGGCCCACGCTGCGAGGTCGAAGCAACTGCAGGCACAAAGGGGATGTCTGATGGTGCTTTTCAGTGCAACCTGAAGGGGAACCCATCAGACATCTGAGCTGAGACTAGCTGCAGCGCAGGCTGTCTAGCTCTGGGATTGCTGAAGGGGTCCGGAGGCAGAAATCCCACTGAGGGTCTCTCTAAAGTCTCGGCTCGGGGGATCGAGGCTACCAGGTGGCCGTGCTGAAACGGCCGTTGTGGCTCAGAGGCAGCGCAGGCTTCTGCACGGCGACAGCCTCTAAGAGGTCTGCTGAGCAGTTCCTCTGCTGCAAAGAGAACTGCTGTCGCCCACCGGGCTGGTTTTGAGCTGCTAGAGCCTCGTGGCAGGCCGTTAGCTGTGGGCTGCAGTGGGTTCCCCGTGCATCCGAGGAAGTGCTCTTCCACCTCCCAGGGATTGGGTAACGGGGCTTTTCTTGCTTCTCCTCTGTCACGTGCAGCCTGCAGTCATTGCAGCTGCCCCTGTAGCAGGAGAACAGCCTCGAGGGGGGCCCAGAGCCAGCAGTAGGTGACTGAAATAGACTACAGATGATGCAGGTGGCCCACCTGATCTGCCCCTGTGCCTGGAAGACACAGCAGGTGGTCACTCTCCTTGTCTTTCCTCCAGTGGATCCAGCAGATCGAGGGAGCTGAAGCAGCTCTGCACCAGAAGATGATGGAACTGGAAAGCGATATGGTGGGTGACCTCCCCTTAGCGTCCGCGGCAGGGGCAGGGTGCTGCGTGCGTCGCATTTGCTCGGTGGGTGCCTGCCAGGAGGTGCCTGGACAGGTCTCTGGACAATCTGCGTCTGCGGGCTTTGGCTGTTATGGGTGGCCTCGTGAACTTGTTCCCTGTGCGGTTCATGAGCCGGAGCAGAGTAGCAGAGATGCAGAAGAAGTGGGGGTTTGAGAACTTCCTCTGTCTTCCCACGGAGAAGACTGTTGATTAGTGAGCACGAGGGCCCGAGGACGCTCGGTGGTTCCCAGAGCAGGGCCAGTCACATCTCTGTCTTACAAGAGCCACAGCCTAAGCACCAGCTGCTGGGTCACGTTTGACTCAAAACCAGCATGTGGAAAACTGCTGAACTGTCGTGGCGGTGTCTTCCGTCCCGCTAGAGCAGAGCAGCTTCCCCCAGGCGCGGTGACTCCAAAGCAAGAGAAGGCGCTGCAGGAGACCTCCGTGGTGCCGGAGGAGGCGACTTTTGAAAAATCACACTAACCCCTGAATTCCACTAGTGAAGCGCGAGCTGACGTCGGCAGAGAGATGCTGTGGATCAGACCTGTTAACGCAGCCGAGCAGCTGAGGTCGCTTCCTCCTCTCCTCTGCAGAGCAGCGCTGGGGGACCGGTGTCCTGGTCCCGAGTTAGACGTCTGTAGCTGATGTAGTGGAGCTTCCCACAGTGGCTTGTAACTAACTGGCTCTTCTGCCCCAATGATCCTCCACTGCAGGAGCAGTTTTGCAAAATAAAAGGCTATCTGGAGGAGGAGCTGGACTACAGGAAGCAAGCTCTCGACCAGGCGTACATGGTAGGTACGAAGGAAGCTCTGCGGCTCACGCGGGCTGGCGCTGCGACAGGCGCTGACGCCTCTCGGCTCAGGCAGAGAGGTTTTGCTCTGCTTTATTTCCTGGGGGTTTTGACCCCGTTTCTCTAATGCGCTGCCCCACAACCTGCGCAGCTGCAGCACAACCCTGCCCTGCTCATGGCGCACGGAGGGAGACCTCCTAAAGCCGGAGACCTCTGCCAGCTGGAAGCACCGCTCAGTAACGTTGGCTTCTCGGGCTGGAGCGAGCGCAGCTGCCAGGAACGCAGGGCTGGGACCTCGGCTGTCCAGCACGCAGTAGCGAGAAGAGAGGTGCCTCAGAAAGGCAGAGGTCGGCTCTGGAGGCTGCTCTGGCTCACACCGTGGTGCTGGGGCCTGCTGGCTGGCTGCGCCCGTCCTCCAGCGGTGGTCTGTCGAGTTTCTGAGAGCGTTCCTGGGCTAGCAGGGTGAAGGTCAAGGCAGCCTGACTGCGGTGAGCTGCGGTCCTTCCTCTTGTGGGCCTTAGTGCAGCGGGCCCACCTGTCAGAACTGGTGGCACGTCCCCCTTGACACCTAGGAGGTGGTTGGGGAAATTCTGGGCAGGTCCTGATAGTCCCTGCAACTGCTTAGACACAGTCAGAGACTTCTGTGCCAATAAGCATGAGGATCGATGGCACATCCGAGTTGATCTCGTTTGGGTCCGCACCCTGATCAGCTCGAGCCCGGGGAGCACGTCTCCCGCAGGCACCCGAGCCCGCCCCTACCCCTGCCCTCTTCCCGCTGCGTGCTGACCAGTGCCTCGTCTCTAACTGGCTTTTGGTGTTGCATCAACCAGAGGATCCAGGAGCTTGAAGCCACCTTGTACAATGCTTTGCAGCAAGAAACGGTGATAAAGTTTGGGGAACTGCTCACTGAGAAACAGCAGGAAGAGCTGAGGACCGCAGTGGAAAAGCTGAGACGTCAGATGCTGAGGAAAAGCCGAGAGTATGATTGCCAGATCCTTCAGGAGAGGATGGAGCTGCTCCAGCAGGCTCATCAGGTGAGGCACAGGCGCATCTTGCTGCGTCAGGGCACAGGCTGAGGCCCAGTTTGGCCAGTTCAGGCTGGGGGGAGCTGGGTGTCTGGCTTTTTCGTGCTCGGTGCCTCCGCCGTGTGGCGTGCCCAGGGCGAGGGGTCAAGCAGAGTCAAGGGATGGAGCCTTGGTACTGCTTGATGTGTCGCTGTCTGACGGGGGACCGGGCGGCTTCTGGGCTGTTGGCGCTTGGAACGTTGTCGGGTGTTTGGCGCCGTGGATCTGTGCAGAACCCAGCCTGGATGCTCTTCTCTGCTTTCCAGAGGATCCGGGACTTGGAGGACAAAACTGACATTCAGAAGAGGCAGATTAAGGATCTGGAGGAAAAGGTGGGTTCTGAAGTGTCCGCTACCCCTCTGTGAAAGCGCTGACCTAGTTCTCTTCAACTACGCGACCTCACTGGTTAGCTGAGCCCGCTGCTGCTGCTGCTCTGCCCTCCTTCCCTTCAGCTGCGGTGTCAGCAGGCAGGGGCCTCAGCCCTCAGCAGCTCGTTACCGAAGAAGCAGCTCCAGGGAGGGTGATTTGTGTGGTCCCCAGCGGCAGCCCTTCCCCTGCCTGCCAGATGCCCCTGGGCGGGCAGCCGGTGCGTGCGTGAAGGGCGAGGCGAGGGCAGCGGATGGGGAACGCTGGGTGCAGCTGACTGAAGATGCCCAAATGGTCCCTGTTCGGTGGGACCAGGAGCTCAGGTTCTGCTGCTGCCCTGCCCTTCACTGCCTGCCCAGCATCAGTAGAGCCTTGTCCTTAAGCTGCACTGTCCGAGGACTCCGTGTGCTCGCTCCTGTCTGCGTGTGTGTGCGCAGGCGCTCTCTCAGACGACACGCTGCGTTGGTGTGCGGAGGGCGGCCGGCCCTGTCACGCTGACGTCTGCTGCTTGTACACAGCTTAGAGGGGGTCGCTGGGCAAAGGGGATGGCGCGGTCCCAGCACCGGTGTCTTGTCTAGCAGTGCCAGACTGGCGCAGGGCTGAGCTCCACTGGGAGCCCTGCCCGTGCACTTGCGGCACTGACCATCAAAGTCCACGTGTCCACTGCAGTGTGTAAGATCACGCACTGGCGGCGTGGAGCTAGGGTGCTAGTGGAGTGGAACCAGGACTAGCGGCGTGGAGCTACGCAGTTCACAGTGCACCAGCGGCACTGTCAGTGCAGTGGCAGTGGTGCTGAGGAGCCCTTCCAGCTTGTGTCTGTGATGTGGAACAAGTGGACGTGATGTGAAACCAACCCGCATTGTTCTTTCTGCCCTTGTGCAGTGTTTTTGTGGTCCGAGGGCTCTGTGTCTTCCATTCTAGCAGCTCTGTAACTGGAGAAGTCACAGGTGATGGTCTGTGCTGCCAACAGAAGCCAGAAAGCAGGAGGTAGCCAGGGTCAGGCAGACACCTTGGGCAGACCTGTTGGTGTCAGTTTTCAAGCGCTTTGGACTCGCAGAGGGTCCCGTCTCAGCAGCCAGGGCGTCAGTGGCTAAAGCGGCCGTGGAAGCGTTGCCTGTGGAGCGTGTGACGGCGGGGCTCGATGCTGTGCACAGACACGCACGCACGTCTCGCCTTCGCTCCGGGCGCCCTGGCAAGGGGCTGCAGGTGCTACCTTGTGACACACATGGACACGTCGGCCGCGCTGGTGTTGACACCCAGCCTTGGGTCTCGTTCTGTAGTGACGGCTGCACCTCGGGCGCTCGGTACGGTGCCAGCTGTAGCTGGTCACCGGGGTCAGCGGGGTCTCTTTCCCAAGCCCGGGAGGTAGTTCGGTCCTTGCGGAAGTGGTGGTGGCAGCACAGTGCCCGCTGGGTGTGTGGTGCCCGTGTGTCCTACAGAGTGCCAAGAGAACGCTCGTGCTTACGGTGCCATGGCCTCCCGTTTTCACGCAATCTTCTTTTTCTTCTGCAGTTCCTATTTCTGTTCTTGTTCTTCTCTCTTGCCTTTATCCTTTGGCCTTGATGTCAATGTGCCTCTCGGAAAGGTAAGGCGATTTTATTTCCTCACCGCTAGCCCTTCGTGCGCAGAGCTGAGGATCACGTCACGTCCTCGTGCGCTCTTGTGTCTGCCTGCAGAGAGGGGGGAGCTCAGCAGGGCGCTGCCGGTTTGCTGCAGCTCCCGGGAGTCTCATAGAATCATTGGGGAGGGGAAGGGACCCGAAAGGCTGCACGGCCCTGTGTGACCGAGGGCGCTGCTGCCAGAGGAGCCTGAGGCGCTGGGCGATGACTTGCCGGCGGTGCCGTGCTGTTGGTGCCCAGAGATGGAAGCTAGCGTGAAAATCACGGCGTCGAGCAGCCGAGAGACTCGCAGGCGATCCTGGAGCCTGGGAGCAGAGCGTAGCCCCTGTGACGCTGTGCTGGAGACGCAGGAGCCCACAGCGACTGCTGGAAGGGCCTGGCTCTGGGCAGCGCCTCCGCGTCCCCGTGCTCACTGTCTCTTGGCTCTGGCCCGAGCTATGGCAAGGAGTTTACTTTGCCCTGTGGCTGAGGCCGGCTGAGAATCCCCCTCCCGCTGTGGGTGCCTTGCTGGGCGCTTCCATCGCCTGGACTGGCTCCGCCTCTGTTTCCAGCTGCACGGCAAGGTGCTGGTTCAAACCAGGTGCCGTGGGAACAGCGTGGTGATTCTTCCTCTGAGGAAAGGCCCCTGCTCTGCGCTTTGTTTCAGCTGCATCAGGGGTTCCCTCTGCAGTTGGGGGCTGCTGCAGAGCCCCCTCTCAGCACTGGTCACATCAGCTGGAGTCTGATGCCTGCTCAGCTGGTCAGACCTCAGCGCAGAGGTTTCCGTGGGCTGAAGCAGCAACACACATGGAGGCTGGGAGGAGTGAGGAAGGTGTCAGAGCAGCGAGGGCAGTTCAGCGGCCACAGCTCCAGTCAACAGTGGCCAGTGTCATTGTGGAGCTGCTGCTGTTCAGAAGTGAAACAGATGAAGTTCTCAGGGTCCTGCCGCGGGGTTTGTGGGACCCACGACACAGCGGCTGGGAGATGCTTTGAGTGGCCGTAACTGGGGGAAACTTCATTTTCCAGCTTCCTGCTTACTCAGAGCAGGGGCAAAGCCGGGAGAAGAATGAAGCAGCCGGGTGGTGGTTGGGCTGGTTTCGAGCAGCTGGGCTTCGCGCAGTCCGCGGTAGTAGCCGGCGGTCGTAGGTGACAGAGTCTCGCGCTCTGCTGCGGCACCACGTGTGCAGAAGCGGCAGGCAGGCGGTCCGGAGCGGACTGGGAACAAGCCCATTAAGTAGAGGCCTTGGCTTGAAGGCAGCCGTGGGGGGCTCGCGGGAACTGAGTGACGCTGGCGGGGACCGGGGTGCAGTGCAGGAGCTCGCCCCGGTTGCCTGCGCTGCGGTTCCTGTCGCAGGTGCAGCGAAGTCCTTGTGGGGAGACCTGGGGTGGCGCGAGGTTCAGCGCCTGCAGCCCTGCACCCGTCTTTCCCCCCCCCGCCTGTGGGAATTGTCTCCCCTTAACCCTGCCCCCTAAGGCGAAGCAGCGTCTGTGGCCCCACAGGCCTGTCACCTGCCGCCGTGTCTCCTGTCGCTGGCGAGTTCGAGGAGGCTCTCGCTGCAGCTGCTTCGTAGCTGACCGGTTTGAGATGCCTGTGGGGATGGACCGGAGGGCTGCCGGCTGCAGGCTTGGCCGAGCACCCACAACTGCCCCGGGGCCTCTCCTGTGGGCAGTTTCGCGCTGTGAACTGTGACGACAGAGCCCTTCAGCTTGGGACGGGTGGGTAGGTCGGGGAGCTCCCCGCTCACCTGATACAGACCCTGTTGTGTTTTGGTTGCAGAGTGCCCGGCTGAGCAGTGCAGCCCTTGCAAAGGCAAATGCTTCCGCCCCCGGGGAGGAGACCGTTGTTTGCACCCGTCCTGGAGAGCCTCGGCGTGAACCACCTGTAGCCAGGACTGCAGTCACCTTGTACTTCAAAGCCATCGCTCCCGTTCCTGTCTGAAGCTGTGACAGATGCTGCATTGTAGGAAGCTCCGGGTGTTGAAGTGGCAGGGGAGGAGGACAACAGGCAGTGACCCTGCACCACTCGGGAAGAACTGAAAGGGAAGGAAGCCCCTCCAGCCGATCAAACCGGCGTGTCTTGGGCGTGGAACCAAAGCTACAACAGACAAACCTATCCCTGCCATGCAGGGCAGCTGCTCAGAGTGACCTGTCATCCCGTCGGCGGCTCACAAGTTCCCAGGACAAGACGGGAGGAACGCACGATGCTCTGTGGAGAGATGCTGGCGACGAGGCTGTGGTGTGGGCGGGCTGCTGGCTCCTCTCCCTCTTTGGTTTTCACCTCAGGAACAGTCTGGGGGCAGAGAGGAGAGCTGCGTCGGGGTGTATCGCAGCATAGGGCAGCAACTGAGAGCATGACACAGCGCGGCCCTGCTCAGCAAGGGCAGGGAAGGGGGTGTCTGCTGTAGGGACCGTTTCTGACAGACCGGAGCCTGAGCTCTCTTCGCCCTCCCTCCCTCCGTGAGGAACAGCCGTCACTAGCTCCTCGTGCTCTTCCCAGCCTGTCATTGAGCAGTGACTGTTTGTGGGTTTAGGGTTTGGACCCACGGAGTAGCTTTGAGAAAGAAGTGTAGTGTGTTGGAGGGCAGGGGGGGACAGAGCCCAGCCCCCTCGGCCACGTGGTGTGAGCCATAGAGCATCAGCACCCGGCTTGGACCAAGTGGTGCGGTCCAGCGTGTCAGAGTGACTGGGCAGCTGCCTTCCCCACCTGCAACACAACGCCGCCGCCAGGAACGGGGGGAAGTGACGGGAGCACACCCCCGGTAGAAATGCGTGTCGCTGGTCTGTGTAGCTTCTCCCCACCCCGAGGGGTAGCTAGAGGTAGTTGGCATCTCAGAACGTTACTCACCCTTTGCCTCGCAGGGCCTGGAGCTCAGTCCTGGCGTCTCCCCACACGCCCCAGGTCCGTGCCCCCTGTAGCCGGTATGACGCAGCCCCGAGGAGCGTCACGCTCGCAGCGGACGTTGCCGGGTTTGGAGTCTGCTGGGAGCAGCTGCTCTCACCACCCCTTTCTCGCCGCGGTGCCGCTCGAGCTGGGCTTGGCGCTGCGGTGGCGCGTGGCTGTGCTCCTGTGCCTGCGTAGACTTCAGGTTCCTGTGGCTCAGCTCCTTGTCTGAGCTGCATCTTCCATGATGGAGCCTTAATTTTAACCGGGAGAAGTGGCTGCCTGTTACCAAATAGCAGCCTGAGGGCCAGCAGCCCCTGTGCATGACTGAGACCTTCAAGCAGGGCTCGGATGCACCCAGGTCTCACGTACATGGACCCTGCCCGTCAGCAGCTTTAAAGGTGCTTTGCAGAGTCTCTCCTTGGTTCGCTCGTGTGTTTTCACAGCTAAAGCAGCTGAGGCTCACAGCAGTGAAGTCCTCGCCACAGCGACTCAGGAGGTCCCAAGCGATTCCTTGGCCCCAGCAGGGATGAGGTTCCTCTGGTACCGAGGGTGCTGCCTGTCGCAGATGTGTTTGGCCAGAACAACCTGCGGTTGCTGCTGTGCGTTCACCCAGCTGACCGCAGTGCTGGGCTCTGTTTGTCTGCAGAGACTCCAACCCCTCGCTTCCTGCATGCTCGGGGACCGTGATCAGCCCGCACCACAGCTCGGGGGCTGTCAGTGAGGGACTTCTTCCCTGCTCCTTAGAGTGAATTTAAGTTGTCGGATGACTGCGCCTGCTGGAGCCAGTCTGTTCCAGCGAAGGATTCACTGAGCCCTGCACCGGCTGCGGGTTCGCTTGGCTCGTGTTCGCAGAGCAGGCTTGCAGGCAGATGTGGTGAGTGCAGGTGTGTTGCATGCTTGTTGTTCACGTTTGTTTTCCCCCCCCAGAACAGTCTGTGGATGAAGTTGGCCCAGACCTGCATCTTCTTTCCAGCCATGCTGCCAGCAGTTTGGTCCTGCAGCGCTGGAGTCAGGCCCTTTGAGAGCTTCACCCCCCTCTTGCACCACCTTTAGGTCACCAGGCAACTCTAGGACACAGAGTTGCTAGCTACAGGAAGGGAGGTCTCCTCTCTGGCTGTTCTCCTCTCACTCTTCCCCACGGCAGCACCCGTTCATTTCCTGCCACTCGGCTGCAGCATCCTGCATGTAAATCACAGAGTGACTCTGGTTGGAAAGGACCTCCCAGATCGCCGAGTCCAGCCAGGCCCACAGCAGGAGCAAACCCAACGACCTGACTGATGGACTAACACAAACCAGCCCCCTCACTGCCTGCCCCCATAGCAGGGCGGGAAGCACCGTGGCTGCACGTTCCTAAACCCTTCCAGGGCTGGGCACTCAGCTGCCTCCCTGGAAAGGCCCTTCCAGTGCCCAGCCACTCCTTCTGTAAAGAGTCTCTTCCTAATCTCCAGTGCAGCCCTCCCCTGCCTCAGCTTCAGACCGTTGCCCCGGGGTCTGTCAGTAGTTCCTGAGGAGAAGAGGCCAACCCCCACCTCTCCACAACCTCCTTCCAGGGAGCTGTGGAGGGCACTGAGGTCCCCCCTCGGCCTCCGCTTTCCAAACTAAAGCTGCCCAGCTCCCTCAGCCTCTCCTCGCAGCAGCTGGAAACCTCTCCCTGGCACCGGGGCAGCAGGCAGAACATTGTGCTGCTCCTACGGAGAGCGCTTGTTCCCTCTGACGGAGCAGTCACTTGGACCTCTGCTGTGGCGCAGGGGGCTAGGACTGGCGGCGTTGCTCTCAGGCAGCCGTGGGCAGTGTGGGCGGTGCAGGGGCAAGTGCCTGGTTTGGCAATCGGCTCGCGGGGAGCTCTGCTCTCGGGG
The DNA here is from genome assembly GCA_028565055.1 of Phoeniculus purpureus. Taxonomy (NCBI): domain Eukaryota; kingdom Metazoa; phylum Chordata; class Aves; order Bucerotiformes; family Phoeniculidae; genus Phoeniculus; species Phoeniculus purpureus. Next base: position 14,962,186 of record JAOXOE010000765.1, on the reverse strand, counting down.
CCCTCTGCGCCGGCCCCGTGCAGCTGCTTTGGCCGGGTTTCCCCTCCCTGTGCCCCCTGTCTGCAGGGGCTTAGATCCGGGTGGGGGGCGGTGGACTGTCCACAGCTTGTCTGGGTCTGCAGACCTCTAGAGGGTCGGGGTTTCCCTGCAGAGGGCTGAAGGGTGGCTGCTCTCGTGCTGCCCTGGGGCCGGCGGGTGTGTACATACCTGTACAGAGCTGTGCTTGTCCCCTGCTGCACATGGCCAGCCCTCGCTGTAGCCTCGGCTTGTTCTTCGACCTCGCCGGGGGGGAACTCGCTGTCGGCGTGTTTAGCTGCCACGGCTCTTACACGAACCGCGGTTCAGTTCTGCATCTCACGGGCGAGGAGGACTGGGCTTGGCTGTGTCTGGGGGGTTCCCCGCCTCTGTCCTGAAGCTGTTTGTCCGGGGCTCTGCCCCGAGATTTATCGAGGTAAAGTACTGAGGCTCTGCCCTCAGGTGAGCCGCTGTGGGTAACCTCCCCTCCGCAAAACCAGCCGGCGAAACGTGAACCAGTTCGTTCAGCCTTCGAGGACAGCAGGGCGAGCCCTGGGTGCTCCGGCCGGCCGCTCCTGGCTGCAGGAAGAGTAGCGGCTCTGCCAGCCGTGTGCGTGGGCAGCGCAGCCGACGAGCTCCTGGGTGCAGCGCAGGTCAGCTTGGCCCGGCCCCGGCGGCTGCTGCTTCTCCACTGCCCACGGTGGGAGGTTTTGGGAACCAGCGTTTGAGCTCGAACACTCGAGATGAAACGCGCTTTGGGTCGCAGAAGGAAACAGGGCTCCTTGCGGCGTTAGTGCTCACAGCTCCGTCCTCTCTTGTCGACGTGCCTGGAGGACTGCGGAGACTTCATCAACCGGCTTCCTGCCCTCATCTCAGTGGGAGACGTCCTCTGAGCCCCAGACCTCCCTGCTCCATGGCATCGCCGGGCTCTGCTCCTCACCGGGCGAGAATCAGTTGTCAGCCACAGCCGCTGGTGATGCAGCAGGTCCTTTCCGTTCCCCGCCCTCCCTCGCATCAGCACGTGTGTGTTTTTATAAGTCCCTTCCGTTCAGAAACGTTCTGGTGTCTGTTCCGGAGCAGAACTATGCGACTCGGCAGAACGACCCTCGATACCACTGGCCATGTGTCTGTACTGTAAGTACTAACGTGTAGGAGAGAATCCTGACCCCATGGAAAGTTTGATCTATGGTTATTTTTTAATTTCGGTATTTCCTATAGGATTCGATGACCTCTGGTGTTTTAGTTTGTATAAAAAATAAAACAGCAGCGTTTTTAAAAAAACCTCTCACTTTGCATCCAGAGAGGATCCCGGGCGGCTGCCTGGGCTCTGTCTGCAGGGATGGGCTGACGTGCGGGTGCCGAGCTGGGTACTAAGGAGGGCCCCGGGGTTGGGTTGGTTGTCCTCTCCTCGAGGGTCCTGTGCAGCACGAAACGAAACGAAAGAGCGACAAAGGTTCCACCGACGGGAGCAGAGCCGGGCGATGCCTGGTCGGGTGTCCGGGGCTGACACCGGCCCTGCTGTATCTCCGGGGGCTCGTCCCAAGTCATAGAACCGTCAGCTGATGGAGTCCGGCGGTTCATCCAGCGCCGCCCGGTCGCCACTGAACCCCCTCCGCAGCCCCTGGGCCGGGGCCGGCTCCGCTCCGCACCCGCTGCGCTGCCGCCGGGAGAGGCACCGGGGCTTCGTCGGGCTGCTCTTCCCGCCCGCGGCCGCCAGGGGGCAGCGTCGCGCTCCGGCGTCACACGCGCCGCTCCTGGGGCCGGGACAATGGGCGGGGCGGGGCGGAGGGGGCAGAGGGACAGCGGGGCAATGGGCAGCGGGCCCCAGGGGCACCGGGCAGCAGGGCAGGGTTCACCGGGACAGCGGCGCGGGCGGCGCCCCCCGCTCCGCCGGGGCTCCGGTCCGGGTCCGCCCGGCACCGCCTCCGGGAGGCGACCGCGCAGCGAGGAGACCTGCGGGGGATGTTTGCGGGAGGGAAATCCCGCCGTGGAAACGCGAGGGGGCAGCTCTCCAGAGCAACCAGACCCGACCCAGTAACTGCAGCGGTGGAAAGAGGAGCGAGCCCGGGTTTTTCCAGACGTGGCCATCCCCGGGCACCGGCAGCAGCCCCGCTGTCGCTCCAAGCGCCGAGTGCATCTGTTTGACGGCTCGGGTCATCCTCTGAGAGTCCTCAAACCAATCGGACACCACCACCCTGCCCACGCACAAGCTGCGCAGCCTCTGGTCCTGCAGCGAGGGGTCACGCCGGGCACAGGGGACTCCCCCCGTGGAAGGATCGAAGCTGCTGTTGCAGAGTCTCCTGTGAGCGCTGGGTGCGGTGATGAGCAGCCAGCCGAGCAAAGCTCTTCAGCGAAGGGCCAGGTCGGTCAGGAGTAAAGACGACATCTCTGAGGCTCAGACTTCTCTTCTGGCTCTGCGGGTTGTAGCTCAGAAGGTCCGGACTGGCCACCACGCTGTTGCTCTGGGCATTCACTGAGCTGCTCTCAGCTCTGCGAGGCCACTGAGAAGCGACTCCTCTGGGAGATCATCACAGAGCAGAGAACTGGATTTTCTTCCCCGCTGTTTGAATCTTGACAAGGACTCTCCGTTAGGAGATTCATGCTTTGTCCTGAGTGCTCCATGCCAGCGGCAGTGGCTGACCTGCAGCTGCTGAGCTCCTACGAGCTTCTGGCACTTTAACTAACCGTAGATTTGAGCCCATCAACGCAGCACTGGGAGGAGCACGAGATGTCTCCTCTACCATGGCCAAGCTGTGCTGAAGCTGAGCCCTTCTCTTGTCTTCTGAGCAACCCGTTGATGTTTCTGACACCTGGGCTGCAAAAACAGGGCAGACCCCTCAGCAAGGGAAAGAAAACATTTCCTAGACAGTTTTACTTCAGCTTTGCCAGCAGGGATGTGGAGAGGAGAGAAGCAATCAGAGCTCAGGCTACAACAACCTCCTGGAACCCCAAGTTTATGTGGCCACACTAGGACCCCTCCTAACACCCACTGTTCCTGGTCCTTACCAGGCCCCCACTTTGCAGCATCCTTGTTCTACGCTTGTAGCTTCCTGCCTTGTCGGGGCCTGGGGACTTCACCTCAGCCTTGTCCATGTCACCGCCGGTGTGAGCTGTAGGGAGCCCAGTGCCTTTCAGCAGAGGTGCCAGTTGCCCCACATCAGTGCAGCCTTTCCGCTGTTCAGCTGTTCTCTGTAAAGGGCCACCAGGGTGCCACAGGCTGCCTCGGAGCACCCTGGTTTTGTGAGAGTTGCCGGCCCGCAGCCGTGCAAAGGGGCTGCCCTGCTGTGGTGAAGGTGTCCTGCAGCCGCTCTCAGCACCGCCTGCCAGCACACGCCAGGGGCAGGAGCTCATGGGAGGCAGCCCCGGGGTGCAGCATGTTCAGGGGTTCTCACAGCCATCTCTTGTTCAGGAGAACAGAGCGGGCTTGTCCCATGGCCGCTGAGGATTTTGTTCTGAAGAACCTTCTCGGTCAGAATTCGGGCAGCAGGGAGCAGCAGGGCACAGCAGGGCTTTGGCTGTGCTTGTTGTCAGAGAGACAAAATATTGTGCAGCCCTGCGTGGGGAGCCCCCGAGCCCAGCGGTGACAGCTGTGCGCTGCAGAGGGATCCTCTGGAAAGAAGCTGCTGGAAGGGGAGGAGGAAGCACTTTTCAAGGGCAGTGCTGCCGCTGGGTGCTTACAACGAAGACCTGCCCGCAGGTAGGGGAGGAAGAGCAGCCCTGTGTGAGTCTGCCCTGGTACGGGGCAGCACTAAGACCTGCCTGCAGGTAGGAAGTGCCCTAGCTGGATGGCAGCCAGGATGAAGCTGCCCCTGTTGGGGCTGCCCTTGAGGAATGTCCGCTTTGCCCAGTCTTTGGTCCTTGAACAGGGCTTTGCTGAGCAGAGGACGGGCTCTGTCGCAGAGCCCGCGTGTGCTGGGGCTGTGTAAGAGGCAGCGTGATGCACGGGGAAAGGATTCTGCGTCGTCTCGACTGGCCGCCTGTAGTTTTCCATTGTTTGGGAGGTTTCTAACCGCAGCGAAGGCCCTAACAACTGGCCGTGTGCCATCTACTCTCCTCGAGGGGGCTGAACCTCTGCACATGGCAGAGAAATCCTCTCCAAAGCCCAGCTCCCGCTTGGGCGGAGCAGCACCCCCCAGTCTGTGCCACGCTGACAGGGGGCCATTGTGCCAGGTCAGCTCCAGCGCCTGGCCACCAAATGACAGCCAGGGACTAGCTGCTTTGCACAACAAAGGAACCCCCTGCAAACCATCTCAGCAGCCTGGAGCAGAGCTGTGACTGTAGATCTAATGATTTCAGTGTGTACAACAGATGGAGACTCCGGGGCATGGAGCCACTAATCTAAGGATTACAGGCTCCCTAATTATAGACTGACACCCCCAGCCCTGGAGGCGCTGCCGGCTGCAAGAGGGATCTCGGCAGAGATCCACGGACAGACCCCATGGTAGAGCAGCCCAGGGAAGAGCAGAGACAGGGAGATGGAGCCACCCCAGTCTCTTTCTCGTGTGTGGCTGGGGATGCTGCCGGGGGTTCTGGGCTGCTGCTGATCTGCAAAAGGTGGTGATGGCGCTGGAAAAGGTCCAGAAGAGCCTGGCCCGTGTGACAGGGACCACAGCTGCACCCACGAGGCCAGGAAGGCTACTGACTGACCATGACACTGGCCCCAGGGTGGCCGGTACTGACCACGAGGCCAGGAAGGCTACTGACTGACCGTGACACTGGCCCCAGGATGGTTGCGACTTACTGACCCAGGCCTTGGAGCAGATGAGCTCTCACCTCTGCTGCTCTGTGCCTGACTGTCTCTGCCAGTTGTACGACCACCTGTGCACCCAGACCTGCAGATCGCACAGAAGCAGACTGGTATCAGCTCTCGCCCTGCCCCTACCTGGTGTCTTTGGACCCGGGACATAAGAACTAAAGCAACCGGCAGCCGAGCAGGTGACCCGACTGCCGCTGGCATGGATCAGACAAGAGTTCTTCTGTGAGCTGAGGTCATCAGCAGTTTTATCCAAGACCCTTAACCTTCAGAACAGTCCCAGCCCAGGCTGCCAGCCTGCCCCTGTGCCATTTGATATGTCCAGACTGAGCCCCACGGTGACGGCTGGGAGAGACAACAGCTCCAACATCAGTGAACCTGGAGCCTACGCAGAAGCAGCAGGGCTTGAGTGCAGAGTTCCAGCCGAGACACAACAGTCCCCACTGCTTCCCATCGTGTCCGAATTAACAGAACACAGCTGCTCTCGCCTTGTACCGACCAACCAGCCTCGTGAAATGCAAAATGAACTGGTCTCCACAGCCATCGCTTGGCTGGTCGCCAGCTGCAGCCCAGCTCCTGATGCACAGCATGGCCTGAATTCCTCAGCTGCCTCCAGCTCTGGTTGGAGCCAGGAGAGCCCAGCAGGAGCAGGAAATGCCAGTTCTGCGGCTTAATGCCCCACCATTTGCACTCCTGCCTTGGGGACTCCTACTCACAGGGGTCAACGTCAGGCAATTCCAGAGATTAACACCACCACTGGGCATTCGGCAGCACAGAGCTGTCCCAGGAGTTTCCAGTCAAAGTTGCTCACTGGGACAACCGGCCTGACTTTGCCTGAGCTCTAGACCCCGGGGAGCTCTGGTGTGCACCAGGCCTCCCACCACCGCATCAGACCCACGTTCCCAGGTTGCTGCCCAGCCAAACCCGGCTCACAGACCTGCTCTGGTGCCGCTCACCCCTCAGCTCATTTGCACTAGTGCCTTTGGGCAGCCACTTGCTGCTCCGGGACGATGGTGCCGCACACACAGTGCAGTGCCCCCTGTGCCAGGCCCGTGTGCCACTGCTGTCAGCGCATCCCTGGTCTGCCACGTGTGGTGTGTGATGGCGCAGGTAGAGCTTGCAGCCCACAGCAAAGGCTGCAGGGGTCTGGGGGGAGAGGGTCGTTCTTCCAGCAGCACTGCCGCAAGGGGCTCTAGGAGTCAGGGGTCTGAGGTGAATAGATCGCCGCAGGCTGCTGCCTGCTGCAGCTGCCAGGAGGAGCCCTGACTAGCTGGCTTCAAGGCTGACACTCGGTCAGTGGATCTCGCCTGACTCCTAAGAGGATGTTTGTTGTTGACTCCTAAGAGTCAAGTGTCCAGAGCCCTCCTGCCAAACCCGAACTAAAACAGGCACACGAATGCACACGGTTGTCAGGCTCTGATCCTCGGAGGGCCTGGGGAGAAGGGGAGCCTGTAGAACAAGGTGACCAGCAGAAAGAGGCTGGGTGTTGTAAAGGAGTCGCAGAGCTTTATCTGGCTCCCTTCCGGCTGACGCAGAGCTGCTGAGTCATCACATTCCTGCCTGATGTCCTACCCGAAACCCGTCATTAAGGGCAGAGCCGGCTGTAGTTCCCTGTCTCTGCGGCAACAGCCACGAGCAGCTGCGCACCTCCCTCCTCGGCTATTTCTCCCTCTCCAGGGTGTCCTGGAAAGCTCCTTCAGGTGGGGCTGGGACAGCCTGAGCCTCCCTCGGGCGCTGACGCTTCAGACGCCAAAAGCGGGAGGCTGAGGAGAGGAAGAGAACCTTCGTCGGGGGTTTCAGCAGAGGGGCAAAAGCCCGTCAGCACAAGGACTGCTTCAGCTCGGGTGAGGGGTGCTGCTCCTGCTCCTGCTCCTCAGAGGTGCGACAGGGACCGCAGCCCAGCCCAGCGAGGGCGGCTAGAAGCCAGTGCCGGAGCCCCGAGGGCAGCGGGACGGCTCGGCTGCGATCTCACAGGCTCGGACGGGAGCTGGAGCAGGAACAAACCCCCTCGCCTCAGCTGCAGCCCCCGAGGCAGCCTGGAGCCGCCCCGAAAGCATCGAGCCCAAGGCTTCTGGGCTAAAGTGGAGCGGGAAGGCAAAGCCTGGCTGCTCAGGCTGTGGTTGAGGACCCTTGCCCGTGTCTGGCTCTGGCAGCTGTAGAGGGGCTTGAGGCGCCTGGAATCTGGTGCTGGCTTGGAAACTGGGGGAGACTCTCCGGAAACGGCTCTGGGACTGGTTTCCCGAGCGCTGTCTGCACGCACAGCTCAGCCCAGAACCGCAGCGAGGGGAGCGGGGAGGGCAGCTGGCGAGAAGCCTTCTCCGTGCAGAAGCAGCGGGATCAGCCGCTCGGGTCGGCAGCCCCGGCAGCGGATGGTGCCGGTGACCTGGGCAGCGCCGCCCGCTCGCTGCCCGGGCTGCGCCGTGCGGGCGGCATCGGGAGGTCGCAGCGGACACGGGTTTGCTCCCTGCAGCCAGCCGGCCGCTCAGCGATGATCTAACGGCCCCAGCACCCGCCCGCAACAGGCATGTGCTGCGGGGAGCGCGGCCCCGCATGAGCTCTGCTCTGCAGGGCTTCGGCTCCAGCAGCCAACACCCCGACCCGGCCACAGCCGCCTGTTAGCGCTTCCTGCGGGGAGCGGGACTTCTCTCAAAGCTGCTTTCTCGCTGTGGTCTTGATCTGGGCTCTGCTGAAGCCCCACTCTCAGGTCGGGGTGTCTGTCCCCATCGGCTCTTTGGTAGCTGCTGACTCCCAGATGCTCCAGCAGACTCCTTCCTGTGGCATAGCTGCAGATAGGTTCTGCGCGGCCAGACGTTGGCCTGAGAGAGCTGCTGGAGCCCGAAGCCTTTTGTCTGTAGCTCGCTCGGTTTCAGCCCCCCTCGAAGCTCAGTGGAGTCAGCACCTCACAAACCGGGTTCGTGCTCTGCTTTGCGTGGCCCCAGGAAACAGACCGCACTCGTCCTCCTGGAGACTGGCACGGGAGGTCTGGCAGCGCCGCCTTTGCCCATCGGCGGGGAATTAGCTGCCCTTCCAGAAACTCTGCTGGCAAAGGCTGTGGTTTCCAAGCAGAGGCCTGAGCTCCTGTCCAGGGCTGAGACAACACAACTGCGAGTGTTCTGGGATTAATGGAGAGGAGGGGGGCAGATGGGCAGATGGCCAGCTGGGAAGTGCTTGCACACAGGAGAACCGGTCCTTTTCACTGGGTACCTGAGCAAGATCTGTGAAGGAACCCCGAGGACATTCTGCAGGAGCATCCTGACCAGTGGCACCAGCTGCAGCCGTCTCGCCGAGGTCCTGGGCTGTGATGCCCTCTTTAACTTAAAGCCCTGGAGACGTCCTGAGCTACAGAGAGCTCTGTAATCACTGGTGCAGCGTCTGTGAAACAACTCTCCTCGCTGAGGACCGCAGCATCTTCAGCTCTCCCAGCCAGCGTGTGTCGGGACACTCTCCTGGCAGCGGTGATGTGTCTGCAGGACCAGCCGGAGACAAACGGTGCAGCTGTGAGCAGGGGCTCAAGGACCCCTGAGCAACTATCAGCTCCCGCAGTGATGCTCTGAGAGCAGATCTCTCAGTCCAGAGCCAACACTCTCGAACAAGACGGCTGGTTGTAGATGCAGCTGGAAAGTGCCGGTGCTCTTGTGGAGCTTGAACAGGGTGAGGATCCCTCAAGGGTTGTAATAAAGCCCCTGACAGCGGTTTGCCTCCCTTTGTGTGTGAAACAGGCCGCTTGCAGTGACCGGGTCCTCAGAGGGCCATCTCTAGGCTCCGGCAAGTCAGCCAGTGCTGTGCAGCTGTCGGACTGGTAGGAGCTGCGAGAAGGATTCCGGCGCTCTGGATTGTCTGAGAACAAGCCTCTGCTTTTGCGTCCTCAGCACAGAAACGTCCAGAGGTCACCATGGTGTCAGTTGCCTGGGCTTTTATCTGCTGCCTCAGCACTCGCTGAAGGGTTTGAGCACCCTAATGGAGAGCAGTCACTGAGCCTTGAGAACAGCCCAGGGATAGAGCAGATAACCCCGAGCACGTGTGCGGCAGCTGTGACACACGGGGCCTCCACTCCACAGCACAGCTCCCTGCTGAGGAAAGGCTGAGGGAGCTGGGAGAAAGGAGCCTGAGGGGTGACCCCATGGATGTTGATCAGTACGGGAAGGGTGGGTGTCAGGAGGATGGAGCCAGGCTC
>JAOXOE010000765.1:14938593-14953144 GCA_028565055.1 Phoeniculus purpureus | reverse complement strand
CTCAGCTAACTTTAACTTCAAGATTACAGTGTCCGTGGGAACTCAGGCTCTCTTGCTCTCTTGCAAGACTTTATGGGCTTCATGCTCTCGGTACCAATTCTGACAGATCATGTCCCTTTTCATGAAGCCATCCTGCAACACAACCCGGCCGGAAAGCAGCTTTGCAGAGCGTGGGCAACGAGCTAAGTGAATGGTGCTGGTCTCCTGCGAGCGCCCAGGCGAGAGGCGAGCTGTGCACAGCCGACATCGCAGCGCAGCTCATCAGAAGCTGCAACTAAATGGAATCTCTTCAAAACAGCAAATCTATGGCATGAATCAATGGATTTCCCAGATATCAAGAAGTGATTCAGACACAGCTAACACTCTGCTGCATGACTCCTCAGAGGCACTGCATGTCACTTCAGCTCAGTTAATTTCTGAAGTTAACTTTGGTTCAGCGCTGAACAAGAGAGGGGGAAAAGACACTACTGACACGAGCCCACTCTGCCGTCACAGTGCTCCATTGCTGGAGCCATGCGCAGAGCTACTGGGATTCCGTTTTCAAGCAGGAAAGCTTCAAACATAAAATACACCAAAAAGGAGTAGCATCAACGACATCAGGCCTTAATGGTGTCTGAACCAGACGCTCAAAGTGTTTATCGCAATCCAGTACAACTGCACCAGTGCTTTCCAATACAATTAAACCAGCCTGGTGTGAGCAGGACACAGGAGCTCACGTGTTTCTGCGGTTCTCACACAGACCTTAGCAAACAAACATCACAGGAGGAGAAACGATGACTTTCATACCAAACCTCAGTGCCAGCTCCAGCAGAGGTGCCTGCCATCCCTAAGTCCCTGGCATAGAGATACCCACACTTCATCTTCACAACCCGCACCCCTTCCCCACTAGCAGATGAAACACACGGACTCCAAAACCCCCGAGTGCAAATGAAACCCCAAATGCTGCAGCAAAGGACGGCTCCATCTCTGCCACACACTCCTGTAGGCTGTCCAGGGGAGCAGTCCTACAGCCTTCCCACAAGCTGGACACGGGGGTTCAGCCGAAAGCTGAAGCATTCTTTCACCCAAATGTGCTTAAAGCCAGATCAGTTTCCCAATCCAGCTGATTCCATGAGGGCATAGTTGGCCCCAACAGCACCACTGAGGCACAAGGCCAAAGTGGCCTGGACTGGGTGAAGGACGATCAGGAAACAGCTCTCTGAGCAATGCAGAAAAGGGAACTACAGGTGCTCAGGCACTGTTACGGTTCCGAGCTGTTTGCTCAGTGACAGTTAAAGAAAGTAGTGGCTATCAGCTGCCCTCTTCGCCCTTGCGCAGCAGACGAGCAGAAAAGCACAGCTCGGCTTCTGCACGGACGTGCCTCCAGGGCACAAAGCACATCTTGCCACAGCCCCACGAAAGCCTGGGGTCGCCCTCCTCTTGGACACACAGCAATCACAGCAACACCGGTGTGCAGGGAGGTACCAAATCCTGCTGCCTAGCTGTGCATGCAGTGATTCTGTGAACAGGGACCACCTGCTCCCTGGGACTGTCTGCGTGGTCACTGCCACTTAAGTTCCCATGACACAGAGTAAACGGCTGTTGCAGCGCTCACGGTATCACTCTATCGTGTCTGTAACGCAGACATGTCCGTTTTGAATCCGGGCAGTTATGAGCCTGCCCTGCAGAGTCCTCTATCGCTGTTTGTCGCCCAAGGGCAACGTGTAGACAGCACTGCATCAAACAGCTAGGAAAACAGATCCTGTTCTGTGCCCCAGTACGCTGTTAACACACTCCGCAGGCAGCAGACTTTCTGTGCTGCGACTGCGGTCTGTAACTCACCTTTGTCACACAAGGTACCCTGCACTCAGTTCCCCACAATGAGCAAACAGACAGCTCCCTGGTTCTGTCAGACAGCTCATTCGATGTGTAATGCTGCATGAAGAAGAACTGGGGAGGAGAGGGGGAAGCCCACAAACTAAAGATGGAAAAATCACACTGAAGAAAGCAAACCTGGTAAAGATGAATCCTCCCCATTCCCTCGCATCATCAATGCCCTTTAACGGCTGTGAAACAGGCCTGAACACTTGGGTTGTCTTTAACCACAGAAGGCAGCCAAAGCAAGGCGGTTACATTTCACGTTGTTTAATGTGTACAAAACCCTACCTTCACACACCCTGCACACTTCTGGCCACGTTACTCCTCTAAAGATGATTTCATTGCCTAAGTCTGTAATCTCAAACAATTAAACAACTCGATGACAACTGCCTTCCCCTCCCAAAACTAAAATGAAAGCACAGAACTGTAACGCGGGATCCTACAATGGATTTTCTTAGGTGATCTGGAAACTATTGCGAGACTAAAGCAGCTGTCTTAGACATATCGTGAAGGATCCAGTACAGTTTTGGGACAAGCACTGGGCACTTTTGTGGCCAATAATCTGGCTACAGCCAAATCGTTATAAAAGGCCTTCCACTAACACCAAAGGTTACATGTCTGCTCTACAAGGCAGGAGTGTTTCCGCAATCAAGAGCCATTTAGAAAAGCAGAGAGCAGAAACCCAAACATAAACTGTCATTTTGTTCACTTTCTCATGAAGCTACATGCACACGTTGATGTATTAATCTGACTAGCTGCTTCTTGCAAGGATCCACACTTGAATTCTGTACCTAGAGCATCTGCAGACTGTGCTCTTTGTGCCATCTCACACGAGGGTGATGCAGTTTCAACAGTTTATTGTTTGGAACACATCCTAGCAGGGCAGACCCTACTCTTGCTGAACCTAAGCCATTACCATGCACAGAGGATGTAATCAGCTCCCCGCTCTAAAGGCACTCCTAAGTGTCCCTTAAAAGATGCAACTATTACACAACGGAATGACAGGAAAAATTATGACTTCTCATTATAAGCAAGTCTTGAGCAATTGAATTACGAACTCCGAGCCATCACTGATCTTCTCATCCTTGTCTGGCTGCTTCAAGCAAGAGCCCAAAGCGCCACCTACTGCTAAAGCAGCTGGAACCAGTAACCACTTCAGCATCTGCTGAACGACTGCAGCAACAGCTATTCACAGGCTCAAATCCACCTAGCTGGGTACCAAACTTAAACAGCTCAGCATATGATAGCTGCCAGGACAGCTGCTCTACGAACACCTAAAGAAGAGCTGCCCCAGTAACACACAGCATGGTCCTGACAGAAAGGAGACTTGGCCTAGATTTCAGCCGGTATCCAAACACATCGCACCGTCCGCATTTCTGGAGAAGGCTCCTTATTTCCTGCAGTGCCAGAGCCCCTCAAGCGCCGTGTCGCAGACTACACCAAGGAGAAACAAGAACAAATGGAACACCAAGTCAGATGTAAACGAGATTTTCAGTTGCTGTTACATGGAGGAAGGGTCTCCAAGGAGCCTCCTTATGGCACTGACGCTTTCTCAGACCTTTCTGAAGGCCTTTTCCTCTAGGAATCTCTAGCACTCACCTCTCCTCACCCTGCAGCCCCACCAAAGCTCAGCTCCTCACCTCGGTGTGAACACGCGCTAAGGAACGAGAACTGCTGTGGTGGACGGGCAGCGCCCAAACGGCTCCGCTATCTGTGAAAAGCGGGTGCAAACAACCCAAGAGTAACAAAGGCAAAGCTCTGCGAGGGCAGGAAAGGGCAGCACCAAGATGGCCCCGCACCTCCTGACAGCGAAGGCGCACGCAGAACCCTTCTGTCTGAACGGTCCTTCCCGAAGCAGCAACCGCCTCCCCCCGCCCCAGGACGGACGGGGCACTTCCTGGCCGGGGCCCTGCTCTCTGCAGGGGACGAAGGAGCACCAGGAGGAAGGCCGCACCTTCGGCCACCACAGCCATCAGCAGGGAGCCAGACCGGGCCCGCGCGCTCCTGCCGCCGGAAGTGCATCCGTTGCCAACGCCCCCCTACGCCCAGTCACCAATCAGGCGCCAGGGCTCCCTCACGCGTGCTGCGATTGGCGGCGAAGCCTGGGGAGCTCGGCCAATGAGGGCGCGGCGTCTACAGAGCGGAAGAGCGCTAAGTGTGCTGCGCGGTGATTGGTCGGGCGCGGCGCGGCGGGATGGCGGCCGCGGGGCTGGGCAGCGGCCCGTTCGCGGACCTGCGGGAGGTGAAGAAGCAGCTGCTGAGCGTCGCGGAGCGGAGCCGCGAGCGCGGGCTGCAGCACAGCGGGAAGTGGTGGGTGCGGGACCGGGCGGGTGGACGGCCGGGGCCGGAGCTAACGGCGCTAACGGTCTTTCCTCGCAGGGCCTCTGAGCTGGCCTTCGCCCTGGACCCGCTGCCGCTGAGCGAGCTGCCGCCGCCGCCCGCGCTCACCGAGGTACGGCCTGGCCGGGGGCGGCTCGAGACGGGCCCTCGCAGGCGGGGTGGGGCGGCCCGGGTGCGGTTTGTGCTCCGGGGCGCTGACGGTGCTGAGAGCTCCATGGGGACGCGGTGCGGCTCTTCCTGCCGGTAGAGCTGCCTTTCGGTCCCATCCGCGGCTGCTGAGGGGTGGCAGCGCGGCAGTGATCGGGTTAAGAGCGCGGCGAGAGGCCGCGCTGCCCGCTGGGCTTCGTAGCGCCGAGGTTGCCGAGCAGCACACAGGCGGCGGGGGGCAGAGCTGAATGTGCGCGCTCCCTGGTACGTGCCCGTGCTCCGAGTGAGCCACTGCAGCGCGACTGGGACTCGTCCCGCTTGGTTACACAAACCTTCACCGAGTTCCTTGTAGCGCAGGTTCTGCTGTGTTACGGAGCTCTGCTCTGTGGATCGTAAGAGAAACCGGTTGTATCTCCATCCCCACCCCGTAGGTCGCAGTGGGGCTGGTGGCCGTGTGCCTCGTTGTTGCTGCGTCAGTGCATGTCCAGCCACGGCTGCCTTAGGAGGCGTTAGCATTTCAGTTGGCAAGTTAATAGCGTTTGATATGAAAGTCCTGAGTAGGTTTCATATTAACGATTGTTCATCTTCACTGAACAGCCAGATCCTGCCTTCCGTCAGCCTGAGAACTAGGCTTTCTGGGGTGGAACTAAGCCCTCCGTTAGGTGAGGGAATGGAGAGATGTTTACGATGAGGCTCAAACTGTCTTTGAGGATGAATCAGCTCAATGTTTAGGTTTCAGGGATGTTTCATTGGTATGTTTCTAACCAGAGGATTTCCCTAAAGCGCATCAGAGTTTCTGATGTCTTAAAACTCTTCCGTGTCCCTGCAGGAAGATGCTCGTGATCTGGACGCCTACACGCTAGCCAAGTCTTACTTTGACCTAAAGGAGTATGACAGAGCTGCGTATTTTCTACGGGGCTGCAAGAGCCAGAAAGCTTACTTCTTGTACATGTACTCCAGATACCTGGTAAGGGAGAAAGACAAGGTGCTTCTAGCACTGAACTGTTTCCCAGCCCCGCAGACCTTATTTTTGGCTATTCCATTCCAAATGACCACCTGGAATTCAAAATTATGTGCCTGGGGGGCAGGGAGAGAGAGGTGTTCTTTTCAGAACAGTGATGTGTGTGACAACTCGGTTGACGTGCTGCTGCTAACACTGCAGCAAACACAGGGGTCATGCTGTTGTCCTGTAATCTTGGTTTTCCTCTGTTCCACAGTCAGGGGAAAAGAAGAAGGATGATGAGACAGTGGATAGTTTGGGTAAGTCTATGGTGTCCAGAAAGACGAGACAATGTAATGAAGCTTCTGGTGATTCCTTGGCATGTAAATCATCTTGATTTTATGGCTTTCTTGTAACTTTGGGGTTTCCTTCATTCTCTCTCAATTCAGTATCTTAATGCAGATTACAGATTTTCTTCTAATTAGTTCTGGTGAAGCAGGTGATCAGACTAAGTGAAATTCTTTTGAAAAGAGGAAAATAATCACTAGGCAGCTTTCTGTGTTAGTGATGATTCTGAATGCACCCTGGAGTTGGTGAATGCTGTGGTGAGAGCCCTGACTGAAAGGTAGCTGCCTGGCTTTCTTTATGTAGGACCTCTGGAAAAAGGACAGGTGAAAAATGAAGCCCTACGAGAATTAAGAGTTGAGCTCAGCAAGAAGCACAAAGCACAGGAACTGGATGGCTTTGGCCTCTATCTGTAAGTGTCTGCGTGTGTTTCTGATGCGGACATGCAGAGCTCTGTGGTTCTGATTAACTTCATAACCTTCTTCTCAGGTATGGTGTTGTGCTGCGGAAGCTGGACCTGGTGAAAGAAGCAATAGATGTGTTTGTTGAAGCTGCCCATGTTTTACCTTTGCACTGGGGGGCCTGGCTGGAGCTGTGCAACTTGATTACAGATAAGGAGATGGTAAAACTTGGGGGACACTAAGATGTGTTAAATTCCAGAGTTTAACCTGATTGGGTAGCCAGAGATTCAGTTGCTGCAAGACTGATGTCGCTGACTGCTTTATTCTGAGAGTCTATCGGGCAAAGCTGTGACGCGTTTGTATGTGTTACAGCCCCTGTTTCTTCCATTCCCTGACGTGTTGTATCTTGAGAGCTTTTGTATAGGCAGGGCCAGTGCCATGTCAGGCACTCACAGAGCTTCTTAAGAAACGGCCGAATTAACGTATATACGGGAGGCGGTCGGCGGTGACTGCCTTGTTACATGGAAATGATCCTCTTCAGAGGACACATTTTCTTAAGTTTTCTTAGTCTGATTCTTGTTCCACAGTTCCTGAGCACTTTTGGTGCCCTGAAAGGACATACAGATTCACTGCTTGTAAAATTGGAGCAGTAGGGTGGGTCTTCCCTTTGTCACATGCAAAGCTGCCCGTGGGAGACCTGCTGTGTACTCGGATGTAAAACCAAAGTAGATCATTTTTCTTTAAGTGTGGGATCTTGAAACCGCTCCTGGAATTCTTCAGCCAATTCTATTTGGTAGAACATTTAAAAAGTAGAGGTGGCACAGAGCAGGGGGTTGTTGGCAGTGGGTGGCTCTTAGAGTGCTGCTGATTGTCACCTCTTCCTCTCCTCTGGTTCTTGCTAGTTGAAGTTCCTGTCCCTGCCGGATACATGGATGAAAGAATTCTTTCTTGCACACATTTATACAGAGCTCCAGCTGATAGAGGAGGCTCTGCAGAAGTATCAGAGTCTCATTGATGCAGGATTCTCCAAAAGCACTTACATCATCTCTCAGATCGCAGTTGCCTACCACAATATCAGAGGTCAGTGACACAAAGTAGGAATGAGCCTCCTGATGCAGACTTGGCCTTTATAGTGCTTGTTCTCCTGTCTGCTCTTCTTTTGTCAGATATTGACAAAGCTTTATCCATCTTTAATGAGTTAAGGAAACAAGATCCTTACAGGATAGAGAACATGGACACGTTCTCCAACTTGCTGTACGTGAGGGTAAGCGCTCTTGGCTCTGGCCTTCTGCTTTGCAGCTCCTCGCAGCAGGAGCAGTGTTGGCATCGCCGTGGGCCTGGGCTTCCTGTGAAACTGTCACATGCTCATTGCTTCCTTTGTTTCACTAGAGCATGAAGCCTGAATTGAGCTACCTGGCTCACAACCTCTGTGAGATAGACAAGTACCGTGTAGAGACCTGCTGTGTAATTGGTGAGAGCCACTTCTTTTACGCCTTGTGGTTGTTACTCTGTTGTCTGCAGGCTGTGTGACCAAAAGCTTGGGGACGTGGTGAAAATGCCCAAGAGCAAGGCTCTCAAAACCTTGCGGTGAACTTGAATTCAGGCAGCCCAAAGGACAGAGCATCCTTAATTTCCCTCAATTCCTTTCTAAAAGAGCTGCTGTAATGGTGCCAGTGCAGAAAGGAGCAGAAGAAATAGTTGTGAAGACACATGAAGCTGATAATCTTGTTTATAGTTGTGAAACCTCAAGAGAAATGTCTGTTGGGCCCAGAAAGCTTTCTTGTTAGAACAGAGCATAAGCTTTGGGCCAAGGGAATGGGATCCTAATTGCCTGGTATAACCGGGCAAAGATTGGCCAGAACAGTGGGGAACAGACTGCAGACATGTGAGTCGGCTCTGCCTTTAACAGGACTCTTTTGGATGGGAGGTAGTAGATAGTACTCTTGTGTCTTTTTCTACTTCTCTGCTAGTTTTGTTTGTGAGGGTTTTGTTGGTTTATTACTGTATTTACATGTATTGACTTTTGCTTTAGGGAATTATTACAGCTTGCGTTCTCAGCATGAAAAAGCAGCCCTCTATTTCCAGAGGGCCTTGAAACTGAATCCTCGTTATCTGGGAGCCTGGACACTTATGGGGCATGAGTACATGGAAATGAAGAACACGTCTGCAGCTATCCAGGCTTACAGGTATTGTTTGAGTCTGCACAGGGAAAGGCTGAGGTGGTGTCTTCTCATTTTTGTTTGTCGTCTGCTGAATTCTGTCTGGGTTTTGGTGCCGGCCGCTTTCTGACTCATTCATCTCCTTTTCTTTGACAGACACGCGATAGAGGTGAACAAAAGGGACTACAGAGCGTGGTATGGCTTGGGGCAAACCTATGAGATCCTCAAAATGCCATTTTACTGTCTCTATTACTACCGACGGGCCCACCAGCTCAGGTAGAGTTGAGAGAGAAGCTGTGTGTATTGACGTGTTTTCTGACGTGGCTGCTACCAGCTGAAGAATTTACAGGCAGGCACTGAGTTGAGGAGGAGAGGAGAACATCAGTGCGGTGTGACTTTGTGCCGTTTCACTATTCCAAATTCGTGTCGTTGTAACTGTTAACTGACAAAGCCTTTGTTCAGAGTCAAGCGCTGCAGAACGCTGGTCAGGAATAGAAGTGATATTTTGAGCAAGAGAGGATGGGAGACACTGGCAGGACTGGATTTCCCACCCCTCCCCGCCTCGCGATCAGCTCGCTGTCCACCCAAGTACATTCAGGAATTGCTCTTTTACAGACCAAATGACTCTCGTATGCTGGTTGCTCTAGGAGAGTGCTATGAGAAACTCAATCAGCTGGTGGAAGCTAAAAAGGTAAGTGAGCGCTGGGATGTCTCCCAGGACACCAGGCAGAGCGGCAGCGGAACTGTGTAGCTAGCGCTGCTGGAAATGCACGTGGCCTGTGTTTAGAGGCTGTGGAAACCAATCCAGTGGCAGTTAGTTGGGGAGGTTCTGCTGCAGTGTAACTAGGGCAGCTGATCGTCATCTACAGGTGACAGAGGCCCCTCTGCTGGAAGGCCATACACTATTCTGTTTCTACCTTGCTCGTGTGAGTCACGAGCTGCGGTCATTCTTGTGGTGTGTTTGACTGACTTTCCTTTCCTGACAGTGTTACTGGAGAGCTTATGCTGTCGGGGATGTGGAGAAGATGGCGCTGGTGAAACTAGCCAAGTAAGTTGTGTTGTCACCAAACTGTCAGAGTGATGTCGAATGCGACTGGCACTGGGATACCTAATGATAAAATGTGACATGTAAAACAGATGGAGTTGCTGTGGGGCAGTATTGCCTGGGGGGCTGTGTAAGGACTGCTGGGTTTAGGTGTGTTGTCTAGCCTTAGCTGTAAGTTTCCCTCAGGAAACTGAACCATAATGTGTGTGGTGAGGGACCTCTGCATCCTGATGTGACTGAAGGGGTCTGTGGGCAGTGTGTGACGGTACATGATGTACAACAGCGTCGGTTGCATTGATGCTGGTGTTTTTCATTTTCCCAGTATATGGTTGTGACACTGGGGAAGTCTCTAATGTAAATGGGAATGCTCTGACATCAGCACTAAATTGTGGTGTGGGTCAAATCATACAAATAGGAAAAAGTGAATGGGAAGAAGAAGCCAAGTTACAAGTGAATCTACAGTAAAAATAGTTTGGGATGTGGTGGGGGAAGAAGGAGCTTTGGAGGAAATAGTCTTCCTTATGGAGAATGGCAGAGGTCTGGTGAAGGCTTTGAAATGTGACAGAGTGAGCAAATGCTGTTGCTTCTAGCAGTCAGCATCTAACTGGCTCCTTTCCTGGCTATGCTGACTGTTCTGAGGCTGCATCATCTGTTTCTGGGAGGGACAGTATGTGGTGAATGTCTGGCAGATTCTGAAGACCTGGCTTTAGTCCGGGCCAGGGTGAGTAGGTACCTTCTCCTAGACCAGGAAGGTCTGTCAGTGCAGTCTTGTTCCAGTGGTCTGTTTTTTCTCCTTTTCTAGGCTGCACGAACAGCTGAATGAATCTGAACAGGCAGCTCAGTGCTATATCAAGTACATCCAGGATATCTATTCTTGTGGGGTAAGATACCACCTGGGAATAAAAGGAGTAAACGTGGTGTAGAACTAACTTGGAAGGCACTCAGGTTAATGGTTTTTACCTCCCTCACTGCAGGAGATCGTGGAACACCTGGAGGTCAGCACTGCCTTCCGTTACCTGGCCCAGTACTACTTCAAGTGTAAGCTGTGGGATGAAGCCTCGGCGTGTGCTCAGAAGTGCTGCGCCTTCAATGACGTGAGTAACTGCAGCCTTTGGGGTTCCTTTTTGGGGGCTTTATGCCCTTGACCTTGCTTCATCTCAGAGCAGAAGGAATGAGGGCTGTCTGCCATGCAGGTGCCATCCTGAGTGGTGGTGGTGCCTGCATGGTCCATAATGCTGCTTGTGATCAATTAACATCATGGGACATGGTGTGAGGAGTAAAACTGACCCCTGTCCTACTGTGGTGTTCACATGACAGTCCTGAGACCTTGGTGGGGGGGGGTTTAAAGGGTCATGGACTCCCACACATGATGGTATTGGTGTAATTTTTCTTCCCCTGTATCGTAACGTGAGTGGAAAGGGCGGAGGGTGCGACAGTACTGGCATGTTGTGTGCACTCCCCGTTCTGTGTCTGCACGTGGACAGGGTTGGATTTTTGACTGAGCCCAGTGGTAGACACTAGCACCGAGTGCGGGGTGTTTGCCTGTCCTTAGCAAAGCTGTCTGGAACTGGAGAGCCTGAATCCAGCTTATTTGAAGTTTCTCCAGTCTACTTTTGGCTGAAATACGTAGACAACTTCAGTGGCTGACGGTACCACTGTCCAGGATACCCAGCAACCTGTCCCTCGGGTGAGGAAAAGGAGGAAAAACTTTAACAAGTGGAAAAAAAGACACAAGTTGCAGTGCTGACCCCCTGAATTGACCGGGAACCACCCATCCATGTTGTCTGCTTTTGCAATCTCTTTTCAGACTAGAGAAGAAGGAAAGGCCCTGCTGCGGCAGATCTTACAGCTTCGCAACCAAGGAGAAACATCGTCCACAGACACTGCTGCTCCCTTTTTCCTCCCTGCATCATTGTCAGCCAACAACACTCCCACACGACGTGTCTCCCCACTCAATCTGTCTTCTGTGACACCGTGAGCAATGCCGGTACTTGTAACCTCCGCACTGGATGCGACATTGCAGACGGGGCTGCCCACCGCTCCTTTCCGGTGGAATTCCTGTGTTGATTGCTGCCGTCACGCGGAGGGTGGGAGTTGCTAGAGCCCACAGCTGAAGAGGGATGTGCCCCAACAGACCAAGATGCAGCCTATGTGAAAGTGCCTACACCAAGACGTGAGAACCTGTGGTACTTCTCACAGGTCATTCCAGACAGGGCAGACGTCCCGATACACGGGACTGTTCCTAAGTGAGGGACTGGGAAGAGCTTGCGCTTGAGTTTGCGTTAAGGTGGTTGACTTAGGTTTAAGTCTGCCCTGTCACCTCTGGTCTTTACTGAACAACTTTGGATGGCCTCTTGGTGGTTTCATTGCCGTCTGCATCAGAAACTCTTACCGGCCTGGCTGCCCAAAGAGTTCTACCAAAGATGTTCTGCTAAAGCAGTAGATAGAGGCACTCTGACATCGGTGCCACGTCTGTGTTAAAGAAGGGTCAGAGGAATTCTCAGTAGCCACAGTTGACAACTGTTTGCCCTTCTGTCTGTGCAGATTTGTCTGACAGATACTGTGGCTTTTGTTAGAAATGCAGCCGGTGGGATAACAATTAAAAACCAAATGGTTGAGTTACTGTTCTTGACTTCTTTTTGGTGCAGCCTGCACATGTGTTGTGGCAAATGAGGCTGGGTGATGGACAGTGTGGTGCAGGGGAGTCCTGCCGGTTCCTCCAGCCAAGGTTGAGACCACACAAGTGCACGAAATGGCTCCACACCACAAACATGAATGTAAGTCAAGGGATGAACACAAAGAAGGGCTCTGTGCCCTCAGACACACTTCCTCAAAGCAGAAAGTGCTAAGCGTCCTGATCCAGTTCCTGCTGTTTGACATGTGCTAGCGGAACACACGTGTGCTGTCAGTGTCCATGTCTAGACCTTGAGTGTCTCGTGTGTCAGCCCTGGACCTGGGTTAGCTGCTGGTTTGGGGACCTCCCTGTTTGCTGGCTGGCACCAGCGAGGGTTGCCATCAGGATACGTGCGTGTGTGCGCAGTGCGAGGAGCACAGTACCACCGAAAACAGGCAGCAGCTGTTTGTACAACTGCTTCATTCTGTGGGAGGAAACAGTCCCCCTTACAACCGGGTGTTTTTTCGTGAAGATGGTCCAGACGTGAGTTCCTTGTGAAGGTCCTGCGTGCAGTCCAGAATCCAGCTGTGAGGATCAACCGTTCACCAGATCTGAATAGCAGGCTGACACTGATCTGATAAGAGGCACCTCGCTTGCATCACCATGTCCTGGTTTGCGTTAGAACAGAACTGAGTCTGGTCAGTGATGTCACCGTTCAGCTTGGTCTCTTCTAACTAACTCGCTGTACTTTCTGCAGTTGCCGGCCTCTTTGTGCAGCGATAGCAATTGATGTGTGCACTTCTAGCAAGGATTGCTCTTGCTCGCACTTGCTCCTCTGGAGACCAAGGACGCTGCTGAATTCTGTGTCTGCGTGGACAGGAGTATGGGGAGGAGTGGACAGGACAGGTGACCCTACACTGACTAGCAGCGTACTCCATCCCATAGACATCAGAGTGAGTATAAAGCTGAGGGGTCACGAGGGTCAGCCTCTCCTGCTCTCTTCAGTGGCCACCACTTGAGGAGGGCTGTGTCTGTTCTGCCTTTGATCCCAGTGCATTCGTGAAGCCAAGTCTGGAATCCAGCTCCTGCATCTAGTTCCCTTCTGTCACTGAGTCCAGTCTAGGACTTTCCCAGCACCAGTGGTGACAGCAAGGGAGCCAGATTCAAGACTGGTTTTGTGTATCTCATTAAAGCTGTTGTAGTTTTCCAACCCCTAAGTCTCTCTCCCTTACTCCCTCTCTCTCCCCTTTTGGGGAGGGAGAGAGGCTAACACAGTGTGTCTGTCACTGCTCGTGGCTGGCCCAGCCTCATCCCACACCATCAGGACTCTCAGTGAAGCTCGGGATGTACTGGGACCTCATCTTTTTTGTTTTTAAAACGGCCTTTTACTGAAGCAAAACTGCCCAGCACCAGCTGCCCAGCTCTGCCGTGTCTTGTAGCCCATAACGGTGTCACAAACATCAGCAGTTAGTGATGGTTTTTGAGGGGTTCCTGTGCCACAGAGCAGGTTGCTAGTGCTAAGCGAGCCATTTAGCCAGCAACAGAACAAAACACTAGTTAGTTCTGTCTTTTCCATGGTGTGAAGCTGGCTTTGTGTTCAGGGTAAATAATCATTACAGCTGTGAGAGTGTTCTGATACCCAAAGCATTTGGGAAGAACCTCAAAGCTTCATGTTTTCTAGGAACAGTCACCCTTGCAGGGAGCTCTTACAGGGAACTGTGGGCTTCTCAGTACTTTGTGAGAGTTTTTGTGGGGAAGAAAGTCTTTTGGATGTTCTGTTTTGTGACTGCATTGATTGCTCTTTGCAAAGGAGACGCTGGTTTCTACGTCAGTCACATTTGCCAATTAAAATAGTGCATTTGAGAAATAAATTGATTTTGGAATGGGTAAGGGGCCTTCCAGTCCAGAAAACAGTATTCCTCCTATCCTGGTGCAGGCTATTCTTACCCCAGTTCAGTCAGAGCGCTCTGCTGTTCATGATTCACGTCTCCCAGAGTCTTCCTGTACTGAACACGCTCCGCTGAAATCGATGTTAATAGGTCCAGCTGCTTCTCCCCAGCTACTGCCCTTTGGGGATCACCCTGCAGAACAAACCGGCCCATTTGGTGGTTAGAACTTGTAACGGTTTTTCCAAAGCTCTGACTGCTCTTGCTTGAGCTGCTTGTCCCGAGCCTGGTTTATTCTTTCTTTCAGTGTTTCCACCTCACTTCTACCTACAGCCGCGGGACTTGCTGATTCCAGGACGACAGCCGGCCCTCGCCGTTCCCTGGGCTGTCTGCGCGGGGTCCTGCTGATGATCCCGGTGTGTTGTCTGGTTTTCTGCACTCGGTGCTTTTCTGTGTAGAGTTCTCCACATCTGCTGCTCCGGAGCCGCGTCCCGGGCGGACACCTCTGCCTTCTGATGCTCGTTCCCGTGCAGCCGGTGCCAGTCGGGCTTACACAGCAATTTAGCGCCGGAGAGGCTTCACGGAAAGGGTCACCAGGCCTTGGAACAGGCTGCCCGGGAGAGGAGTTGACTCATCATCATCCCTGGATGATGAGTCCAAAGGCCGCGTAGATCTGGAACTTAAGGACAGGTGGGTTCGTGGTGGGACCCGAAGAGCTGGAAGGGCTTCTCCAGCCTAAGCGATTCGGGTCTGGGGGTGCTGGGTCCGTGCCCGCCCCGGGCGGTGCCCAGTCCCTTTCCGGGCGGCGCCGTCACCG
>JAOXOE010000765.1:14925922-14938493 GCA_028565055.1 Phoeniculus purpureus | reverse complement strand
CACCACGCCCCCTCCTCGCCGGAGCCTCACCGCCAGGTCCTGGGGCACGGCCCCGCTCATGGCCCGCACCGTGCCGCTCCGCCAGGCCCGGGCGGGCAGCGCAGGCCCCGGCTCTGGCCCCGCGGTCTCGCCCTCGCCAGGCCCTGCCGCCAGCAGCAGCAGCAGCCGCTTCCCCACGGGGGAGGCCGCCGCGTCCGCCATGCCCGAGGGACAACAGCCTCCGCCGCTGCCGGCCCGAGCCCACCGGTTCGCTGCCCCGAGACACCGAGCAAGGGACTGCCCTGCGCTGGGCCTCCGAGCGCCGCCCGCCCCGGTCCCGGCATGCACCTCGCCCGCACGGCCTCCCCCTTCCTCTGCCCCACAATGCCCCGCGCCGCCCCGCCCCGGGTCCTCGGGAGCTGCGACGGGTTGGTGCGGGGCCGCGGGGCCGGGCCTAGGCGTCGCTCAGTTGAGGGTCCCCCTGTGGAGGCTGCCTCTCGTTAACGCCGAGTTTGAAACCTCAAGTTAAGGCAGAAGCGAAGGTTTTCCCCTAAAACAGACCCTCAGACCGCGGCCCTGCAGCAGCCCGAGATGCAGGACCCTAGAACAGACCCACAGACCCCGACCCTGCAGCGGCCCGAGATGTAGGACCCTAAAACAGACCCCAGCCCTGCAGCAGCCTGAGATGTGGGACCTTAAAACAGACCCTCAGACCGTGGCCCTGCAGCAGCCCGAGATGCAGGACCCTAAAACAGACCCCAGCCCTGCAGCAGCCTGAGATGTGGGACCCTAAAACAGACCTGCAGACCCCGGTGCTGCAGCAGCTGGAGATGTGGGACCAAGCACTGGTTTTGGAAGTTAGCACATGGTACAGGAAGGCAGTGGCACAGGGCTGGTTCAGACAAGGCAGGCATTTAGAGGATGAAGATACGAAACAGTTATGCAAGGAGGTGTCTAGGGCCACCCCTTCCACAAAGAGCAGCCATGTTCTTTGGAGAACTTTATTAAAATATATCCAAACAAGTAATCAAACATTTGCTAATGAGTCAGGAGAGACTGAAGTGAGAAAACCATCCGCAGAGAGGACAGTGCTGTCAGGTTGTGTTTTCATGCTTTATTTCAATGTTTCACAGTTTAGTCATTGTCTACAAAAATATATTTCTGAAACTCTTGAGTCCTCTATAAAAAAGCTGGTCAGCAGCAGTGACCCTGACATACAGAATGTACCTTGGGACAGTGAGCACCTCCTGTAAACAGGTTAGTGCAGCGAGCGCACTCCTGCCTCACCCTGGGAGACTTGTTCTTTGGGATTAGAGTTCTGTGCTAGTTCTGAAGGAAGGCGTTAAAAAAGTGGATTAAAACCCCTTCAAATTCAGCAGACAGCACTAAACCTGGGAGGGGGAGCTGCAAATCATTGCATCACACAGGAGCGTGCTAACAAAGGACTTGGCACTTGGGGATGGAGACGACAGGGTACCAGAGTACTGGTACATTTTGCTTTGAGCTGTCTGCTCCGAACGGCCTTTGTCTGGTGATAACAGGTTCGGTCCACAAGTACCACTGGTGTATAAGCAAAGTAATCCCGTGAGCAGAGAGTCCTTCTTCAAGGTCATAAGGGTTCTGTTAATTTTTACCTCAACATTTTCTGTGGTGGCTTTAATCAAGGCGAGAATTGCCTTCATATCCTATCCCAAGCCTATATGGTGTTGAACAGAACAGAGCCACTGTCTATCCTGTCAACTTCAACTCCACAGTACCCACAACTGGAATCTAAATTATTTCACTCCTACACTGACTAGTCACCAGCATATTTAGGCACCAAAAACCAGGGTTGATGAACTCAGACCCCCAAGCGAGATCCCTCCACTCTTCTTTTGCTCAGTTACTGGACTACTCTATAAAGATACTTGCAGTTGACAAGAAAAAAAAGCTTAAATTGCTGCCTCTTTTAAAAAAATAAATCTATACTGCATTGTGCTCTAGAGGAGACCAAGGCCAGTGTATTCTGATTCTCTGTATTCACAAGTTTCACAACTAGAAGCCCCTAACCACAAAATAATCTCAGACCTGAACCTCTAAGCAGAGCAGGACTTTACAGCAGCAAGTAAGGAAAAAGTAGTTTGCTTCCCTACTGTGGGGATAGGCAGAGGAGGTGCTCTGAGTCCCTGAAAACTTCTCTGCACTTGCCTGTCAGAAGAACATCTTCCTGAGCTAGCAGCTTGCACAATGTAGATTTCCTAGAGATCAGTGATCTCAGGAAAGTGCTGCTGGTTACTTTAGGTACAGCTGCAATCAAAGTGCTTCTGAGCTCTATGCTTTAGCTGAGAAAAGGTTCTGTAGCTTGTGCCTACCACCAGTCCGAGTCTGATCTGTTAAACCTGAGCAGCCAAGGAGGTATATGATTCTGAAGTGGAATCAGCATCACCCATGGAAACATAGAAGCTAAGAACCTTCATAGAGACAAACACCTCATCAAGAAGGACACTGGGCACTAGAAAACTAACACCATCGCACTAATGCTAAACACCTAAAGCGTAAAATCCATGAGAAAACGCCTGAAGTTTACTTCCTGCCTATTTAGAATCCTAGAATCATAAAATCATCAGGGATTGGAAGGGACCTCGAAAGATCATCCAGTCCCATCCCTCTGCCAGAGCAGGATCCCCTAGATCAAGTCGCACAGGAACACATCTAGGTGGGTCTTAAATGTCTCCAGAGAAGGAGACTCCACAACTCCCCTGGGCAGCCTGTTCCAGCGCTCTTTCACCCTCCCTGTGAAGAAGTTCCTTCTCATATTCATGTGGAACCTCCTATGTTCCAGCTCACACCCATTGCCCCTCATCCTATCGCTAGACGACATTGAGAAGAGCCTGGCATTTTCCTATTTTCCTTTGGGTTGCTGAGGGGAGTGAGGGCTGGAGAAGGAATGAATCACTTTGCTGTGTCAGTAGTGAGCTGTTACGTGAAGGCAATACTGGAGAAAGACTTAAAACCAGGAACAAACATCTGAAAACTCAGCGATTCCAAAAGCTTTCCTCAGCTTGAGCTAACGGCCTAAACAGAGGCTTCTGTCCACACCTCAAGGTGCGTTCCCAGCTCTTCAGCTTCCCACCACAGACACAGCAGAGGGAAGAATCAGGGGAGGCAGACAGCCACACACCTGCATACACTCCCCATACAGCTCCTACTTCAGTCACCCGCATGACACGAATGCATCCATCGAGAACTGCTAGAGCTTGAGTGTGGAAAGACTAGAACTAAAGAGCGCCAAGATTAAAGGAGGACTTGGAATTAAGGAAAATCCTGTGGAACCTGTTTTGCTGAAGACTCCTGCCTCTCAAAGAAGCAATTCTTATTCAGTCTCTTGGGAAACGGGGAAGACTTGACAGCAACAATCCTGCTGGCCTCAGGTGACAAGTGGAGTGTCCTTTCCCCTTTATCATCACACAGCTTATTCGTGTAAAAACAGCATCTTGCCCTGCTCATCACTGGAGATGCAGTGTTTGGTGCCAGCCCTAAAGGACAGTAATTTGGTCACCTGTTAACAGCTGCCGTCTCCATCAGCACAGAGACAGTGGTGTGTTACTTCTACCCGATGCAGTTATGGAAGAAGCTATCTGTAGCAGAAAGCTTAGAGCTGTTACACAACAGACACCACGTGGATGGACACTTTGACTGTGAGGAACCAGCAGCGGCAAGTTACTGCTACTTGTCTTCCAGTGCAAGTTTTTCCCATTTCTGCATCGTATTTCCAAGTTCTACAGGTTCCAGGGTGAACTATTCTGGACTGGAAAACATGTGATGACACTTTAGACCCTTCCAAATGATTTACAAGGCTGGCTTTGAGCCTGGCAAGTCTTCCAATGGTTTGCAAGGCTGAAGTTACTTTTAACTTCAGGCCTAGTACTGCACAGACAAACCTTCGCAGGGTCAAGAGCTCGCAAGGCCGACCACTATGTCTGTTCTCAGGGGAAACCTTAGTTGAAATGAATACACAGAGCTGAGCCTGGGCCATGTTCTACCAAGGACATAACAAAGACAAAAGTCTTCTCCAGTTAACTAGTATTTTTCTAATGTTCCTCATGGCTACACTTGGGAGAGGTTCAGCCAACTTAGATTTAAGCTACAAGTCGTAACTGAAAAGTGCACACTCAAGTCTGGTGTTGGGAATGCTGACGGCCATCCCTGATCAGGCAGCTCCACTTCTGCTTTCCAGTGCACAAGGACAGTTTCCCATCACGGATCACCGAGGCAGATACATGGGAAAACTCAATTGTTAAGCCAAGTGTTTCTGAGGGGAGGCAAGGTCACTGCTGCCCTGCCCCAGAGAAGGAGAAAGATTTGAGAGATCAAAACTAAGCGTTACAAAATAAAGGCAAGAGCTAAAGTTTGCCAATAATGAAATGCATTCTCCCATCCTGTGTGAACAGGAAACAGTCTCTGTGGGGTGTTAAAGCAGGTCCTAGGAGGAGACACCCTCCTACTTTGTTTTTCTGCTGCCAGAGGAGAGGAAAGATGTTGCTATTGGTCAGCAGGAATCTCTCTGTCTGCATCCAGTTTGCTTGTCTCTCCTGGGGAAGGGGTACGTGGTGCTGAATGAGGAACAGGAGGGATCCCATGAGCTACAATCCCTTCCACTACTGGTGACTCTGGTAGCCCAGGGGTGGCTACACCCACTACTCCTGGAGGAAACCTAAAACCAACAGAAAGAGTAATTACAAGCTTGTCCAAGAGCTACAAAAAGGGTAAAGATCCGTGTCCTCCGGCACCTGCTGAACACAAATCCCTCTTTCTAACAGAAATGCTCTAGACAGAACACTGGGCAAGTCTCTGGAGCCAAAGGGCATCTGTTCTCAGACAGGCAGAGGCAGTCTCAGGTCACATCTGGAAAACAGGTAAAAATTTATCTCCAGTGGAAAACAGAGTTGAGCACCCCTGTGCAGGTACCCTGAAGGGCTGAAGATCCTGTCTCCATCAGCAAGAGGAGTGCAAGCTGCCAGCTGTCTTTCACTAGACTCTTGGACAGAAAAAGGAGCTGAACTAACAAACAGCTGGACAGTAAGATGAAAAACAGAGCAATACTCATGACTTGCTAATGAACTGTTCGTCTGTAACTTCCATTCTGCCTCCCTCGGCCTTCTCCGTAAGTGTGTCTGAACCCCTAGATCTGAGAAGGGAAAAGAATGTCTTTCGTACTTTGTAGCTGTGAGAAAAACAGAAGGGAAGCCATCTGCCCACAATCACTTGGCAGGTCCGTAACTGAGAAATAAACTGAAACACAACCTATTTAGGCTGGTGCTCAAACCCACTAGACCATGTCTTTGTTGGAACTAGATGACCTTTAAAGCCCTTCAAAGCCCTTCCAGCTCCAGCCATTCTATGAATCTAGCAGTCTGTATTTGGGCTACAGGCTTTGTTTGTGTGGCTCTAGCAAGACACACAGCTGCTAAATGCTAAGATTAAGACACCTTCTCAGGCACTCAGCAGGCTCTCTCGTCTTAAGGTGTCTCTCTACAAGCCCTGCCAGGATTCAGAAAAAGTAACCAGTGTGCAGCTGGAACTAAACACAGCGACGTAACTGATGGTCCCAGTGCAGCTTCACAAGTGCTGCCGCCACGTTCTGGAAAGAGCTCATACACAGAGTATACAGGAACCGGCTGCACCCACAAGCAGTTCTCAAACCCGAAGAGGGATGTTGGCCCACTTCAGTGGGAACATACAATTGGAGGCAGTAACCTGGACAACCTACATGTCTCACCTGTAAGCTGCAGCTCCATTGAGTTCTGGGTGGACAGTGGCAGGATCAATACCGGACCACTGAGCGGCTAAGAGCAAATACTCCTTATTAACACAGTTCCTCAAGGCATCAGGTATGTGACCTGCAAGAGCATCACCAATGACAAAATAACAGGGCATAAGCATGAGCTCACTCCCCAGAGCATTCACAAAGGAAAACAGAAAGTCATTTCCAAACATCTTGTCCATCTACTCCACAGGATATCACTAGACAGGGGAGACTCCTCTGATACAGCCTCTGGGGAAGACAAGAAACTGATCCTTCCTTCCCAATTCTATGAGCTTGTGCAATTCATTGGTTACGAACAATGGCCAAGCCTCACTTTCCCAAGAGGACAACGTGCCCTACTCCAGAGAAAAGGCGTACAGTGTCATGTCAAAGGAATTACTGCAACAGATTTGGATGCTGTTCTAGGTGCAAGGCTTTCCAAGGGAAGGGAAGGGACACTCCAATATTAGTTGCAAGACTCTCAGCAGGCAAAGAGGCAGCTGCTGACTTACCAGTTCCAGAAACCCTTTAAGTTTTCAAAACATCTAGCAGAACCCTTGCAGTGAACTAAGAAATGAATGTCACTAACTTAACAGGTGCTGCAGAGCAGTGTTCTCCATTACCTGTGATAGCCCTGCGGATCTCTTTAGCTGCATCTTCTCTGGACTCAATGGAAGCCTGCTCACTGTACCAGGCAGTGTGAGGGGTGCAAATCACATTGGGTGCATCTTTTAAGGGTCCCTGAGCAAAGCTGTGGGGGCCAAAACACAAAGGTTTTGTCAGAAGTGCTCTCTCACCAGAGGAATAACCCCGTCTGTCCTCCTGGGTACTGCTCACACAAAACAGACTCACCAGCACAGGCGAGTCACAGGAGAGCAGCAGGCACATAGGTGCAACATTACCTGAAAGGCTCAGACTCATGCACGTCCAGTGCTGTTCCTCTGATTCTCCCCTCCTTCAAGGCTTGCGCTAAGGCTTTCTCATCTACCAGCCCTCCCCGGGCCGTGTTCACTAAGAAGCAGCCCTGGCGCATCTGTAAGAAGGAAAATATTACATGGACTGAGAATGAGACTTTCCACGGAAGCTAAGTGAATCTTGGGAAGTCTAGTGGAAACAAGCAGGAGCCTGCAGGGATTAGATGAGGCTTGGACAAACTAGGAGTGCTCTCGCTACAAAGCTCACCACAGGGGAAATGCCTGCAAGCAATGCTTGAGACTGTGCTCTGAAAATGAGCAAACAGAACCACAAGACAACAAGGGCAGAAGTGGAACTCTCAAGTTCTGCACTGCACATTCACTCTACTACATTAAAAGAAAGAGGACATGAATCAGGTGTCCAGCTATACAAAACTGGACTACAGTGCCCAGCTGCCTCACAGGAAAGCCCTGAAAAGCTCTCACGGACTAGTGGAGCAGAGCCTGAGACTGACTTTGCAGTGGGCTGGGATAGAGAAGCTACGGCAGAGCTGTGTAAAGGAAAGGACACAGTCCCTGCTGCACCACACCTGGCTCTAACCAACCAAGTCAATTATGCATTTTAAAGGCAATTTGAAATTACTGAGTCACCTAAAACATTCTTTATGAACTAAATAACTTGGATAAAGAGACCAAATCCAATTCTCATCTTAACACTGAATTTTATACAGCACAAAGCACAGGCACCCAGATCCACACGCTCCCAGACTCCAAAGGCAGCAGGAGGCACACGACAGAGAGAGCAGGATTCACACACTCTCAGCCTCTGTGAAAGCAGAAGCTTCTGTTTGCATTCATTTCCACAGTGCTCTGTGGGGGAAGAAAATCAAGCTCCTGCTGCACCTGTTTAATAGTGAAGTCATTGATGAGGTGATGGTTATGTTCATTCAGGCTGCAGTGCAATGTGATGCAATCGCTGTGCATTAGTAGATCCTGCAGGGTTCCTACTCGTTGTAAACCCAAGGATCGCTCCACTCCGTCCGGCAGATAGGGATCATAGAAAATCACGTTGAAGCCAAAGGACTTGGCTCGCAGAGCCACTGCCTGTCCAACTCGGCCTTCACAAAAGAAAACCCACAATCATCAAGGAAAGGTAAAACAAGCTTTGAAGACAAGATACTTGGGCAGACTGGGAATCTACACTGGTGTTTACTGTCAGGGCCAAAGGTACTGCAGCCCTGGAAAAACCCAAGACTGCCACAGGCATGCAGAGGTTATCCAGCCCTGACCCCATGTGGCTAATTCTAGTCCTTCCCCATGCAAAAGTCAGAGCTTAGCCTAGGAAGAACTCCGTTTTCCATACCAAATCTGGACCCCAAGTCAAAGGCAGTAATACTCTGACCACAAGAACTTGGAGAAGGAATTGGTAGCTTTCCAGCGGCTAACACAGAGCCTAGCACTCGGGAAACAGTCCCCAACATGGGCTGTCTGGACGTCCCAATTCCTATAGCCATCTGAATTTAAGAAATGCAGAAATCCCCAACCCCATGACATCTCTCCAACTCTTGAGGATATCCAGCATCACAGAAGAGGACACTAGCACTCTGTGCAAGCCAGTGTCCTTCACAATGAGCAGCTGTACAATGAGCACTTTGTCCAGTCTGTGACCCTTAGGTTCCCAAAAAACTTCCACAGTTCACTTCTCAGTCCAACTATTCCCACCACTCACCTAGTCCAATGATGCCCAAAGTCTCCCCACGGATACGCACAGCGCCTCCAGCCACCTCTCGAATCTGCTCCACACTTGAGGCTCGATTCCCCTCCCGCATGGCCTGATGTAGCCAAGTAACGCGGCGATAGAGGTTCAAGATGTGGCAGAGGGTGGAGTCAGCAGTCTCCTCCACCGAGGAGGAAGGGATGTTGCAGACTGCGATGCCTACAAAGCCAGAGGTCACACAAGAGTTTTAGCATCACAATGCCGCACCAACACAGAGCTCTTCAGGTGTAAGTGCCGAGAGACCACTCCACTGAGTGCTTCAGTACCGCTGCCAAGAAACACAGGATTCATTTCAGAAGCTCATTCTACTGCAACGTGGGTGAGGCCAGTCAGCTTTTTAACCCTTCCTTCCCCGTAAGTAGGAAGGGAGTCTCAAAGTCCTCATTGCATTGACACACTCCGCAGCAAAAAACACGAACAGGCTGAAGGAGAAAACTGGGTCACACAAACGATGCAAGAAACTGACTGTTTTAGCAGGTCTGCACCCAAAAAGACACACTTGTTCCAGAGATACCCCAACAGATTAACCGGCAGACTGCAGAAAAACTAAGACAGATGGTTGAGCTCTCTCATGCCTCACAGTCCAGATGCTCACTGCAAGCATCAGCCTCCCCAGGAGCAACAATACATAACTAACTCATTAAACACGGAGCGAAGCCACAGGAACCTCTCTAAATCCATTTGAAGTTACATTTAAAAATAGCAGCACATAAAACTCCCACTCTACAACAACCTAGAGCCACAAGAGACCGTGAACAACACGGCTGCAAGCATCAGGTAAATTACCAATGCCAACAAAGTCCTGGAAGTGCAACTGCTGGCAGGAGAGGGAACACTGCAGCAAGGTCTGGCCATTCCTGAGCAGTCCATTAAAAAACAAACCAAGAAAAGAGGGTGAGTGCGTGGGGCAGGCAACATACCCTTTTGATCTGCCATCCTTCACTCAACTAATTAGCCAAGAAGTAAGAAGAGCTGGGTGAAACAATGGTCTCTTTTATAGCGTAGCCCCAGCCACCTTCCAGACCAAGGAAAGCCTCCTTCTCACAAGTGCACCAACTATCTAAAACCTAGGAGTGAAACCTAGGCAGTGGCTGACAGCACACACAGTCTGGTAACGCATCACTCTCTTGTACGCCTGTTACAGGAGACATTCAACTACACTCAGACCACGCTCTCCCTGGAGAGCTTGAAGAGCAAAGGACACACACACAGTCTCACTTATCGGACTTGGCTGGAGCATCTGCCTTACGAGGAGAGGCTGACGGAGCTGGGGCTGTTTACCTTAGAGAGGAGATCGAGAAGGAAAATGTGATCAATGCTTATAAATACCTAAAAGGCATGCGTCCAGAGGATGGGACTGGACTCGTCTCAGTGGTGCCCAGCAACAGCACAAGGGACAGTGGGCACAAACAGGAGCACAGGAAGTTCCAGCTAAACAAACTTTTTCCCAGTGAGGGTACTGGAGCCCTGGCTGCCCAGCCAGGTTGTGGAGTCTCCTGTTTTAGAGACACTCCAAACCCACCTGGACGTGTTCCTTTGGGATCTGCTCTAGGGGATCCCGCTCTAGCAGGAGGGGTGGACTAGAGCATCTCCAGAGGTCCCTTCCAAACTCCACCATTCTATGATTCCATGAGATCTCCTTTATCAATGTCTTTGCAGTGGTGCCACAATGCCATGGTGATGACACAGAGGACATGATATCATGAGAGAGGGAAACCCAACTGCTTGCAATCTCACCGATTACTATCTCTCTCAGGTTCAGAGAAGCCACGTGCATTCCTCTCTTAAACAGCTAAACACACAAATCCACGTTTACATGCAGTGTCATACCTAAACGTAAGGAAGCACAAACACACGCAACAGCTCTTCCGTCTGAAGATTCAGAACAGAAAACCAGCATCCTACCTGAATTAAAAGGGCCTGGCTAAGCATGAAAGTAATTATTAACTGTCCATGAAAGAGCAGATCTGGCCGTGCTTAAGGGTCACACTGCTGCCGCAAAGCAAAAGTGACAACCAGCAGTGATGGTGAAAGAACCTTGACCCATTTCTCATTAGTTTAGTGAGTGTGGAGTGAAGGGAAAGCTTTGAATCTGAATGAATCCAAGATACGGATCACAGAATCACAGAACATTAGGGGTTGGAAGGGACCTCAAGAGACTTTGAGCAGAGAAACAGTACTGGCTGGGTAAAAGCCAAAGACCTTGCCAGGAACTCTTGAGACCATTCAGATGAGGAGGCTCTTTAGACCCAGTTCAAGCACTAGACCAGTATGGACTCTGCACTTACTTGCAACTCATCTATTCTGCACATCGGGAAACTGCAACACTTACTTCAATTTCGCGCATAAATACTTGCATCTGGTTTAAGCTTGATCAGTATTAAGAAAGTTCTCAAATCACTGGCACAAACCTAAAAAGAAAGGGCAGGGTATGCAGATGATCCACCTCACCTAGGAGACTACAAGGTCCAGAAGTCTCGTTGCCATAATCCTTGTTGTCACCTGAACCAGTGACTCTTCACATACCTGGGGCCGTGAATGGAGCACTAATACACTGCTGAATGGGAACCAACCCGCATACAAGAAGTTAGCAGGAAACCTCGCTTATCGGGCATCTACAGTGAGTTTATCCTGCTTCAGCACACGCCAGCTGCTTTCAGACATGAGCATTTAGTCAATTCTTTCTCAAAAAACCACACCAAGAGTTACCTAGACACTGCATTCAGGTTTCTGCATCCCAAACAATGGCAGACATTGACATCTACAGCAGTGCAGTCAGAGTGCCAAGAATCTGTCTTTCAAGCCACCCAAACAGCACAGATACCAGTCAACTTCCTGAAGATGCCTGAAAATAAGCAACTCCAAATCTTTACACATAAAAGGTTTTAACTGTATTCATCTGTAAAACAGAACATGTGCAGTGTTCTACTTCACACTTGGTTCTGGTTGTAAGAGCCATAATGGCGCCAGCATACCTAGTTCTGCAGCAGATTTGATGTCAACATTGTCATAGCCACTGCCAATACGCACAATGACCCTGAGGGCTTTGAATTTCTCCAGATCCTGACGAGAAAGGGTAATGGTGTGATACATCAGAGCTCCTACTGCCTCATTCAGCACCTACAACAAAGACAGTCCACATCAATCTCTACTTCAGTTACTCTAGAAGGCAGCATTCGATGTCTAAACGCTCACACGTTCTCTTGCCCACCTTTTCGTGGATTTCCTGAGTTGACTGAGCATCACAAAACGCCACCGTAGCAACGTCCTTCAAGATGGGCATCTCCACAGTGCAATCTCGTCCATCCAGGAGGGCGACCAGTGGCCGTGCTGGCATTGGGCCATTCACAATAGGAGGCCGTATGCCTGTGAAGAGATGACATGAAACACATGAGTTCTGGAGCCCTGAACTGCCAGACCAACAGGTCACTAGTTCTGTCTAATTTCGATAGAATGTCAGACGGTATCAAAGCAAGAAAACCAAAACAGGCTCAAACACAGCAGAAGAAGCTAAAAAACTAGCAACCAAGCACCAACCAACCTCTGGGCCATCACAGCAACGAGAAGCGACGAGAGAGGAGCTGGCACCCTCAGAGCCGCACCGTCTGACTCCGGGCTCATGAGACCAGTTACGGAGCCACCTCGGGCCTGCTCCGCGCTAGCCTGCCCCCTCCCACCCCAGCCCGCCAGGTCCCGAGTCTGAGCAGGACCTGAACGCCCAGCAGGCTCTGCCAGCCGGCCCTGAACGTGAGGACGAGGCCCCGGCGCGCCCGACAGCAGCGCTGACCGTAACAAGCGGGACCCGCCGGCAGCTCCGTCGCCACCGGCCCGGTCCGGTCCGGTCCGGTCCCGCCACCCGCGCCTGGCCCCAGGCGTCGCGGCCGAGGAGAACCCGCCTCACCTTCGCAGATCCGGTCCAGCCGCTGCCGCTTCACTTTGTGCCGGTCCATGGGCCGGGCCGCGCCTCAGCGCCGCTGATAGGCCCCTCCGTCGCCACCGCCGGCTCGCTCCGCACGGCCCGCAGCCACGCGATCATGGGGAGGAGCACGATCACGCCCATCGCCAGCGCGAGCAGGCCCACCAGGCTCCTCACCTGCCGCTCCAGGCGCGCAACCC
>JAOXOE010000765.1:14878050-14925598 GCA_028565055.1 Phoeniculus purpureus | reverse complement strand
CGGGCCCGTCGGAGGGCGGGGAAGCGGGACCCACGGGGCGGCGGCGCGGAGCCGCCATCGGCTGGGAAGCCGCCGTCGGCGGGGAAGCAGCGTGGGGCCGCGATGCGATGCTGCTGACAGCTCGGCTTCAGACGCCCCGCTTCGCTCCAAACCGCGGGGGAAGCGAACCTCTGCGACCGCGGGGCGGGGGTTGTCGGATCTGAAGGCCGAAGGCCGTCGGCCCTAGTGGCGGCTGCTGGTCTTGCTCTGGGAGCCCTCGTCGGGGTGTTCTGCGCCTGCACAGATGAGGCAGACGGTGGAGTGGAGGGGGAGCGAAAGGCTCTCGAGGGGTGGGAGCAGGGCACCCGAGCCCGTTCCGCGTTAGTAGCTCGCCAGGGAGTTGCCAGAAGGGCACTGACCGAGGAGGGGGGCCGTTAGTCGGGGCAGCCCGCCGGCCTGCGCACAGAGCTCTCAATCACGTTCGCCGCAGCGGCCAGGCTTTCATTAAAATACAAGCAAGCTGCTTCGCCAGAGAACGACCGCGGCCCTTCAGTTGACGGAAAGCAGCGCCCCGAAGGCACCGCGGCCAGGCCTCAGTACTGGCCAAGTGGCCTTTATGGAAAGGAGAGGGACCCAGGGCAGAGTCGGGACAAACACGGAGCCGCTCGGGCAGGGCCGCCTCAGGAGCGCACGAGCTGCAGCGTGGCGAGCACAGACGGAAAACGCAGAGCACCAGCGAGTTCTCGTTACCGGCGAGAGCCGCGCACGCTGAGCGCTGGTCACAGCCTGCTGTCGGCTACGAGCCGCTGCAGAACGACTGCGATTGCGGAAGGGGCCGAGCACCGCCGGCCTACAAAGAGCCTGAAAGGAACCCGCTGCCGCCAACACCCCGACACGCACACCCTTCGCTGGAAATACTGGAGTTCCAGCTGCTCTGGCCTCGTATCAGAGACCAGCACTGGAGGAACGGGCTCGTTCTCAGGAGAGACACTGCAGAGACCCGGCAAGTACGCGGTGTGAGGAGTGCGGGAGGGCTGAGTAACTGCGTCACAAGCGAGCGGCACCTCGCTCTGCCCGCGGGCCCGGGAGCGCTGCGAGCGTTCACAGTGCGTTAGACAGAAACGGTGCCAAGAACCACAGAACGCAAAGGCCAGCATTAGTGGAGCAGGTGGTCTTGTGAATGTCACTTTCAAGTAGCACACTGAGCTTCAGAGCAACTTCAGAACAGGTATTTTAAGCTACCAATTTGCAGTTAGCAATAAGCAGCTAATTTTCTTCATATCCTAAAGAAAAATGAGAAATTAATTCATTAACTTACCTTCCCACAGGGAGACACTACTGGTGCTGAAGGGCTATTTTAGGGACAAGAGCCGGGTGCAGGTCAGATTAGAACAGAATGATTTATCAGTGGCATTCTCTTAATTATTAGCAATATAGTACAGCACTGTGTAATTAAAAACCTTAACACGTACCCAGGAAAGGGATTCATCGACTGCTCTCACATTAAGGCAGCGTGCAACTGCTGAAACGTGACAAAGGGTGGTTAAACCAGGCGACCAAGCGTGCGTTCAACGGCCTAGACAGACACTGTCTGCCGGTGCCTCCATGCTCCACTCACGCACTGTGTAGCTTCACACTCCTTCTCCACCGAAGCAGTACTTGCAAGAGACACTCGATGCACAAGGAAATAACTGCACTGCATCAAACAACTCAACCAATACCTCTTGACTTTAGAATCTCAGACAGCTCTCGACAAGGCATCAGAAGTGAGGAAGGAGAGAACAGTCCCATGTCAACAGAAGCAGTAAGCTCAGACCATCTGTGCCTGGGAACTTCTTTCATCTGCTTTGGGTTGCAAGCAGATTCAAGTTACTGCCCAACATCTAACTCCTCTGCTCCAATTCTGACTCCACACCCTTAGGTTCCACAAGCAGCTATCCGAGAATCTTTCAGCAGACCTCCTTCTCTGGAGACGTTTAAAACCCTCCTGGCCATGTTCCTGTGTGACTTGGTCTGGGTGATCCTGCTCTGGCAGGGGGATCGGACTGGACGATCTTTTGAGGTCCCGTCTAATCCCTAATGTTCTGTGATGGTGACCACAACCTCTGGTGCATTAAGCACTTAACCTTTCCCGTATCTGTGTTGCCTTGTTCGTTTGCCCCATGAGCACTCACAATCAGAGGCACTGGGTGTGTTCTGTGCAGTTCAAACAGTTCTTGGCCGACAGATGCATCAGGGGAGCGAAATGGGACATAACAGAACTAGGAAGCTATGGGAGTGGTCAAAGGGATAAATGGAGGAAAACCAGCTCTGAATCCCGGTTAAACTCCTGAGCTCACCAAGGTCCACTCAGCAAAGCTGAATTGAATCCTGCACCTCTGTCACGGGATGCAGTAGGAGCTCTAAACACAGTTGCTTCTGGCACTAACATGACAGCCTTGCACTGAGCAGAAAACCCCTGTTTCAGAGATTCTGAAGCTGCTGGACAGCAGCTGCCAAGTTTTAATTAAACAGAATTCCAACAGCTGACAGTCACAGCTCCAATCAACTGAAAGTCCTCCTTCTCTTAGTGGGCAACAGGCCAGACATAGCAAGCGCCTCATACAAGAAAATTAGCAGCTTGGAAAACCTTTCCCAAAGAAGCGACGAGTTCTGTCTCCTGATGCCACCCGCCCACATCAGACACACCTTCAGCAGTGCAAGTTACTGACGTGTTTGCCAGGTTAGTGTACGAACTCTTCCTGCTCTCGTCTGGGGCATCACCTGGAAGGCCACCTAGTTCTTAGGTGTGATCTGTACCTTTGTGCCAGTCCTCGCTCTGGTCTCGGCTGAGCGGCGCTTTAGGTTGACTGCTCTCCGTGATCAGCGAAGAGGAAATCCAGGAGGCAGAAAGAATGGAATCAAAGGAACAGACGTTCTGTACGAGACACAGAGCTCTTAGTGCAGGTCACTGCACTGGAAGTGACTGAAGGCACTGCCCTGCACGGAGCCCAGCCTCTGTCTTTTCGCTCTTCATCTAACTGCTGAAGCGCGTGCACGCACGCAGACGACAGAAGCGACTCGGCTACAGGTAACTGTTCAGAGTGGCCATGCGCACAGACCACAGCAGAGGCGCACGAGAACCTCTGTGCCAGAGGAAGGTGGTGAGCGGCTGCAGGCTCGAGACAGCCCTTTCCATCTGTAGCAGACTGACTGACCCTCTGTTCACAGGATACCTGGCAAGGACGCGAAGGCAGCAAAACTCCCTGGAGCGAACTCCATGCACGCAGTGACCGACGTGAGAAGCAGCCAGCGCGCCAGCGAAGAGAACTGCTGCTACCATCACAGCCTCCACGGTAAGGAACCAGGGAGCCTTTAAACATCTCCATCCACACCCCCTTCTTCTCCAGTGGAGAGGGCAGCTCTGAGCCCAGCCTGTTAGGACGATTGCGAGAGGTGGGGAGCACAGCACAAGAGGTGCAGGTTATGACAGGAGAGAGATCCTTCATCCAAACTGTGTCTGAGAACCAAGCGTCCGCCCGCAGCTCGGCGTTACGCTGCCAGCACACCATCGCCACGGTGGGCACAAAACACTCCAGCCTCCTGGTTGAGCGCAGGGCCAGAAGTTGCCCGGTCGGCCACAGCGCCGGAGGCAGAAGGCCAGCGCGCAGGTCTGGAAGGACGTGCCCAGGCCGGTACAGTAAATGACTTTTATTTTTTTAAAAAATGAAATAACCGTGAACATATTAACAGGCCGGCAGTGGCACTACAGTACAGCTGGGTATAAGGTAGATACATTTCCCCGTGGACCCCACAATAAAATCCATTGCATCGATGCTGACATTAGTAGGTTCTGAGTACAGGTCTATCAAGCAGGAACATTTTACTTAAAATAGTTCTGGACAAAGTTGACACTGAAAGTTAACTTCTCCTTCACTCTAGAAAGGATCGATGTTTTCAGCTGGCACTGGCGTTGGGTGAACTATTGCCTTCAGTCACCAGTGCAGGGAGAGATGTACAACATCTCCGCGGGAGAACAGCACTTGCACTCCTTTTTACTTCTCACTCGGAGGAAGTAGGGTGGCACAGGGAGAGTTGGGAAGATGGCTGAGGAAGGGAGGTGAGGGAGGTGGGGAGTCACTTTCTGTTCACTCTCCTTTGGCTGTTTTTGTGCTATTTTGGGCTGCTTTCTAAAAATCACCTCTTGGTTTTACCGAAAGGAAGACTAAACGTAACGCGCCTTTCCTTGAAAATTCAGGAAGAGTTGTGGTACTTCAAAAATACTAAAAATATCTACTTTCATGAAATAGTAACTGTTCCACTACAAACCTAGTTTCTCACTAAATACACAATCCCTCTATTTTTGGAGTCTCCTGGGAAAAAAAGAAGTGGGTTCTCCCTTTCTTTCTGCAAGTCTACAGTGTATAGAGAAATGGCTACAGAAGGGGAGTGCGGAGAGAAGCTTTATTCTTTTCCTTGGCCTGCACCTCACATCAGAAGTTTGCTCTGACTTCTACAGTTGGGCTACTGTTGGTCACACTCCTTCAGCAGCTATCAGTTAAGTCTGCGGCAGCACAACCTACCTCCAGCGCTCTCCTCCTAACTTCACGGAGACCAAGTAGGCAAAAGGAAAAAAAGAAACATCCACACTCTTCAAACCATTTCCAGTCATAATATGCAGGAACACCAAGGGGCTTCCGTGTTCTTCCGATCTGCAAAAGGCCACAGGAAAGGGACACGGCACCTTCCGTTAGAACCTGGAATTCCGCATGTGACAGTGCGACCTTCTGTTAGACCTTCAGTGTTGAGGCAGCGTAGAAAACAGTGGCTGAAGAGTGTGTGTAATACTGACCACACGAGCTCTTAGCGAGAAGCCTCTGCTCCTGCGGAGGCAGTCCCTGTCTATAACTGTGAGCGAAAGGCTGACTTCACGGGGCGTTCCGCATGAGCCACTCCTACGATCTAGCGAGTTTTGACTCATGAGCTTTCAGTGTGCCAACAGCATCCTTCACTGCGTGGTAGATAATGTTCTTCACCTGGAACCAAAAGAAAACCAGTCAAACTCTACAAACTAGACCGCAGACTCGTACAGGCCTGTGCGCTCAGCTGCACTTGCAATAGCAGCAAGTGCACGCAAAGCGCAAACTATCACTGCTCCGGGATGTCAACAGCACAGAGCTGACCTCTGTGCCAGGGTTAGATGACAGACACGCTGGGCACTTGCACTGACTGAACCACTCGCTTTCTGGTCACTCAGCAGCACGCATTCCCTCAGGCTGCTTTACGAGAAAGGCTCTTGTGAGAGCCAGGAGAGAGCCCACTATGAAGTCACCATAGGAATTCACTTTGGAAAGGTTCTTGTGATACAAGTCATGGTTTCATATCCATCAAACTCAGGAGGAGCAAGGAAATCTCATCATTTAAGTTCAGCTACATAAATCAAGATGATGCAACAAATCTTCCTGTTGTCTTTGTGCGGAGAATGGAAATCCTTCTGACCTGTGCATCTTCCAGAAAGAGAAGCAAAATCAAAGCTGAAAACTCCACTAGCACTCACAGCAATCTGTTCCACACTCAGCTATCAAACCATCGAAGCTCGACCTTGGTGTCGGTCCGCTTGTTTTACTTTGGTTTCTGGGTACAAAATGGAAGAGTTTCACCTCTAACTAGCTCAGTTGCACTGGCTCGGCCAGGCACCACCCCTCCTCCCTGGTGCACGTACGATCTGAGCCTCGTGTCATCTGTGCAACAGCTACTAGCTGTGGATTTCATGCACAGACACGGGTGCAAGGGACAGAGACAGAGGTTTATATAAAACCACACATGGAAAACCACAGAGAAGCCAGCAAAGCAGGGCTGTGCTGTGAAGCACAAACACCACCAGTGCTCCCTTCCACAGGAGCACCCACTCCCGCTTTGCCAGCAGTTACGTCTGGTTTTTTTTCTCTCTTTCTGGGTTTTTCTTCCATTTTGCACGTGTGAGATCACTAACACACAAAGAGCACTGACAGGTGAGATCCAGACAGGTTTGCTACTACCTCCTCTCTGTAGAGCACATGGCGCGCAGCAGCGCGGCCGTCTATGCGCCCAGGGATTAGTCTGAGCAGCCCTGCTTCTGCAAACCCAAACACGCTGCATTCCTCTGACTGGACTAATCTACAACCACTTACGTTGGAAAACACCTTTTAAGATCATCTTGTCCAAATGTAAACCTCATCCTGCCCAGTCCACCGCTAAAACACACCTGACTGCACTCGCAAAGCCATTTTCCTTTGGGCAATAAAGAAACAAACAGAAGCGTCCTTGGTCAAACAAATCTCACTTCAAACCAAAGCGCTGCTTCTTCCTGGCACAAGACAGAGTTAGTGACCACTGCCATGAACTCGTTACCTGCAGTTTATCCTCGTGGTTTGTGTGAGTATTCGACAAGTGCCTGAACTCCTGGGTCAGACGGAAGCAGTGTTTCACGTGCTCTGGAGATACAAAATCTTCCGCCACTTTAATGCAGCTGTACAAATTATGGACCTGAAAACACCACAGCAAAGGACAGGTGCATTTAGACTAAATGAACCGTGCACAGCGCCGCCATCACACAGGTTAAGTTCTTCCACATTTACTTATCGCAGACAGGAACCGGAGACTCCGTAGCTTGCGCAGAATCGTGTCTAACAGCAAAGGCAGATGGAGACACAAGAGAGCTCCTATGTTCCCTACTCTTCCCCCAAACATTTGTGCTCCCTCAAGGAAATCCTCTACTGCTCTCCATGCTTTTTGGAACCTGTTCCCTTGGACTAAGGTTTCACTGCACGGAAGTGTTTTCCCCACCACTCAGCCCATGCTGTTTTCCTCAATTCCATCACAGCACTGCCCACGTCGTCCAGGCGTTTAATTCTCACTGAGCCAATGACTAAGGTGAATTCACACAGTTGCTGCAGGAGCCGCACACGCAGTAAAGGAACTGCGGAGCGCGACGCTAACTGAAGAGTTACTCTGGAGTCAAAGTTTTGTTGCTTGCAAGCACAGCCTAGAGCTGGCAAACTCACCTGATGGGGAGCACCTGCAGGAATGAACACAGCATCTCCAAGGAACTGCACTATCGCCCAGCCTTGCACCCCATACTCGTCGTACAGTCGCTTACGTAAGGTCTGGTCCAAGTACCAACTTTGGTCATGGATGGGGTCATGATCTGGGGGATTTTCTTGGCCTTGTTCTTCTCCAACCTAGGACCAGGACACAGCGGGGGAGGAAACCACAACACAGCACCTTAACACTGCTGGTTCAA
This sequence comes from Phoeniculus purpureus, assembly GCA_028565055.1. NCBI lineage: Eukaryota > Metazoa > Chordata > Aves > Bucerotiformes > Phoeniculidae > Phoeniculus > Phoeniculus purpureus. The sequence continues at coordinate 14,918,358 of JAOXOE010000765.1, read as the reverse complement.
ACACGCTCTGAACCAAAACCTACAAACTATTTCAAGGCAGGACATCACTTCTATTGAGTTCATTTAGGTCTTCACCAGAGATATGAGCATCAGCACGAAGACCGCAGGCCAGGCTGGAAACCAGGGAATGTAATAACTCTTGAAGCCTTCGAGGCCAGCATCAGATTACCTACATGCCTGGTGTTGACAGCAGTGTGCATCGCCCCGCTGCTCTGAGCGAGCCAGTCAAGGAGTCCTGCAGGCCCGAGCCCCCTGTGTCACCACCTACCTTCCGGAGAAGCTCCCGTATCTTCTCAGCATCCTTGGCAGCATAGATGTGCCACAACGCTCCAGGTTTCTCTCTTCCTTCGTGGATTCGCTGCTTTGTTACATCATCGGCATCTCCCTCATCAATCGTTTTCAGAACCTCTGAAAAGGAAATCCAGACAAAAGCAGTGATTGCACAGCTGCTTGTTTTTCACACACAGAAGAGGAAGGAGCATTTTGAGCCACTAGATCTAAGCGAGCTGGTAGTGTCACTGCGGTGTCACACAGCACCCTTTGTGAGCACACCAAGCTTCGTCTCGAACACGCATCTCGTGTCACCTAATCACAAAGCTCAGCCCTGAATTCAAACTGAACTACCTACAATTAGGAGAAGCAACAGTAACTTATCACCCTTCCTCCTGGCTTCTAGCAAAGCTCTGCGGCTCCCAACGTTTGGAACAACGGAGCAGTACTGCACTTCCAAAACGTGCGCTGCGGCTGTGGCGAACCGCCTCATCCCCTCGGGCTGCGCATCACAGATACGACAAGCTTCAACAACAGAAGGTAACGCTCTCGCGCACACACACGACTGATTTCTAGCGGATAGAAAACAGCTTTCCTCAAACATTACCATCATCATGGGTCCCTTCCCCAATAGGAATCCCAACGTACACCATGACATTAACGGCATCAGACACATCCAAGTGCAGGTTTGTGGTACCGACTCTTCTGTCTTCTGCAGTGATTAACCCTACAACAGTGTGCAAGAGAACATTAAATAACATTTCACAGTCTTCATAGAAAAAAGTGCTACAAAACTCTTCTAGAGACAACCTGCCCCCAAAAGATCTTTCTAGAAGATCTTCACGCAGCAAGAACAAGTTCACACAGCAGCGAGAGCAGACTCCAACAGCAAAGGGCAGCAGGAGGAGCTGTTCTCACGTGCTGTGAAAGCAAAATGTTATGAGTAAACTTTCACAGCAAGCAGCAGTGGCTAGAAAGGTTCCCCCAAGCCACGAGGAATGGAGCACTTGACAGACAAAGCCTAACCCTGCACTTCAGTTCTGTCTCCCTGAGGCACTCAGCCAGCCTGCAGCAGGCAACCCAGCTTCCACATCACACAGCACTACAGGTGCTCTTTGTCCCTGTTCTCCATTGCTCGGAGGTAAGAGAGACACCCCAACTGCTAGAGGCAGCACCAGCACCACACTGGTGCAGTAAATCCTCAGGCATTTACATGCAGAAGCCTCCAGCAGCAGTTTGCACTCTCTCTCATACTCAGCTGTAAGATCAATCTGATCGGTTAAATTCACAGCAACCGCTGTCCATCTCATCACTAACAATCCCGACAGAACCATTCAGTTCAGGTAGCTCAACGTGGCGACGGCTTTGTCTCGCACGCCGCCCGTGGCCTTGTGCGCCGGGCACGAATTAAGAAAACTACAGCCCTGGTCAGAAACACGAACAGAGATCAAAGTGCCCACAAGCAGCCTGGTTTTTCTCTCAAATGTATGACTGTCTCAAAAGAATCTTAGTGGCTACTAGAACCCTCCGTCGGTACTACAATCGTTACATGGATTGAACAATAATTGTCTGCAAACGTACGGTCTGCACCAGGCTTGGAAGCCACAAGGCAAAGCAGGACAGGAGTGGCACAGGAACAGCTCACAGGACAGATAACCGAAGAGAACAAATGACGAGGTCTAGGACGAGCACCCAGCTCTGATTAACACCACAGCCTTGCGTCTGCCTCAAGTGCAACGAAGAACCGTTCTCACATACCATAGGCATTGTACATTTTGGGACCCAAATCAGGACGGACAAAGTAGCTTGGCAGCCTAGAAGCCAAATTCAGTCTGCCGTCCCTCTTGGTATATTCAGGAAGAGGAAGATTTTCCATCAGGTCCTCAAACCTATGGAGCAAAAGGAGAGCAAAGGTGTGTTTTCCTCCTACAGTGCCTAGAGCCTTCCTGCAGGCACCGGCAGCAAGGTCTGCTCACCTTGTAGGCATCATGTCTCTGAAGTCTTCCCCTGGAGGCCAGTCCTTTAGCTTCAGTACCATTGGCTGACCATCTTCTGACCTGAGCCGTTCTGCAAGAAACAAATTAAGGTGTCTGCACGTAACATCTTTTCACCCCAGCCCGTCACCTTGTGTGGGCTGTGCGTCCCAACACCTCTGCACTGCGCAGCAAAACAGATCCCAGCTTTACTTCGGGCTTCCAAGCACTGCCATAGTGTGACCGACCAACCAACGGGCTCATGATTCTGAGTCTGTTTTACTACCTAGAGCAGAGGTTTGACACATCTTGCCCAGCTGCTAGGCTTCAGAACAGCTCGTATTCCGCTCTGAAAACGAGACTTTGCCAAAGTCTACAGAAGTCTTGTCTTTCACTTCAGCAGGAGCGCTGCCTCTCCAAAACTGAAGTTACTGGTTGATGCTCTGAAGTCAACCCTGGCCTCAGCATAAGACAGGATGCCATGGCACTCCACACTCAAAAAGGCTACACGGCAGAAAAGCACTGGGGAGGACAGTCCTGTTCCGCAAATCCTGTGCTGGAGGCGCTCAGGCTGGCAGGGTGCCCATTCAAACACTTGCTCTTCATTGCAAGACCTGCGTGCAAACCTTGACTGGTAAAGGCGAAAGCTGACAGCACACTGCGCAGCGGCAGCCGCACGAGTGCTCACACCGACTGCTGCTTCACCTCCAACGCTATGACGGCTACAGGAGAGGCTCTGGAAGTGCTGTGTGGAACAGCCTAGAAAGCCAGCACGCCCTTTAGTGAAGGACCAGATTCACCGTTCCACCAGATTCTTTGCAACTCCGTCTGAAGCCATCAACAGGCAAATGGTGTGTGGCAGCCCGACATCTCTAAATCCCCTTTTCCCTGTAAAGTAGCATCTTCACCACCTCCTGTCTGACCATGGATCACCAGCCAAACAAAATCTCAGGCCCAGCAAAGCTGCTGACAGCTCCAGAACAGGAAGCTGTCTAAGAACCAAGGACTTGGCGACCTGTGACTCACACCGGGGCTGTCTACCAACAGGCTACAGAACACAACTTTAATTAGCAATAAATACATTAGAACACTGAAATTAAAAGTACAACTACAGGTGTGTAAACCACAGTGACTGACTTTAAGAAATCAAACCTCGATGAGCCATGGTTTTAGAGAGGCAAGCGAACTGGAAAGCTCCAGAACTTGAGTCTAAAGGACTTTCTATACCCAGGAATTTGAACTCATCAAAGGCTCTTGATTCCAAACAATGAGAAGAGATCTGAGGTAGGCTCTTGGGAAGGCGCACGGCGAAGAGCCACCTCGGAGAACACATGGAACTGACAAAATACGTGGAAATGGGAAAAAACCAGCAGACAGCATCTGATCAAAGGAAAACAGGTCTGAGAGAGACCAAAACTCTGACAAAAGTCTATTCAGACCTCAAAGACATTAAATGCAAACAGCATAAGATTAAAGTTAACTAAAACCCAGTATCACAGACTGAAAAGAGGGTTTGATCTCAACACCGCCTCCACATTCAGCATCTGTTTTGCATCTCTTCACTAACTTAATGCGAGTGGCAGAGGGTGGGGAGTGAGGCGACCAGCTGCACACTTGAGAAATCAAACACTCAGGTGATACAGAGAAGTCAGAGTCGTCCTACCGGTTGTGAGCAGTTTTCTCACGAGTTAGCGAGTTAGAGTGTGAATCTCTCGACGAGCAGCACCTAACGCTTCAGACAGGAGACTGTACAAACACTAAGAAAAGGTGTGCAAAGGAAACTAGCGGAAGTGATCGGTTTTTCCAGCCCAGGTCGTGAGCAGGCACATGAAGCTGTGCCAAAAGCATCACCTGAAAGAGAGGCAAGCAGCTGGTTTTGCTGACAGGAGCGCACCTGCCTGGACACAAACCACAAACACCGCTTCTCAAAGACAACTCGAGCCCCTCCAATTCACTGTTTCCACGCACATCCGCAGCACGACAGCGGTACGTCTGCAGTTTCCTGATGACCGCTCGTTAGCACACAGACGGATGGAACCATCACGTCCTCCGACAACAACAGGAACAGCATGAAACTTAAAAGGGAAGACAAGGCCGCAGTTGGAACCTTAGGAGAAAACGAGTCAAAAGCTGGAAGTTCTCTGACTGGAAAGTGACTGGGCAAAGGGATGCAGCTGGGTTACAGGTCTGTTCAGGGCTCAACAAACACTCCATGAACTCGCCCCTTCCCGCTACGGGCACAGAACGACAGACACTACAAACATTCTACACACGGCACTCAAATCAGCAACACTGCAACCAGTAACCTGTTGGGACAACTGTGATCGAGGTGCACGGAACCTAAACCAGAGCACCCCGCTTTTCAGGAGCCCTTTGACCTGATGGTCCATATCCCCAGTAACTCTAACTGGTGAGCTGCCACACCCACACTCGAGAGAGGACTCGGGCATCACGCAACATGCTCTCACACGAGGGACGCCTAAAGCACTGGTGTCCACGACACACGTGACCTTGTCTTCCTACTCACAGAGGCTCTACGGCAAAAACACCTGCAGGATCGTATTTACTTTGCTGATGATGCCTTAAACCGCATCTGAGTGTCAGCATCAAACAGCTCTGACTTTGCTCTGCAGGTTCTCTTTAGTTTTCCAGCAACAGCTGAGGTGGTGGGGACAAGGGCAGGCAAATGACTTACTGAGTTAACAAAGGTGAGATGACTGAACTCACTGAGAAAAGGCAAAACCCAGGACTTTCTCACGGAACAGACCACCTTGTGACACAGGAAAAGTGACACACACCAACATGCTTGCAGTACAAAGCTCTCCTGGGCAGCCCCCCTAATCTTCGCCCATGAAGGGTTTCCTAGGCTGTGCCACACCTGAGGAGCAGTGGCTGCCTTGGATGAGACTCATCTGGATTTTTGTGATTCACTGGGTTTTACATTTTGAGAAAACAGGTGGAAAAGGGAGATGTTGAAGGCAGCAAGACAGATTGTTCAGTTACACGGGTCGGCCGCAAGCACTACTTACTAGATATTATCTCAAAGCCATCCCAGAAGTCACGCACTTTCACGTCTGAAATGATGGCACAGTTCCTGCAGTTCACCAAATCTACGTCTTGGTCTCCAAATTCGAGGCTGAAAGCTTCTGGTTTCCAAAGCTCTGACTTCAACTTCTTATGAACACCAGAGACCAGCACGGGCTGAGAACACAAAGACGAAAGGTTACTCCACCAGCACCAAACTTCTTACAGACACAGCCAAACTTGCAGAAGAGTTGAGATTCACGGCTACTGGCACAGAAGAGACAACACAGAGCTGTCTTCATCCACACCTGGTTCTTGGGTGTCAAGCAAATACCCAGAGCCAAAGCCAGCCTCAGTTCCAGCCATGTGCAGCTGCCTTAGAAGCAGCACTGTATTAGGATTTACTAAGGCAAGTGTGAGGTCTACACGGCCAGGTGCTGGCAGCATGGCTGGGCTCTGGGAGATAAGGTGCGCAGCCGCCTCAGAGGGATCTGCCTGGCTCCAACAGACCCATCACTAGCCAAAGCTGAGCCCATAACTGATGCTGGTGGTGCCTCAGTGATACAAGACAGGGTAAAAAATGCTTCTTAGATGCTTGGGAGGGCAGTAAAGGAGGGGGAAGGAACAACTCTACAGACACCGATATAACTAGAGAGGGAGAGGAAGGAGGTGCTCCAGAGATTCCCCTGCAGCCTGTGGAGTGGAAGAAATCATGGCAAGAGCAGAAATCTTGCCCCCCTGTAGCCTGGAGAGAACCACAGTGGTGCAGACAGGCACAGTGCAGCCCCTGGAGGACCCCACACTCAGCAGGGAAGCTGCAGCCCACGTAGAGCCCGCACTGGGGCAGGCTCCTGACAGGAGCTGCAGCCAATGCAGCATCAAATTTTCTATCGGTAAGCGTGCCCCACTGGGGGACCCACACTGGAGCAATCTCTTGCTGAAGAGCTACAACCCACGGAGAGAGCCCATGCAGGTGCAGTTAGCGAAGGACCGCATCCTGCGGGAGGCATGCCACACTGCAGCAGCGGAGAAAGGTGTCAGGAGGAAGAGGCAGCAGAGACAAAAAGTATGATGAACTGACCAAAACCCTGTTATCCTCTATCCTCCCTCTGCTGCTCTGAGGGGTGAAGAGGCAGAAGAACTGGTGATGAAGGAGTAAAGTTGGGCCTTTAGGGAGAAGGAGTGGGCAGGGTAAGCTGGTTTTAGCTTTGTCTTTGTTCCCCACCACCCTACCCCTGCTTAATTTACAACAGGTTTTTCACAAGTTCAATCTGTTTGCCTGTGACAGCAATCACTAAGGAGTCTCCCTTGCCTTTGTCTTGATTCACCGAGTTTTTCACCTTCTCCAGTTCTTCCTCTGTCTTCTTGAGAAAACTGGGTGAGAGCAGTGGCTGGGTAGGAGTGTGGCAGCCAGGCAAGGTCATTCCACATGTAGAAATACAACGGATGCCGAGTTCCACCATGTCTCCTACTTTTCTTTAAACACAAATGCAACTCCCAACAGAAAGACTGTCTGCACTACAGCCTTCTCACGTGAAACGTTCACATTCGGGAATGAACTGTTGAGCAACTTCACTCAGTCTTTACGTATAATCGTGGACCACCATTAATTCCCTAGTCCCAGACCAAGTAGCAGAAAAGTGCCTGTTCACCTGCAGCAGAGGTTTTAAGATGTTCAGGTAACCATACAGAGATTTGAAAGGTCTCTCCCCATAAACTCTCAATGCACTTGTTGCACTGACAACACCAGGTACAGGTGTACCGCAGAATCATCGCAACACTGGCCGAGTCCTTGTCAGTTCCTCTTGCCCTGCAATCTCTAGAGAGTTACAGCACTTGAGAGAAAAGGACAAGAACATATGAAGCAAACTGGCACAGCTGAAGAACTCTAGGCTTACTAACTTGCTTCCTACGTTCAAATGGCTGTGCAAGTCTGAACCAACTAACAGTGACCTGAGGGTGCATCTTGGGTTTATTCACATGAAGAGTGCACTGTCTTTAACAAGTCCACGTCTTTCTTGTACCAGGGAGCCCATAATGGGACACACTGCTCAAGGTGAGGAGTAGAGGGGAAGGATCACGTCCCTTTACCAGCTGACAAACCTCCTCCTAATACAGCCCAGGATGCCGCTGCCCTCCTGTGTCACAAAGATGCGTTCTGGTCACCTCTCTGTCTGCTGAGACCCCAAGGTCCCTCCAGGCAATGCTACTTTCCAGCTGGCTGCCTCCCAACACGTCCTGCTGCACGGTGAGATTCCTGCTGAGGTGCAGGACTTGTTACGTGCAAGCCCGTTAGTCTACTCACTAATTCTAGCCCACGAGCTCTCAAATAGCTCATCATCTGTTCTTGGAGTCTCACGCATTCCAGCTGCCCCCTCATGCAAACAGCAATGCTTCCTCCTCACCCTCCTGGCCTGTCATTCCTGGTGCGCCCTTCCTGAACAGGCTGCACCTATTCCTTGCCACACAACAGCTGCATGAGCTATCCCCACTGCTGCTCCATCATTCCAGTGCAGCTGCAGCCATGCAGCTGCACACTACTTCCTCCTGTTTGCTCCTGCGCTGTACGCGTCGGTGCACAGGGACTCATACAGACTCGTGGTTACGCTGATTTCCCACAAGCAGCGTGAGATTTTCCTCCCAACACTGTGACATAGGGTTCCTCACTTACTACGCATGCCTGAGGGGGACATCCCCTGTTCCTGGTCGCTTAGTATGAGACTTCTCCTGTACGTGTGACCCCACACTGTTGGCTCTCCCAACGCCACCTGTATTCTCCCCTCCCTTGTCATCCCTTTCTTATCCTTCTCCATTGGCTGGGCTGACCTCTTGCTCAAACAGATGACCCCACCTCTTTCAAGCAATCCTCAGTCTCAAAAAGGTTTCCATGACCATAAAACCACTTCACTTTTCAAAGGTGCAGCTGCGATGTACAGGAGGATGTCAGCCAAGGGAAAACTGACAGAGCAGAGCTTCTAAGAGAATATCTGGTTGAAGAAAACCTGTTTAGTTTAGAATAGCCTGGACAGGAGAGCGATACCTGCCTGAGTCATCTGCTCTCTCTCACGCAGGAAAGAGAGGGTCAGTTAGACTGTTCTCCACATTGCAGCAGGAAGCTCAAGTAGGTGCAGCACCACTGGAGAACCCTTAAGTGAGCGAGGGACTTGCCTAGTCTCTTGCTGCAGAAGGGGTCTGCTGAATAATGAAGTCATGCAAAAGTACTAGCAGCACATCTTGGAGCAAAGCCTGGAAGGGCACGTGAGCACGACGGCTGTAGCCAGAGCCTCAGTGCATCGGCTTGGAAGGCAGTGCACATCACAGGCTACACAGCTGACAGATGGCTGGTTGTCAAAGAATCCCAGACCAGTAAAGTTTAGAAGGGCTCTCTGGAGATCATCTAGTCCAAACCCCTGCTACAGCAGGCTTACCCACAGCAAATTGCCCAGGACCAGATCCAGGCAAGTTCTGAACGTCTCCAGAGCAGGAGATACCACCAGCACTCTGGGCAACCTGAGCTGGTGCTCCATCACCCTTACAGTAACAGCTTCATTCCTCATATTCAGGTGGAACTTTCTGTGTTCCGGATTGCGCCTGTTGCCCCTTGTCCTGTCACTGGGGACCAGTGAAAAGAGTCTGGCCCCATCCTCTTGACACCTGCCTCACAGATATTTATAAACATCGATCAGATCCCCTCTCAGTCTTCTCCAGGCTACAAAGACCCAGGTCACATCTCTACAGACTCCTTATAGTATAAGGAGTCGCTTAGGATTCACTAACAGTCACGAATGCGCAGCTATGCGCAGCATCCGTCACGTGGTGATCAACCACCCTCTTCTGCAGAGAAACAGATCGGCGTACTCAAGTACTCCCAGAATATTTTAAGATCATTGTCAGAGAGACAGTAGGATTTGCTGACAGAGAAGGTTGAGAAAATGATCAGAGTACTAACTAAGGAGCTCTTTGCCAAGTCAGGCAGGTGAATGACACCACAGCACTGCAAAGGAAGGATCTGAAATCCTTCCTAAATCAGAGATGCAACAGGTTCAGGAAAAAAAAAATAAAAAAGAGGCCCCTGTGCACAACCAGGACAAGGTAACCACACTTAGGGGGAAGGCTTGCAAAGAGAAGTTTCTAGTCAGACAAGCAAGTGTGTGCTGCACAGTAACAAGTAGTCTGATCTGTTCTTCCACCACAGCTCAGCGGCCCGCACATCTTGTGAGCAACCACAAATAAATATGGGATGTGAGTGCCAACAGCATAAGCACAGTAATGAGGGACCAACTGACAACAGACACTTCTCCAGAGATGATGATGAGGGATGTAATTGGCTGGCACCAAGGTAACTGTGTCAGAGGTAGCCAAGCACCAAGAGCCAAGAACAGTTTGAACACTGAGGGACATCACATTCTGTTAGAGCTGTGGGAGTAGTTCCTCTGCAGCAGCAGCTATTCACCTTTTCTTAAGGTTCAGCTTGCCTGACCTTAAACACTCTCTGGAGAAGTCTAAAGGTGTGGATTGAGATCAGAGAAAGCGGCTCTGCTGGCAGCGGGTCTGAGGTCCAGTCTCTTGACTGAACGCCTAACCAGCTACGATTCAAGAACGTCCAGGAGTGCTCAATGCATGAGGTGCTGAAATCAAAGCAATACTTGGGTTCACATGAACTGCAGGCTCAGTATGAGAGACTGCATCAAGCACACCCAAAACTCCTTGTGCAGCACTTCTGCTCTTGTACGTGGTGCAGACAGAAGGAATAGACTTTTCCCTGGGGCTACAAAGCCTCGCATGTGGAACAAATACTAGGATGCATGTAGGAAACCACAGTAGATTCACTACTGGACAGCAGCAGAGCAGCTTCAGCACAAACCACACCTCAAACTGAAAAGGCTGTTACAGCAAACAACTGCACACTGGTACGCTGAGAAAAGCTCATCATGCAACAGCACATGGGCTTCAGTCAGCAAACGTGAAGTGGATAGGGCCACTGTGTCCTGTTTCTAGCGCTACACCTCAAATTTCTATTCATACCTGCTGAGGAGCAACTGGCCAAAGTTTGAATGGGCTTGTCAATAACCGAGTTAACAGGTTAAAATGTCAGGGTCCTCAGAAGTAGTCAGGACTGTCTATTTGTAATCACCCACCTGGCCTTGCTTCCAGCACTCCCTGAAGATCTTCCAGTTGTTTTTGTTGCTAGGATCATGAAGGCAAAGGAGTCTACCATCACACAGCCAAGAGTGGGAAGTGTGAGGATCCAGCACATTCAAGCCCATTACCATTTCCTTCACCTCTCTCTGTGTGTCAGCCAAGTTGGTAGCGCGTTTTGCAGCGTCAGAAGTCTTCTTATTTTCCACCACAGAAGCGATGATGTGGTCTAAGAAGTTAGGCAGGCTGGCTTTGCCTTTGGCCCCCTAGAAAACGCAAACCCAGAGGTAAGTTTAGTCTTGCAACAGCACACAGGCTAATGCACGTCGGCTTTCACTCAGACCTTAGTCATGGCTGTCCCGCTATCAGAGAAGCGTGCAGTGGTAAAGAGATCAACTCAGAGACAGGCAGGTATCTGGTAAGAACAGAAAGAGTTAGGGACCTCATTCATAACTGTAAAGCTTAACCTGGTGTAGGCTTCCTTGAAAATTGTTGCAGCAAACAACCGTGGACTGGAGAACTTAAGTGATCTGCTAACTCAATGCTAAAACCAGTGTGTGCTCATCTTAACTTCACTACTGTTTCAATTCTATTTTCCCATTTTCTTCACTCCATTCCTGCGAGAGCAAATTCACCTGTGGCACACGCGAGCTGATGAATACACAAAGTGTTCAGCAAACACCAACAGAGAAGAAAAGGCTCCCTCTGTGCACAGTGTTAATAGAGGCGCTGGAGGACGGGTGCTCTGGCTGTAGCACACGTACTCTTCACGGGATGTTCAAAATCCAGAGGAGATTAACAACCTTAAACCATCTTAAACTGTGCTTTTAACTTAGTGAAGACAAAATTGCCTGCCTACAGGACTTGCTTACAGCAAGATGCTCGAGGCACAAAACCTATTCCACATATTCAGCAGAAGATAAAAACTAACTGAATCAGTATTCACAAAAGACATCTGTGAGTGTGCGCTGGGGTGTGGCAGATTTCTGTCAGTAAAGAGCTGCTTCTAGCAAAACTACTCCCAACTGCGGCCCCATACCTCTGAAACACCCCCAAACAAACCAGGGACCGGAGGCCAAACGAGCAGCAGCGGAGAAAAGGTACTACTGGCGCAATTTTGCCACCTTTACAACTGGGACTCAACAGACAGCAAATGGACTGTACACAGAGCTAACAACCTCAACCCTAACACTGCTCATTACCCAAGACTGTCAATAAACAAACATTCATGGGATTTAGAGAAAAGTCTAGGTTAGGAGGACCCAGACACCACTGAGCACATGGTGTCCAGCTCTCCAGCACTTCAATCATTCTTCATGGCCCTCCAGAGGGCCCCCTCTAATCTTTCAGCATCATTCTTCAACTAAGACAACCAAAACCGGAAGCAGCGTTCCACGTGTGGGTTAATAAGGGCTGAGTGGGATCATCACATTCCCTGACACGCTCCCATACAGCTGTATGCTCCCAGCACAGCTGGCCTCTGCAGCTGCAAGGGTGCAATGCTGACTGGTGTTCAACACTTGCAGTCTTCTTCCAGGACCCTGGGCTCCTGTCAGAACAGCTGCACTCCAGCTAGTCAGACCCAGCCTGTACTGCTGCTTGGGATCACAGGGGATTTCCAACGGCCTGTCTTAGGCGAGTACGGCTGGATCAGAGCATCGCCTGCTCAGGACAGTCTGAAAAAGGCGCCTTTACGCGGAATCGCTAGAGGCAACGCAATGGATAATGTGCGGTTTAGCTCCTACAGCCAACACTGCGACTCTTCCAACAGAATGTCCTGAACGCCTCTCAGAAGGTTTTTCAAGTGTCTGCTCACAGGTTTTTGGCTTTCCTGTGGGACGCTCGTGCAATGTTTTTGAAGATGTTGAATTGAAACTGAACTTTGAGAAGATGCTGATTATCACTTGAACAATCCACAGGCTGCATTTAACCCACTTTCTTAGTCTCCTGCAAGGAACAGTGTCTCCCCAGCAGCCACAAACCAAACCACAAACTAACAATTTGTGGGACACTGGGTTCTGGTGAGATGCTGCAGTTATTTCAACATTTAAGAAGAAGTTACCATAAGTAAGTATAGATGAAAATGCTTAGATCATCCCTAGAAGAGATATCACTGCAGGAACACAAAACTACTTACCGTAGAAGCTGCAGAAAAGACTGGAGGAAAGGGGATTCCAGCATCTAAGGAGACCTGCGGAAGCTTTCCTGGCCCAGTGTGTAGTAGATCTCTAAGGCTGGAGCCTTCAGCCTTGTTGCTGGATGTCACTGGTCCCAACAAGAGGCTGTTAAATAGCTTTGGGGTTAACGGAGAAGCCTTTGCACCAGAGTTGAAGGAATCCAATCCAAAGGGCGAATGGGATTCTTTATTAAGCACCGCCCTCAGCGATCCTGATTCTGCAAGATAAGTATCGACAAGGGGCAGATGGTGGGGCAGAGTAGGAAAACGAAGCAAAATTCAGATGATCGCAAAGTTCTCCAGAACTATTTGCTCCTGTATTAAATAGGGCACTGACAGAACCTTGTGGTGAAGGTAACTTATCACTGCAGCCGTGAACGACATCCCTCAGAGAAAATCAAAGACATCACACACTTCAGATTGATTTTATCCTTTGTATGCTGTTCTAGTTTTGAGTAGCTCTGGTCTGAAAGTGTTTGGTACGAAGAAATCACGACTTTGTAACAGAGTCAATTACAAAAACCCATTCCTTTGACTTTCTGAATTAATGTTTCCGCAGGAAATACTTCAAATCTGCACCATAGTCCAAATCTTACAGTGACTAAGCCCAGCAAAACCAGTGCAAGAGCCGTGAACACTTAACAAAGTAGTTCCTGCTGGAACGTGAACAGGAGTGAATCCAGCGTTGGTCACGCGAGCTCTGGCGACTGGGCCCTGCATGCTGTGAGCAGCTACTTCACACCGAGAATCACATCTATACTAGTAAGTAAATAGCACAGAAGTTCTAAGCTACCCTCCAGGTAGACTCTGCCCTCCCATTTCTTTGAAAATGCACTCTCCACGCACCATAAAAGCAGCCCTTATGTACTACAGCAGTAATGAACTGACAGAGCTGCATCTGAAGGTAATGACTCGCGCTTTACATCAGGGTAGCAGCTGCACCGTACTTAGACAAGAAATACAAGAACTGGCTCTGAAATAATCTGGGGGTGACAGAGGAGCACTTTTCTCTTCAGCTCTAGCATCACCTTGCCAGCTCCGTGTATTCCTAAGTCTGCAAAAGAGGCAACGGGAGAAAAACGACCTGTTCTTTTCTACTTAGGGCTCAAACTGTCACAAAGAGCAACCACGAGCAGCACGTTAGCATTTCCCTTCTCGTTCCAGCCCCAGAGGGCATGTCTTCTGCTCACCTTTTGTTTCTTCTTTCGCTTTTTGTGTGGCTAAGTCTGCCAGCCAGTGCAGGGCTGAGGACGGAGCTGTTTCTGGACAGAGTGGTCTGTTAGTCTTTATTTCACCAGTGTTACTGGTCGCTAACGTCTCTGTTTTGGCAGATTCCTCTATCCTACTGTCACTTGGTTCGGATTTTGGAACTGTGTCCATTTCCAGTTGCCCCACTCCCACTGTCCCTGCTCCAGCGGAAAAGGTGTTCTCACTTCCAGAGACCGATGACGCACTAGGATTTACCGTGGGAAGCTGAAACAAAAACACAACCAGTTGCTGAATGTTAGATAAAGGGAGGAATTCAACTCATTAGCATTTCCATCATCCACGGCAGTGGGGTTTGGTTGTTGTCTTTGTCCGCTTGCTGTAAGGACACAGCAGAAAACCTTTACACTACCAAGCAGCTGAGTGCAGGAGCTTCTTTTCTGAGTCCAGCAGCCCTCGCACTGCGGTGTGAGTTCTATCCCGTCACCTTCTAACGCAAGCCCAGGACTTCCGAGTTACGGGCGTTTTTTACAGGAGGACTGTTTGTGGGAACAGCTACCAAGTTTCTCCACTTAACACATCACAAAACACACGCGCGTGTTTCAAGCTGCTGACAGCAGCTTAAGGTACGTCCTTAGCGTGGACTTCTTCCTGCCCAACTTCTACACAGGAGTACGAGCCCACACACCCGCTTGGGACGTGGCAGTTGCGGACAACCCACCCCAAAACTGTCTCTCGAGTTTCTTGCTAGGCTGGAACACTTGGAACACACACGTGGAAAGTAAAGTCCGTGTTTCACACAGGCTCTAACTTTTACAGTATCTTCAGAATGCCCCGTCAAACCAGGTAGTTTCAGCCCCAAATGACATACCTGTGATATTCCATTAGTGACAGCGGGTCTTAACACCGATTTGCTCTGCCTGTTAATACAGGGACAATTGGCTTTGATACCCCACTTGCCTCGTGCAGCATGAACCATGTCTCCAATATTGTAAAGTGCTGCAAATAAAGTTAAGATATCAGTTCCACGTGCAAAACAGCCTGAAACCAAGGCCTGAACTACCACATATACTCAGAGGGGAGGTTTCAATACTTCCACCAAGTATCTTTAAGATCACATCCTACAACAAGACGCTTCTCTCTGAACAGAGAGCAGACTGACTGCACAGAGCTGTCTTTGAAAAACAGGGCTGAACATGGTGAGACCTCACAGGTACAAGCCAGGACAAAGCAAAAGACAACCCCACTGTTTACCACCAGCCACCTGACCAAGGGAAGCCCCTTGACAGAGTTCTTACTCCAGCTATCAGAAGCATGACACTCACAGGCTCCGTACCCGATAGGGAAATTCAGCCACCCTGAAGCCGGATGGAAAAGCAGCACCGCCAGCTGTAAGCAGGCAGACACCCTTTGGAATGCACTGAGGGTCATTTCTTAATTCAGGAGAGACAGGCGGCCCAACCAGAGCAGAAGGAGTAAGTTAATGACATGTACTGATGCAAGTAAAACCAAGCGAGCACAAGAACACACCGCAAGTGTCAGAAGGGCGTTCGCTTTGAACGCACAGCTTGATCCTACTTGGTTACGCTCTCCTCACCGTCTCTGCTAAATCCATGCGAGACATGAGGAGAGCTATCAGCTAGCACACCAAACATCTTAGCGTGTTTTCACTTGCTTGCTCAGAACTGAGGCAAAACAGGGCATTTTCCCCTTCAGGTTTCAAGCATTACCTGTACCAGGAATGATCTGTGTTGGCATAAGGTTCTCTGGTTCATGAGACTGACCCTTTGCACACTTCAGCCACGAGAAGACTTCCTCATCACCGATCTCTTCTGTCTCTGGAATAAGGGCACAGACAAAGTACTACAGCTTTGTGTGGGTTAGGCAAACCTTTCAGTACAGGCTGTTTGTAGCACAGGCTATTAACCTGGTGATCTCAGAAATGAGATCAAACACAAACTATTAGAACAGGATCTACAGCACCTTTTTTGCCTCTTCAGAGTATAAAACGATGCCATTTTCCCTGCATCTCTAATAGCATGTTATTTCCAATCACCTAAAACCCAGGGCTTCCAGCCTCAGTGTGTAAAAACTGTACTGTGTGCATTCCTGCCTCACAGGGTCACTGTGTGCTGCTATCCTCTCCCAAGGTTTTTCCACCAAAAGCCATCCGCAGATCAGTTCCACTCCGACACGTTCCACATACTTGAGATTTTTAATGGCATTTGGCCTGCGAGTAAGTAGCTGCACAAACTGCATGCTGCTCTCTTCCTTTAAAAGGAAACGTGGGGAGTGGGGTAGAATA
This sequence comes from Phoeniculus purpureus, assembly GCA_028565055.1. NCBI lineage: Eukaryota > Metazoa > Chordata > Aves > Bucerotiformes > Phoeniculidae > Phoeniculus > Phoeniculus purpureus. Next base: position 14,902,265 of record JAOXOE010000765.1, on the reverse strand, counting down.
AGTGGAGGATTGCAGAAGACTGCGTTTCAGGGTCCTTCAGACCTGGTACCTACACAGGTTCTTTCTACAGCACAAAGTGCAGGACCCTCTTGAGGCAAGTAATTTTATTTAAATGATCTCTGGCTCCGCATTTTATCCCACTCGAAAATGTCACCCTTTGTTAATGACCCAGAATGACAACACTGCTTACAGGGAGATGGAACTGAAGACACACACCCCTGCAACTTGACTTCGTACAACACCCGTTTCTCCAGTGCTGACTCTCACACTGACAACAAAAACGTCTCCTGTGCATAGGGCATCCTTGAGTTTTCACCTGGGACAGGTATGCGTACAGTATTTATTGCCCTGACGTGAGAAGACAAAGGGTCAAGAGGGGTCATTGTGAATCACGGACACCTTGGTACCACAGTCCATCAGTGATCTGTTCAGTTACAAATACTTCTTCTGAACAGGTATGGTGCCAGACAAAAGAAACCAAACTCCACTTACTTTCAGCTGCTTCCACTATGCCCTGGATAACCCCATCCAAGAGACTGTTGTGCTCTCCTCCAGGGTGTTCTGGCAGCAGTTTTACAGTTTGGCTGGGATGGAGTTAATTCTGCTCCTAGCGGTTCCAGAGGTGCTTTGCTGTGGACCCGTGACCAAAGCAATGCTGATGACAGTAACATTGTGTTTGCAGAGCATATAAGGTCTGTGCTTCTCACTCTGCCCAGCCCACAGTACTCAAGGTCGGTGTGCAGCACCATCAGGCAGATGCCCCAAACCAACCCAAGGGGTGTCCCGTGCTGTACAACATCACACTCAGTGATGGAAACAGCCAGGAGGGAGTTTAAGGGGACTAGGCACCTTTTGTTTGGGAAACTGCTGGGCAGTGGTCCACCCACAGGAAGTGGTGACTGCCTCTGCACCACTTGCCTTGCTTTGGTGTCTTTTCTTCCCCTCTTTTTCTATTTGTCCTTCACTTATGAAGCAATTTCTACCCTGTGTCTTCCTGCTTTCACTCGTCCATTCCTCCTTCCCCAATCCCACTGCTGTCAGTGAGGAAGCGGCTCTGTGGAGCTTAGCTGCCGACTGGGGTTAACCCAACGATATAAAAAAATGGTGACTTTTCATCTACTTAGAAAAGCTCTCTGCTTCTACAGTTCAAGTCGTGCTCTCCAGCAGCCTTCTCGCAGCGCACGCACAGCAGTACTCACGCTCATCAACACCCAGACTTGTGTACTCCTGCCCCACATAGTAACACCACTGTCACTAGCAGCCTTATGTGGAACAATCTGTTATCAGCATCCTCACGACAACAGTTGAGTCCAGCAAAATACTCAAGAAAACAAACAGCTGTTCACACACAGAGAGGGCCTCTGCTTGTACAAACCGAGCTGACAACTTGCTCCTGAATTACAAACCCCAGTGCATCAAAGAATGAATAGAAGAACAGGGTCCAACCTAACTCCTGCACAGAAAGGAGTTAGTTCTCTGTGGTGTCTGCTTCCTAGGGCAACTCCTGATGGTTCTGGACTGTTAGGACAGGGAGATGATGGAACTGTACAGTGATCTCTCTCAATACAGCCTGCTGATGTGATCTGCACAACAGCCTTCTAACCCAACAGATAAAGCACAGGTACCTAGGAAAATCCAGCACAGCAGCAGTTAAGACAGCAGAGCCAGAGTCCCACAACTCCGGCCTCCCAAGCCAACGTTCACTAACCCTCCCACAAAACCTTCAGCAGCTTCCCGGGAACTATCCCCATGGAAAGCCAGACAGATTTAAAAACTACAGCAGGACAAAAGTCTCCAGTACTCACCACTGCGTGGACGGTTCTTCCTCAGCCGGTAACAGTCCAGGCAGACCCCAAACCCACACTTGCGACAAACCCAGTGGATATTGAAGAGTGTTGTCTCACACACGTCGCACATTTCCCTCACACCGCGTACTGCTCGCTTCCATGCCACTTTCTCTACAAGGACAAGGAGCACCAGGAGTTACTGCACCTCTCCCACCTACATTGAGAGCATCACTGATCAGCACCACACAGAACCATGACCGAGTACAGACACACACACACACTCTTCTACAACCAAAGACATTCTCTGAGTTGCTAGCCTTTGACGCTACTAGAACCCGTGTCTCTAAGAGCGGGTTAGGTCAAGGCACAAAGTGCACACAGCACAAGGAAATGAAGCACCTCACCAAGCTCTGCAGTAGCTGGATTTCAGGGAGCACTTATGGAACTTACAGGAAAATTGTAAGACTTCTGCTGGTTTCACCAAGAACCAACATGGACTGGCAAAGCTGTACAGAACACACAGAGAACTTCTACTAACTGGGTGCCTATCAGCTCCTGGGGTCCTGAACCAGCACACTGCTGAGGAAGAAGCAGCCCTCTCCAAACAGCTGCCCTTGTACACTCCAGGAGCCAAAGGGAGACACATGCTAAGCCGAAATAAAGCTGAATACCCTTAGAAAAATTCTTCTAAACTCATTCCCCCTGTTGTTCCTCAGCTGAGTCCTTGCAGGCAGAATGCAAGCACTGCTCCTCCCTAGAAAACCCTGAGCTTTTATGGGATTACACTGGAGCGTAACAGGAAAGGTCTGTGTCCGAGGAGCTGCTCGTTCAAACACAGCAGGGCACTTCAACAAGCGCTCTGGACTTGCTTTTATTTTTGATTGGGAACATGGGTCAGCCGTCTCCTCCATTTATTTATTGACAAATAACGTAAAGACGTTTGAGAAAGTCACTGTTAGCTTCCTTTACAGTAACACAGCACCAAACCCCAAAAGGAATCCCAAGCACTGGTCCCCCAGCCACACAGACTTCTCTTTGGAAGGAAACAAGAATTTCAACAAGAAATTGTACGACACTTTGAACTCTACTGCACTCCCTTCTGCACACATTACACAGACAAGATGGACATAAAACAGGTCAAAAGCGCAGCTTACGATGTGGCTCCACCATCATCATTGCCTCCTTCTCTGACATAACAAGCTGGCAGAACTGGTCCCCGACATTGGCCAGGATATATTTAGAAGTTTCAAGATCGATACCCTCTGCGGGGGAGGAGGAAGGAATCCACAGGCTCATGGCATCAGAGTCACTCTGCTGTGGGTTCAAAAAGCCCTCTACTCGTAGAATACCTTTCCGGGTAAAGACCAGCCTGCAGAGAACAGGACGGATAAGTAAGAAGCTGCCCAGCAGGAGGGAAAAAGGCTTCATCCAGAGCGCGACACTGCAGTCAGTACAAGTACTAAGCAAATCCAAATAACACAGAATAAGATACACCAAGGCAGTGATCATAAAACTCTAGTACCAGAATAAATCCCCAGGTCCCAGTAAGCACTGGTACGAAATTCCACACACTGGAAATGTCCACATCCAGGTAAGTCACATTTCCCTGGACAATTAATGGACAGAGATGGCAAAACCCTGTTAATCTGGGCTGCTGCATGACATTGCTTGTAAAGACCTGCTGGTTCTCACTCTCTACTGTAACTCAGGCAAAAGTTGTGTGCCACCTTCTGGGAAGCCAACGTTCCAACTCTGGCACAGGCCGTGAAGGCACACTTCACGGCTTGCATCACAGCGTGCGCACACACATCCTGACCCAACCTACTGCTCCGGCCGCTGCTCTAGAACAGCTTTATCAACAGCTGCGGACCCTCCTAGTCTCTGCGTTGGGAAGAGGTGCAACAACCCAAGTTAGAGAACTCTCCATGTCTCCCCACAGCATTAAACGAGACTTCATTTCCAAGCTAAACCAACTTTGTCTTTCACCTCAAAGCTAGATTCTTAACAGGATCAGGCAGAGAAGCAGCTACGGGTGGGCGTACGCACTGAAAATTCACTTTGACTTTTATGTGCCAGAGAGTGAGCCAACACCTCTCGTGAAGAGATGCACAGCACTGGCTACAACGAACGCTGACAGAAGAGAAGCAGGACGGGTCAAGAAACCATCCAGACGTGTGCAACACAGAGGAAAAACTGCGTTCTAGTTCTAAAACTCAGTTCAGCGCTCAGAGAAACCCCGTAAACATCAGCTGGCAATGTTCAGTCACTTGGTGGCTGAATTAAAACTTTCCCCCTGTTCTGAACTGCTTGTGAAAGAGGGAGAGATCAGTCACTGCACACACGCTGCTATCCTGCAGCCAAATCCTAGTCAGCAAAGCACATCCAACCTTGTGAAGTCGGACCTGGAGGCCCAATTAGTATCAGACAGCTGTCTCTTCCAACAGCAACTCGTCCTGCCCCAGCGAGGGAATTCCAGTCAGGTGATGCGGGGAAACAGGAGAACACCTTCATCACTGCACCCGAGCACATTACACAAGCAAAACAATCCCTCTGTGCTTGGGCACGGCCCAAGCTCTGCACACAAACTATGTGTAGAGGAAGGAAGAATTGGAGCACCTCCGGAAATGGAAGAAGCGACAGGCCACAGTCGAGTCATCCTGCTCCTGCTCCTTAAACTTGCGGTACCGCTCCAGACGGCACTCCCGGCACTTGTGTAGATGTGGAGCCACGTTGATGCAAGAGCCATCCTGGAGAAACGGCTCACCCGACTGCTTCAGCTTCCTCACCTTACTCATGTCTTTCAGCACAGACTGGCCAACTGGGTGAGGCAAAGCAGAAGTAAAAAAACCCGTTAACTGCAAAACCAGAAGGACACTGGCCCCCCAACACCCCTTTTTCAGAGATCCATACGCTCATGCCCGTGCGAACCCAGTAACTGTTGGAACCTGCAGCACACTGGGCTTTTGCCCTGACAAACACACAAACGCTTCTGAAAGAGAATGCACTACCTCACACACAAGCAGCATTAAGCTTTAGCCTCGTAAATATCCCTGGAGCAGCCTTCTGAGTATAAATGGGGTTTAACCATTTATGTGTTTAGTTCACCACACAGAGACAGCCCAACGTCCCACCAGCTTGCGCTTCCAGGACACCCCGTGCTGAAGCCATCACCTTTCAGGGGAGCTGTGCGAGGCCGGCCCTTTGTGGCTTGCTTCCCTTTTCCTTTCCCCAGCAGCAGTTCAGCATTGTGCTCTGCATTGGGGCCTAGCTTTGCCATCAAGTGGTCTGGGATTCCCTTCATACAAGCTTTGGCCTGCAGCTGGTCTTCAGAGTCACTCAAATCTGACAGGTCACTGTTTGTACTGGAGTCCGAGTCCTGTTTGGATGTCAGGCTCCGCTCATCCAGAGAGAACCTTTTCACAGCTTCAAAAGGGGCTTTGTTCTCCTGTGGAAACTCTGCCTGCGAAGAGAAAAAGCCCGGCGCATGCCTGCCAAACACATTAGAGAAAGTTTTCAGAAGAGGATTGTCCTGCTGCCCTGGCCCAACTGCTGGTTTTTCCTCTGTGGGGCTGGAGGAAAGTGTGGGCATCTCAATCGGTTGTGTTAGGTTGCTCGTTGGTGAGCTGGAACGGCCATTCCCTACAGCAGAAGAGCTCTGAACACCAGCGACTGCTGAACCAGGAGTACTGGAGATCATTTTTGAGGAGTCAGTTGTTATGAACAAACTTTTCTTCTTAGCCAGAGAACAGTCTGTAGAAGTGAGTGATTCTGGCCAGCCAGAAGCGGCCTTGTGACCCACAGGTGTAGAGGGAGCAGAAACCCCTGTCTGAGACGAAGACGCAAAGCCACTGAAAGGACTAAGTTCTACCTTCTCAGCAAATGCCAGGAAAGGGTTTGAGGGTTCTTCTCTTGATAGCTTTGGGGGCTGCAAGAACAGGTTTTCATGACTATCTGGGGGACGAGTATTCAACAGACTTCGTGAAAAGGCTGGAGTAAGGGTAGGCATGGATTCCACAGGCAGCTTCCGCTCCACAGAACTGCCAAACGGGGTTCCTTGTTTAGTGTCCGTTGAGAGGATTTTGCCTTTACAGAGCCCGGCACCCACACTCTCTGTACACTGCTTGAACGAGTCTCGACTAGAGGCATCTTCTGTCAAGCTCTCTGAAATTACTGTGAAGTAATTACTGGAAGGTAGATTCTGCGACATACATTGGAAAAACAAGTTCTTGGACAGGTCAGGGTCTTTCTGAGCCTCCTGTCCAGTACTGCAGCCAAAAGGAAATCCAGAAGGTTTGCTGTCTGGGGTCACCACTCCATTTGATTGGCTTCTTCCACTCCCAAACACCAAAGACTGAGAAGCACTCGGAAGAGAGACTCCAAATCCAGAAGCAGCTGGAAGTGAATTTCGGGAACTCTGAAACAGAATTAAACAGCATTAGCCTCTCGCAGGACTCTCGCTTGGTTCACTGACTGTACCACCAGCATTCTGCTTACCCCTCCTGTACCAGAAACGTCCAGCACAATCACTGATGAAACAACAAAGAAACTTCCTTGAGGACTTCACTAGACTGACTCTTCCCTCTTACAAGCTATTGAAACTAATGAGCAAACAGTATCTGTTACACACTAAAGACACGTGGAGAAAACAAACACTTAACGTCTTACCCTGCTTTAGGACAAAACCCAGATGTAGGACAATGCGAATTAACTCACAGAAAAACAACGTCTATCAGCTGATGCTGTTTTGTTTCAAATTAGCAAGAAGGGAACCTTGGCTGAAACTGCTTTTCAGGGATCTAGCAGGGAGTGACCAAACTGCTCCTGATCACGGCAAAGGCACATCTGCTGGCAGGCAGGTAGATGCCTAACAGCTTGGTGCCTTCCAGAGGAGTGCTCTGTACAGGTGAAGCACAAAGGACTTAATTCTCATGATCTTTGAATGCTGAAAAGTTTTCCGACTTGCCAATCTCTATTAGACCTGCATCTGTTTGTGGAAGATTCACTTCGCCACTTGTAAGTATTCAGACGTTCCAATTCTCACAGCCCCGCTCTACCTGACCATAGTCTGTGACTAACAGTTCTATTCCTTTTGAGTTCCCACTCAGAAATCTCTCATGATGAACAGGCCTCTTTCCCAAGGCCACGTCACACACAACCACAGTGTCTGTGCAGCTTATCCTCATGGTCATTATTGCCACTACACAGCTACTGCACTGCAAACTAGCGCTCAGCTGCTTCTGTCAGCAACCTCCAGCTGTAGTAACCTTCCTATCGGATTAGAGTCTCCCGCGACAGTGGCCTCAGACATTCGCATTTCGGTGTCACTTCTTCACACCAAAGTCACTTACGGAAACTGAGTTTCACCAGTTTTTAAAAGCACACGAACATGAACCAAACTCATTACAAGGTCCTGAGGACCAAGCCCTGTGCGATGAACTGAACAGTCTGAAGCACTAACACAACACCACAACACCGACTGACTCAGGTCAAGTTTCCCCTTTCAAGGAAAATGGTTTGAAAGGAACTGGTGGTCTAAAGCCAGCTGTTGGTTTGAAACCCATGATTTAGGTCGTGAAGAGAAAGGGAAGGAGTTAGGGAACCAAAAGTATCTCAGTGCAACTGAAGTTCTTCCTCATAACCGCTGGTAACAGATGCGACTGTGACCATTCACCCTCACAATCTGTAGTGGTTCCCAACTCAGAAATTACTTGGTTTTAGGAGGGATGTAGCAGATGTAGAAGAGAGAGCAGGTTAAAACAATTTAATTATGTGACACTCCTGCCTTCTCCAGTTCTCTTTCTCCTTCACACCACACCATTCATGAATCTTTACCCCAAGCTAAACATCCCTCCTTTCGCCCCACTCCAGTAGCCAATACAAAAAGCAGGGACGAAAGTCACCCATTTAACCTCCTGACGACCATCATGACCTCTCCTCCCATTTTATTACTTTCTTTTACACACCAGGCCAAAACTTCTTGAATCTTGCTGTACTCCTGGGATGAGGCTTCAGTTCTGACGTTACAGGCATTCCCTCAGTTACAAGAGAAGTGTTCTCTTTTGGTTTAGCAGAGTTTTCCCTCTACTCTTCCAACTTTGCCCCTTGAAAACAAAGGCGTCACTAACAGATCTTTAGGCTGCTTCCAGACCCAGTTCTTCATTACAATTTATTTTAAAGGCTCCCATCTCAACTGTTTTCCGATTTGTTGCCAGCCCCAGGCAGTACATGATGTGTCTGGCTTAGTTTAATACTACCAGGACACCACAGCTGTCTGTAACATTGACAGACGTACCTACAAGTGGCCTCTAAATGTAGCCTCACTGGTTTCCTGCCAGTTTTGAGACTGTTCAGCTCAGCGCACTGCACACTGTCACTGACATTTGCACATAAAACAGCAAGAGGCATTAAGCAGGTTATTTTCCACACATCACAGCCAATGTGATCATATTAAGTGCAGTGCGGAAAGTGACTGAGGCTGCATGTCTCAGATGAAGGTTTAATTAAAGGTAAGGGAGCTAAAAAGTTCTCTCATAACTCCTGCACAAAATATGCTCCTTTTCTTCTGAGTTCTTAGATAGATTTGGGAAGGGAGGGACTCATCAGGGAAAACACTCTCTTCTCGGTTCCACGAATACGCTCTGTAACAGGAACACGTGCTGCAGATATGCATGTTGTCCTTGAATACGTCTGATGATGTGTTACTCACCTCTCCCTGGGCTTGCGGTCGTCCCGTTTTCAGTTTCTCTTGTCCCGTAACAACTGGCAAACTACTGTCAGAGATTCTCACAGTTGTCGGAGTCAAAGCAGTGGTAGTAACTGCAGTTGCTGAAGTCACCATGCCCGGGCCGACTTGTTCCAGTGATTTCCCCACCTCTTTGCATCCAGATCCAACTAGTAACACCTGCCCAGTCCCGGAGGAAAATGGAGTGAAGGGCAATGGTGCGTCGCCACCAACTGGCTCATCCTGGACTACCAGTGTTCGGCCATTCTCTTTGGTGTAAGTGGCAAAGCGAATATTGCGATTAATCTGAGGAATGACTGGCGGCAACTGCTTGGCCCTTGGATCCAGTCCCGTTTCACTGTTGGATCCCCCTTTCCAAGGGCTTCTGCTGGCCTCACCTCCATCACTACCATTGCTATCCACCTCACCCCTCTCCTTTAGTTTCTTCATTGCAGAATCACACCCAGAATCTGAAGCATTTTTCCTCCTTCGTCCATCCTTTCCCTCCAGACTTTCTTTCTTCTTTTTCCCCTTAGATGACTTAGCCGCCTTTAGGGCCCCTCCCTGTAACAGACAGAACCATGTAGTCACTAAACAGAACAATCAAGACATCTGCTCAAAGAACATTTTCCTGTTACAACAGAACATACTACCCTGCTCTCAGGAACATTAACAGAAACGTGTAAGGAGAGACACTCTGCGTAAGCACAGCCTCATCTCCTTCTAGTACATTAGGATCTTCACAACAAGATTTTCAGCACAGCTACTTTGCTGTAGCAGGGACCACGTGATGGCAGCTCTTGCCGAAACATGCAACACAACCGCAGCCCAGAATTCTTGCTAACATCTGGAAACTAGTGTTTGAAACAAGCCTGAGGGCACACGTTCTGTGCACCACCCAAAGCCTGCAGCACTTAGCCACAGGAGACAGAGTCTGTCCTGCAGCCTGGGGTAAAGAAAACAGGTGTAAACATTATCATGGATCATCTCAACTGAAGCAACGAGATGCCGCAAGCACGGGGCAGTCTGCTTCAGCGAAGCCAGGTGGATATTTTTAGATATGCTTAAAAAAAGGCTGTGCAGCAGCAGTGATCCCATTAGAAAAAGGCAGTAAGCACCTCAATGCTCTTGAGCAGAGCACTACCCCTTAAGCAAGGCCCCCATGTTTACTGACACCCCCTCACCACAGTATCAAAAGCCCACAGTGAACACAGCATCAGTTTTCACTTGTTCCAGGTTTCAGATGTTTTGCTTCTAAAGCTTCATGAGACTTCACACTGTAGACACACGACTCGAACTGTTACAGTACCTCACTTGGAGCACTGTTATCCATCACCACGTGAATCAGCCGAGGATCCACTGACTTTATTTCACCACTCTAATTTTTAAGCAGATGGACATTGAAGAAAGAGGAGGGAAAAAAACAGATGTTATTTTAGAGTTTGGAGCATGTGAGACCTTAAAGATGAGGTTCATTCTGCAGCTATTCTCCTCACTGCTTTTTCTTTCTGGTCTACCTCCCCAGCAATAGCACATCCTTCTGGTTTACCTTCTGTCCTTTTGCTCCTTTCCTATTGTAGAAGGTTTCAGATTTACTTCCTACCACTGTTTCCTTGTATTGCAGCTGCACACTCCTTTGAGTGACACCAAGCTATGTGGCGCGGTCAACATACCAGAGGGAAGGATGCCACCCAGAGGGACCCTGAGAGGCTCGAGTCCTGGTCCTGTGCAAACCACATGGAGTTCAAGTGCAAGGGCAGGATGGAGAACAGACGGCTCCAGGGGATCTTACATCAGTTTCCAGTACCTGAGGAAGGCCTAAGGAAAGCTGAAGAGGGGCTTTTTATGAGGTACTGTAGTGACAGGACAAGGGGGAATGGTTTCAAACTGAAACAGGATAGATTTAGATTAGATCTTCGGAAGAAATTCCTCGCTACAAGGGTGGTGAGGCACTGGAACAGATTGCCCACACTCAAGGATACTCCCTCATTGGAAATGTTAAAGGCCACACTGGATGGGGCTCTGGGCAAACTGCTCTAGTGGGAGCTGTCCTTGCCCAGGGCAGAGGGGTGGAACTATGTGATCTCTGAGGTCCCCTCCAATCCCAACCATTCTATGATTCTGTGATTTTTCCACCGAGCACCTCCGGAGCTATTCACAGCATTAAACACAGATCTTCTTACGTTTGGTTTAGAGTTGTTTTAGCTTTCTGCACATCCGCCCTGCCAGCTGTAGAAAAGGCTCCTACTGCAAGGAAGCAGTCCGATTTATGCTAACTATTGCCATCAGCACAGCCCCAGAAGGAGCAATGCACAATCATCACTCGCTGCAACTGTGCTCACAAGGTACCTTCTTACTCCACACTAGACAGGCCGCAAGTTGGGTGCTTCCTGGCATGTATCTGCTGAAAGCACAAATCCAACGCCTCTCCAAAGCACTAGGCTCATCTACCATACAGAGCCCATTGTTTTTCCTGTGCCCCAGCAACAGATCTAGGAGTCAGAGCTCAGGAGCACTGCATGTGTGCATGGGTCTTACAGGGCATGTTCAGAGCACTCATTCTGCACACAGGAAAAGGTGTGGGGAACAGGACCCAAGAAATCAAGAGGAGAGCTGCTGCTGCAATTTACAGAGAGCGCAGCAGGCCTGTCCCTACTGGCTCCTGAAAAAGGAAGCAAATCCTTTAGGAGCAGGATGCTGTTAGGGCTGAACTACCTGTCAGACTGCACAAAAGCACATAACACCAGCCAGGTATCGCTCTCCGCACACAGACTTTCTGTTCCGATAAGAACAGAAGCCTAAGCTAAAACACATCAGTCGGTTTTGTTTCGATTAAGACTTCCATCCTCTGTGCTACACGGATTTCAGGAACTTGTACCGCCTGTCTGACAGAAGCTGAGAGAAGGCAGAGGAAGACACAGCATAGCAAACCCAGAAGGCTCTGTACATCAGAAGCTCTCCCACCTGGAAAAGCCACTCCATGGTTTTTTTCATACATTTCCAAATAAATTCTTTAGCTTATTTTATAAAAGAGGGCTGTGTATCATAAATGAATACACTGTGGAAAGTCACCATAACAGAAAAAATACCCCACAAAAACCTGCAACATGGATAATTACTCCTATAGCAAGTAAACATCACAAGTATAAGTTTCAGTGAAGCTCTCACCCTCCACAAGATATGAGGAAGGGGACTTTAGGAATATCAAAGCAATGCTTCTTGTTTTTACCTCAGTTACTGACACCTCCATCAGACGAGTTATAGGGTCTTGATGGCTCACAACACCACAGAGCCAGCTGTTTTCATCCTCTGGTTGGTAAACCTTAACTCTTTGGCCTTGGACACTGTAAGGACCTAGAAAAGGACTGACTTTAAGAATGTCTTCCAGAAAGGCTTTGTGTCATACAACAAAAAGAGTTCTGTGCACATAATTAGGGCTTGAAGGGTCATCCTTCACATGGAAAGAAACTAAAACACTACGGCCTCTGCCGCAAACCCTGTGCAGGCCAAGAGTTCTGTTGGAAGAAGTCAACAAGCCCTCATTCAGTACCTCAAAGCTATCGCAAGGACAAACATAAATAGTTCACACATTTAAAAAAGCAGAAAGGTGAAAGATCAAAATAAACTCACTCCTTTGACAAGGCCAAGCTAGGTGGGCGCTCCTTGCTAAACTGAACTCTTGTGCTCTAACCTACAGGTCAGCAATTGTGAAGCATCAATCCAGTGGTCAATCACTGCACTCTGACGCAGTCCCAATGCCTCAAACCCTGGTAGAGCTGCACGTAGTTCCAGACAGAAACATGTCCCTGTGACTGTAAAACTTACTGTACTTGCACAAATATCCAGTCTCTCAATCCATCGGCCCTACTGCTTTGACACAGGTAACAGATCACACACAGAAAGGTCTCCTCTGACCCTGCTCCCACTCTCCACACCAGCACGCAGAGCTCTCCTCCCATCCTCAGTCCAGACAAAACACCTCTGTTAATACTAGATCATCCACAGCCTGTATCTGATACAACCAGAACTAGGTGCTTCAGAAGGCGGCTCTGAACTGGCCAATTCTAAAGCTACTGGCTCACATAAAAATGCAATGAGGACAGCACTTTTAATCCACAAACATTTAATTTAACCAAAAGGCACTAAAACTTCGTTAATAATTACACCGCCCTTCAAATGTAGTGCTGTGGCCTAAATTGTTCTAGCACTTTCACTAAAAGACTCCATCTGACAACAGAAGATGCAATCTGTGCACAACCCAGACAGCAGTTCTGGTACAAACTCTGCGCTTAGCACCCACGGCCACACCACTATCAACTTAGACAGTTCAGGTGTAAGTTGCCAAATGACACCATTTGAACTGAGGTAACAAGAGGGTTTTCTAAAGACCAACAACTACAGAGTGACTTCACTTCTAAAATTTCCAGAATTATAGAACAGAACCACAGAAGAGGACCAAAACTGTAAAAATCCAAAGCTGAAACTTCAAAGTAGGGAAGTTCAAGTACTCAGATGCTACCAACAGCGTGCTGCCCTATTCAATCCTCCTCTCCAGAGAACTCCCAGCAGGTATTTCTGGATCTATCTCAGCAAACACTGACCTGTGCTGTGACAAAACAACGCCTCCTGGTAAAGAGCTGGAACACAACACAGAAGACTGACCTTCCAAATCCACCAGTAACAGACACTGTTACTGTCTCCTTCACAACCCTGAGCAGAGCCTTAACTGTTGCAGAACAAAGTAACCAGGACAGAAAAGCAGTCTCACCTCTACTGAATATCTCCTGAAGCTTCTGGTCACTGATCAATGCATTGACAGACTCTCTTAGCGAAGGCTGTTCCTGCAGAATCTGATTCTGACTCTCTGTTCCCATCTGCCAAGAACAAACAGTTTTAACACAAAGGTGTAGGTCTTAAGGTGACAGGATCGCTAGTTTCTAAGGGACAGCACCTCTGAGTGTTTTCAGTGATGACAACAGAAATTAAGACAAACATTGCTGAACATGCCAGAAGGAAAACAAAAGGACTAGCTACACAAAAGCTGTTGCCAAATGTCCACTGCAAGCTACACAATGCTCGACAGGCAGCTCTGCGACTGACCACAGGTTACAGAAAGCAACAAGGACTTTTCCCATGTGCAGGGAGGTTAGTGTAAGCACCTGGAAAAGGAGAGACAGAAGTGTAAAGATGTGACAGGGCAGCGAGAGGAAGGCGACAAGAACAGACTGGAACAGAACACGCAGAACAAACCAAAACACCAAACAAATTAATGTGACAAGCAAAGCACAAAGTTAAGTTGGAACGTTAACTGAACACAGTTCAAATACCTGAAACAAACGTAATCCGCTGGCATCAGACAGGAAACGTAAATGTCTGTCCAGAAGAAACTCCACTGGGACCACAGAGCCTAAACCCAGCTTATCTACGAGAGGAGTGAAGGTCTGTGGTGAAAAACAAAAAAGCCCAAAGGTTATAGAAGGACAATGTTGTTTTCATAGGCTGTTCGGGTATGAAGGAATAGAACCTCAATTTCTCAACTAGCACTGACTACTGCCTGGGCTCCAGTGCCAATTGCCACTGATGTTTGAGCCAGTGAGTCTGGGAAGCGTATTATAACCAAGAATCACAGAAAACTGGCTCCACCTCTTTAGAACTTAAATAAGAACTGAAAACACCCTCTGTGGGATTCATTTCTTCATAAGAAACCACCTTCTGATGCTCAGATTAAGAAAAACGCTTTGGCTAATGGTTCAAACTATCCTACACACTTCAGTCACAGCCTCCTGAAAGGAGCACTTCTACTTCTGAACAGAAGCCAGGTGTAAGTCAGTTGCAGCTACAGTATTAACGGGGACCCTCGTTCTTCCCTGGTGGTGTTCTGTGCAGAACTGAAGTTCCTAACAGGTGCACTACTGGTACTCACACGGCAGGACAAATCACTAAGAGTATGGACCAGAATGAGAATGATCATCACATAACCCAATCTGCTGACAGAAGAGGAAGTTACAACCACCAGAACCTTTGAAATGTGTTCCCCGTCTCATGCTCACACCTAGACTATCTTAACACACAGGCATTCACTAGCACTTTTCCCTTAATGCTGCCCACACTCTATTCTCTTGAACACAGCAGTTTGAATATAAAACTTGTTTCCCCAGCTTACATAAAAACGCTTGTTAAAAGTAAACAGGACTACAGGAAAGACGAGGAGAGATGAACACACATTCACGAGTGACAGATCTCAAAAGAACAAACCCCAAAACCAAACAACAAAACCACCACCATGACCTGTCCCCCCTCAAACACCACCCAATTTGTAGCGCCACCATCTGTGCATCATTCACACTGCACAGATGCACTCTGGTGCTTTGGTTAACTCCAGCCCATACTCCCATGGCCCACAGTGCTACGGGAAAGCTCTCCAGGGCTGTCCAGAGCACAGAGGACAGAAACATTTATCAGCAGGTCTACAGATACAGCTTCGGGAATAGTGAAACACTGTGGGACCTCAGCGGGTCCCCAGTGTGGGGACTGTGGTTAACATCCCAGCTAACTGTTCTTTAATTTACTGTATTAAAGAAATCCATCCCAAACCCTGTACAGGACCCAAGCCCCCTGTTTCACACCAGAGTCGCTGCCAGCCTCTGCAGATGAGCGAGCTTTTTGGGTCAAATACTTACCAATGCAGGCCACTGTGCCAGTGAGGTTCGAGTCCCCTGGAGCAGAATTGGATCACTTCGAGGTGCCCAAACCAGTGATCCTTCCAGCAACAGCACTATAACTTCTTCAGCGTGGACCTTCACCCAGGCATGTTGCTTCCAGTTACAGCCATCAAATTCCACAAAGATCTGAGTAAAAAAGAGAGCATTTCAGCTCCTTTCAGACAATGAATTAGCAAAACCAAATTCCTGCTACCCCTGTGGATAAAGGGACAGCAGCTTTTGGCGTAAGAATCAGCATCGACAGCACCGAGAACATCGCATCTACAGCTATCAATTATGACAGAAGCAATGCGATTCCAACAGCTATCGCCAACCTATGGAAAACTATCTATCCCCAAGCACACGTCAGTGTCTCAACCTGCTGCGCTTCTCCAAATGAGATTAAATATGTGGAAGCTGTTCATCCCAAACACAGCCGATGACCCTACGCAACACAACCTGAAATGCACACACGCGCGCTGGGCGTTTTAGTGTCGCTGACTTCCAAAGCCAGGAAAATTAGTGAAAAAAACCTAAGGAGAAAAATCCTCCTGAGAAGTAGTTTGTATTGAGTCAGGAAAAATGTAGATTTCATCTCACAGCTGAAACCCAGCTATTAGACAGAAAAGCTATGCTTTGAGGTGGACACTGAGTAAGACACTAGGTACTGAGTGAAGATGCTAATTACTCCTAAAACCAGAAAACACCTGCAACTGCTGTACTTCCCGGGCACTCACCTGCGCCTCTAACACAGCGGTGCTTTAGCAGCACAATAAAACACCCCCCACAGTCCCACTTCACGCAAGCCGGACCTCAAGCCAGTTGTACAATGTCCCTTGCACTGTGAAGCAAATCCAGCAGTTGTGGTGCACGCCACACCAGGCAGAGCCAAGCGTCACTCACACTGTGCTTTGGCCACTAAGAGTCACTGCCAGAAGGTGCTTGCATTCCTACAGAAACTTCCCGCCATCAGATACCTCCCTGCTGCTCAGAGAGGCAGAGGCTGCCTCCCTAAGCAGCACGGGTGCCTTCCGTAGCCAAGGGCTCACCCACCACTCCCCAGGCCCACCCTTTAAAAGGGACATCTTTTTTTCCTCCATTTACACTAAAACTAACAATTCTGAATTTTCCTCTGCTGTCAGCAGCTTCAGATCTGTGAGCTTCTGGAAAGCCCGAGTTTCAGAAAACACACTTACTTTTGACAAACCCTGCACCCTGTTGCTGTTTCTTCTAACGCATCTTCAGCTGCCACCTGCCTGCACCCAAAGCAGACTCAAAGAGCTATTTCAGTGAGACAATCGCAAGACAGCTGCTGACCGCTGGATTTTTCCGCACCTGTTTGCACTGCAGAGATGACTACACTTTCTGTTTCACAAAACAAATAACCTAGAAATACCAGCAGGCTGTTCCTAATCCCAAGTATCCTAAACCCCAACTACCAGCAAGAGAACAGTGAGGGCCTCCAGCCCAGAATGCTACGGGGCAAGCAACACCCATCCGATGTGGCTGTAACATCAATGCTTTTGAGCCACCAGGAGCCTGGAAGCCAGTTAAAGAAGTGGAAGCTCTAAAAACCAACATGGTAGGAACATGGAGAAGCAAAAACACAGGTGTGGAAAAACCCTAGAAAGACAGACCTGAAGGGGAAAAAAAGACCAGTCAGTCTGATTCACAAATGGAGGACATCACCAAAGCAAAATCAGCCCAAACAAAGCTGCTGCTCAGCACACAGGCCTTGCCCAGGGCACACGCATGGACACAACCCACGAAGGAGAATGCTTTTCTACCCGACAGGAAAATGACCACCTCGTGCCCCATGTCCAAGTTAACTTGGAACTGCTTGGTTAAAACTCCAGCCCACCCTTTGCATCCCACGTGCTTAGGAAATGCACTGCCCAAAGCTGAGAGACGTTACACAGCAGTTAGCTCAAGACAACAACCCTGAGCAACTTTGTCATCATCGCTTCCATTCCAAGCAGAAGCTGCTCCATAGCCACAAGTCAACAGTTTTCACCTCCTAGTTCCATTTGAAATCTGACAGGCCAAGTACACAACTAATAGAACCCCACGGGGATTTCTGGCCAAGCAGTGCCCTGCAGTCCCACCTCAAAGCACAAACAAACCAAAACCACCTTTAGACTGCCCACATCTGTGCAGGGTGGATGCTCCAGACACCTGACTGCGTGCAAACCACTCAAATGACAAGAGGACTCACAGCTGCCCGGCTGCAGCCCACAATCCGTGTCAGTTACGGTGCTGAACTGCCGTCACTACAGATGCATGATCCGCTTCTAGGGTCTGTTTGACATGTGACACACGAACTGCCTTCCAGAAACACCATCAGATGCACCAAGACAGGAGCCAAGTTGTGTTACAGACTAGAATTCAACCTGCTAGACTTCATTCTATTCGCACAGAACTGAGTCCCTTGCTTTCTGCAGCCAGAACTGAAACCACAGCCGTGCCAAGCGACCACATACCCACCAAACTGACCATAAAACACAGGGCTTCTACTTGCCCAGCTTCCGGCACTTCACCTGGTACAAAGCCATCCCGACACGCACCACATCAGCCAAGAAAACAAACCTCCAGAAGAAACCTCTGCTGTCTTTTGACAATGATGGGGGAACAAAACCTGCCCAAAGTGTGTTTGATTTTTCTAGACTCTTGTTTCTGTCGTTGCACTGACACAACAGAACGCTCTCAAAAAGGTCACAGCTAATCATTTTTATGAAATATCTGTGTCTTCTGCCTGTAACTTGAACATTCAGCTTCTTCCAAGGCAAACAGTTGAACCTGCAAATGCAAACACTGCCAGGAGCTTCCTGCAGACACTCTCCAGCCTTCACTTGCAAGGGCTGGGTCTGAATGCTCCTGTGGATCGAACACGCAAGAACACTGGGATCGTTCAATTTATACAAATAAAACCTGTAGGAGCAGTAACTGCTAAACATAACAAAGGCAGATTAGTAACAGAGTCCAGGATTACACAGTTTCAGCAGTAGCCTCTCCGAGCAGCAGTTTTCCAAAGTCACACAACTGTGGTTCACTAAGTCTGAAATCTCTTTAGGCTGCTGCACAAGCACCACACAGGAGCAGGAGGAGGAGGAAGAGACCAACCCTCCAAAGTCAGATTTACAAGCCTGCGAGCTCCATAGAGCACTCATCCTGCCGTATTTTATAGCTCCATGCAGACACACAGCAGCACACAGTGTGCGATACTACAGCCAAGTCCCTCCTGGCAGCCTGTTGGTGAGAGGCTTCACAAGTTTAACTCCTTCCACAGTTGCACAAGAACATCCACATCTGACCAGTGTAAGACCAGGCAGGGCAAAGAAGAGGGGACTGGGTGGACGTCTGACGTTGTCCAGCAGAGCTGTTCTCCCACCGACACAAACGTAAACTACTCACACTGCTCTACTAAAGGCAGCATGCCTCTGACTTGGAAGCTCACCTTCTCAATCTGGAGCTCCTGAGCAAAGACATTTGTCGTGTGCAGGGTTCAACTGAAATTACAGCACAGGGGCAGGTCAGCACAGGCCACATTCAGCAGTGCGACACCTGCTGCGACACCACAAGCACGGCATAAACGCTGTGAGGGCACAGTGACCACCACAGCAAGCACGTCCATCACCCTCAGGAACAGAGCAGCTCGACATGCAAAGGAACTGCTAGCAGGTGTCAATAACTTATAACAAGTGTCCTGCAACAAGGAAACGGTGAGAACACAAAAGGCAGGACCTGGGTGTGTCCTGGCTAACAGAAACACAGAAGGCAGCAGGGTGAGGCAAATCAGCACTGTGTAAGGGTTTCACCGGACGTGTGCCTGCTAACCAGCCTCTCTGCACACTGCCACGCAAACGGCACTAGCTACTGCTCCCTGACTGGATTTTGAAGAGACAGACCTTCGCCTCCCAGTCACAGAACCACAGAATGAATGGTAGAGTTTGTAAGGTACCTCTGGAGATCTAGTCCATCCCCCCTGCTACAGCAGGACCCCAGTGTCCAGGCGAGTTTGGAACATCTCCAAAACAGGAGACTCCACAACCTGTTTGGGCAGCCTGTGCCAGGGCTCTGGGAAAAAGTTCCTTATGTTTAGGTGGAATCTCCTGTGTTCCAGTGTGTGCCAGTTTCCTTTGTCCCATCACTGGGCACCACTGCTAAGAGCCTGGTCCCATCTTCCTGATACCTGCTCTTTAGGTATTTCTAAGCATTGAGCAGACTGCCCCTCAGTCTCTCCTCCTTTCCAAGCTAAACAACCTCAGCCTGTTCTCACAAGGCAGACGCTCCAGCCTCCTGACCAACTTCAGCAGCTCTGTGCTGGACTCTCTCCAGTAGCTACTTGTCCTCCTCGGCATGGGAAGTCCAAAAGCAGATGCACTATTTCAGATGCAGCATAACCAAGGCAGAGTGGGAGGAGAACTTCCCTTGACCTACAGGCCATGCTCTTAATGCACCTCATGCCACTGCTAGCCCCAACAGCACCACTGTCCAGATCAGCCCTACCAACTCCTTCCACAGCCACCATCTGCTCTGCCCCCTGCTACCCAGTGAGCACAACACCAGAGATGGCTCAAGACTGGGAAGGCTCTCTAGCTTAAGTCTCTATCCCATTCCTCATCTGTATCTTGACAGCCACTTCGGATGTCCCGGGATTCTTCGGAGAAGTTTGCAAGTCACCGAGTTTCCTCTGCGGCAGTTACATCGCCAGCGAAGCCAAGACTTTGTTTTAACAAATAATGCAAACTTGTATTTACACAACCCGCAAACGCGAAGCATTAAATCCCTGCTTCTTGCTTACCAGCAGTATAAGCGGTTACAGAGCGTCTGGTAATCCTCTTGAACCCAGAGAAAGCAACAAGTGGAACCCCCGATGACACTGCTTGCCACACGAATTCAAGTTTCTCAGTGTGGATGTCTGCCACTCACAGCAAGTCAGAAATGCTACCAGAAAAAGCCCCCAAACCAAACACTACTAACCAAAACCCCACATGTGGCACAGCAAGCACTCAACCGCCTTGCGCACAGGCCACCAATGAGCATCACAGAGCGGAGAGAACGGACATGTACTTGGGCTGTCAGCTCTCCCTCCAATACCTGTACAGACAACCCGAAACATCACAGCTGTACTCACTGGTCTTTCCGAAATCCACCCCGCCCAGTATTCTGCCTTTACGGGCAGCAACAGAAGACATCGCTTGGGCAGTGAGACAAAGCCCAGACCACTTTCTGTGGTCACTGATAGTCTCTCTCATTACACAAACTCATGCAAGTGTCTTGCTGACAGGAAGAATGACCCAGGAACACAATCACCTCCCCGGGCCAGAAGGAAACGATGACAACTGCAGTGGCAGAAAAAGCAGTCTGGATATCCAGGACTCACACAACCCCAGCTCACTGTGAGTCTTCCCACCACTTCCATAGTGTTTCAGTTTCAAATCCCTGTTTGAATACTCCTCTTTCCACACCTACCGCAGTTTGAAAGCTAAATCCAAAAATCCCCCATTCAGTCCAATCAAAGAGCATCCAAATTCCACAGTAGACACAGCTGGTCAGAGTCTCCACGCACACCATGCGTGCGCGCACACACACACCCCATGCACAAGTGCTAACACCTCCAGACCATATTCCACGACGGTGTGTGCTGATTACTGCAGGAAACAGATCAAAACTCAGATATGAAAAGGCACGTGAGACAACCTAAAGGGGGAGCAGGGGAGAAAACCCCAACCCTTTCTCTGTCATGTACTGTACGAAGGATACACGGATTACGCCAATAGGAATACTACAGGAAAACCAGAGAGGGACTTTTCACAAGGGGATCTAATGATAAGATATGGGGAAATGGTTTTAAACTGAAGGAGACTTTAGAACTGACGACCTAGTTTAGATTAGATCTTAAAAAGAAGTTCTTGAGTATAAGGGCAGAGAGACTCTGGAATCCATTGCCCAGAGAGGTTATGGCTGCCCCCTCCCTGAAGGTGTTCAGCGCCAGGTTGGATGAAGCCTTGGGCAACCAAATCTAGCTGAGAGGCATCCATGTCCATAGCAGGGAGGTTGGAGCAGATACCTCCAAGTTCTCTTTCAACCGAAGCCATCCTGTGATTCCAAAACAGTCCTATTCAAAGCAACTCCTCACTCCCACAGTATTAATGCAGCTTGACTTTGAGCCAACCATCTCACACACTCGTTTTCCACATGAGCACAAGCACTACGGTCCCAAGTGCAACGCATCGGGCTCTTCTGCCACTATCACGTAACACGTCATCTGCAATGCTAGAACAACACTGAGCTGGAGCTTTACGGGTCTTGTGCAGTTCTGTACCACCAGACATTTTCAGAGAAAGGGTCAGATCTGCTTCTAGTTAGAAAAGGTGATCTTGGTTCTGCCTCAGGACTTGTTCTAGGTGCCCTGGCGATGGCACAAGCAGGACTGACCAGCACACACACCTTTTGGTGGAATAACCACAATTAGATCATTCCACATGTTATCAAAGTAAGAGGCTACTATAGGGCTTCTCCCTAGAACAAAACTACACCGAGGAAAATACCAAAACCTTTCCAGGGGCTTTACCCCACCAAAAAAGTTATAGTTTCCTAGAATACTAATATTAAACAAAAAAGCACCAACAAACCCCAAACCAACCAAGCAGCAGGCTATGCCACCTACTTTCTGAAACACTGAGTTCTGTACTTCCTACCTGTTCCCAAGCTTTCTGCCTTGGAAAGGTTCAGATACTCACATGCTGGTTTGTGTTCCTAGAAGCCCAACATGAGACTATGGGCTAAGTGAAACCATCCGTATAGGCTACAACCACAAAGTACATAGAATCATACATTGGTTTGGGTTGGAAAGGATCTCAGACATCATCTAGTTCAAACCCTCCTGCCACAGGCAGCAACACCTCTCACTAGACTAGGTTGCCCAGGGCCCCATCCAACCTGGCCTTGAACACTCCAGGGACAGAGCATCCATGACTTCCTTGGCCAGCCTGTTCCAGTGTATCTCACCACCTTCACAGTAGAGAAAGTCTCACTTGTACCTTATCTAAATCTACCCTCTTTCAGTTTAAAGCCATTAGCCCTTGTCCTATTGCTACAGAAGCTATAAAAACACCCCTCTCCAGTTTTTTTGGAGGCTCCTTTCAAACACTGGAAGGCCACAGTAAGTTCATCTCGGAGCCTTCTTCTCCCAAGGCTGAGCAGACCTAAGTAACCCAAAGAACATAATAGACCTTTTTCCAGCCTTTTCCAGGTCCAGTCCACATTATTCCTTTACTTTAGATACTTCCTAAACCCTAACTTGGTGCCAATTCATTCTGAAACTCATTCTGCCAAAAAGAAGCGATAAGACCTGTTTTTCAGATGGTCCATCCATATCACGGCCTAAGCAGGGTTCCTTGTGTGTGAAACAGTCCCTGACACCACTAAATATAACAAACACATTAGAGAACTCTGAGAAAGTCTGCCTTCGGTACTTTAGACAGCACACGTTTAAAGACTTCCAGACATCACAGAACTGCTACCTGGGTGAGAATTGCTCTGCTGAACCAAGGTAATGAATTCACACACCAACAATATCCTGTTTTCCCTGTGCTATCAAACACAGATGTTGACTTGTGCTTTGTTAGGGGAGTCTAACAGGTGTCACACGGTTGGACAGCAACGACCAACCACTGCAGAAGTGACGAATCTCTTATTGGACAGTGATTCACAAGAAGGAAAAACAAGCCACCCAAAAAACACCCCCCTCCACCAAAACCATAATAAGACCAGGCACACCAACATTTCATTACATTGTAATCACATCTGAGACAGATGACTGCATAACACAAGAGTACTAACAAAACAAGCACAGTCTGCTACAAGAGTAGCCCAATAGATAGGTCTTAGCCAGCACCAGCACGTTTTCCATTTCAGATCTCAAACGTGTTTCCAACCTTCCTCTTGAAGATCCTCTTTCTGCACATTTTGGGTTTTTTTAACTCCTCCTTAAACAAGTAAGGAAGCAGCTACAGCACATCCCCACAGTCCTTCACCACAGACACAGGGTGCCATGCTGTCAGGGTTTGCAAAGCCAAAACTGACCAATTAGTTCCTACTGATGGCCACTGTGGCAGGTCTACAGCCAGGCCAATGCCCACAGCATCACTGTAGGACTGTAAGGACGTCAAGCATCACGGGGCTGGAACTCCGCACAGAAGGCAGAAGAACTTTCCATAACTACTACACTTTTTTATAGAGCCAACCATGAACAGAACCAACAAAACTCTTCACACAGAACATGAGTCATTTTAGCAGCCCCAGTTCTCAGCTACCTGACATCTCACACAGCAAACACCTGCAGAACAGCCACAAGGAGAGGCAAACAGCACACACACCTTCTGAGAACCCTTTAACATCTCCCTGAGACACACCAAAAATAAACCAAACAAATGCAAACAGCGTTTGAACACGTTACACAGAGCACAGGTTCCTCGGGTTGGAAACAGAACCTGAGACCGGCTAAACCCAGCAAGCCTCGCTCAGAATTACTCCTCCAGACAAGAGGCACCATCTGAACCGTCCAAAACCCCTAACGTCTGCCCAGAGACACAAACAGGCACCGCTCAGGAGTCACACACGGCCCTACCCGCGTCCCAAAGCAGAAACGTCCCAGGCTCGTTCGTTTCGTTCATTTCACCCGTTTCACCCATCAGTGACCTCCAGCCACCGCACCCGCTCCGCCCCGAGAGGACCGCCGCGCCGGCCACAGGCCGGGCCCACCACGCGCCCCGGAGAGCAGCGCGGCCCGGGAGGCCGTCGGCCGCCAATCAGCGTTGTCGCGACCCGCCCGGGGGAAGGGGGCGCCCTGCGGCTCCAGCCCCACCGCTCGCCCCTGCTCAGCCCTGCCCGGCAACGGCGCCGGAGGCCGCGGCCCACGCGGGGAGCCCGATGCGCGACGTCCCGACCCACGGCTCCCCGCCACCCTCCACCCCTCCTCCCTCCGTGACCCGCACCACGCCC